>JARJHM010000122.1:0-561300 GCA_033356055.1 Carex pumila | reverse complement strand
GCTCGATGCTTTGCTCTCAGTTTGCAAGACTCATGGTTCCATCATGGTAATTGACTTTTCTTTGGTGATGTACCTTTTATTTATTTTTTCTTATATATATGAATACCTATGGTACCTGTTCACTGATGTTCCTTAAGGTTGTGTTTCAAAAAGGGAGAGAATCTCTTTCATTAAAGAAAAGAAACGGGATTTAAGAGAAACTCCATGCACTCCTGGCATGCTATATAAACTTTCCAAATTCGTACCTCCCAAATTGCACGAAAAACTATGCTCTATTTCTTTCTCTCTCTTCCTTCTCGTTCCTCTCTGCAGGAGTGTTGTGAAGCACAGTCTAAGGCTCCTTAAGGTCCTTCAACTCTCAATCCAGGTGAATTGATCCAAACAGCCATGACACCGGTATATCATGAATTTGCAATTTTAAAATATTGATTTTGGTTGATTTCTTTACCGAATCTGGTACGATGTTTTACAGTATTGACTATTGGTTAATTTTACATTATTGATTTTGGTTAATTTTACAATATTAATTGATGAGCTTGTAATTATATTAAAT
This sequence comes from Carex pumila, assembly GCA_033356055.1. Taxonomy (NCBI): domain Eukaryota; kingdom Viridiplantae; phylum Streptophyta; class Magnoliopsida; order Poales; family Cyperaceae; genus Carex; species Carex pumila. Next base: position 560,747 of record JARJHM010000122.1, on the reverse strand, counting down.
AATGCTTTACAGTATACGACGAACTTTGTTGAATTTTATTTCTTTTGGTTGATATGTAAATTCGATCGGAAAGAAAATAGTATACGGTACATTGATATATTTTTTTTCACCAGATTTCAATTTAGAATAAGATTATTTTTATTTTTTAAAATAAGTTTATCTAATTTAAATTTGTGATTGAAATATGTTCTGGAAAAAACAATGAATAAATTAATGTCTCAATATATTATATAACAATTCAGGCATATTGGTCTTTGACTAATAATAATTAAATTTTTTTTATTCATAATCCTTTTTCAATCTTAGTCTTTCAATTATCAAACATAAACTCATTAGTAGAGCATAATTAAGATTTTAATCCTCGAATCTTAATCCTCACTGCCAAACGGCCCCAATACTTGGCTTCCTAGGTTCAAATTCAATATTTGATATTTGGTATATATTTGGTTTTGCCACAGCAGGATTCATCAGACCCGACGCAGAACAGCAATGGCCACCCCACGTCTAGCGAAGAAGCAGTTGGCATGCTAGACAAGGTAGACAGCATGCTCGATAAGGCAGTCAGTGTACTAGATAAGGCCGGTAGCGTGTTGGAGAAGACCGTCATGGTGTGGGATAAGGCGGTCATGGTGTGGGACAAGGCGTTCATATTGCTGCGAAAGCTCAAGCACAGAAGAGGAACCAGCCGTGTTATCCCACGCGCTGACCACCTGGTGTGATCAATTTGATGGACAATATATAGTTTGGAGTAAAATCAGTTTCAACGGTTTGGATTTATTGTTTGAAGCAAATTTACTAGATTTTGGAGTTAAGCTCATCATACATCTTGGTAAGCTTAAGAACACCCTAGTTCTACTCTATAGTTTGTTTGTTTTTCCTATTGAGTGTAATTTGAAAATTTTGAACTTGTGTATATTTCTCTCTCTCAAATTCCAAATTTATCTAATTTATTGACTTTTTTTCCTTATTAAATCTCATTTGAAATTTGAAAAATATTCATTTTATTCTTTATTAAAAAAATCTAGCCGGTTTTGAATGACATATGATTCATTTTTCTACTTGTAACACACACAGTGGCATTTAGACGAATGCTTAAATGTACGTTACATGTAAGCAAATGGAATATTTTCTATTACAACCGATTAGTTAGAAGCATATAGTTTGCAAAATCGAAAACAAAATTATAATTGGTCATTTGATCATAAAATCGAAATCAGATAAATCTGTCAAAATCGTTCGAATTAGATCTAAAACTCAATTAATTTTGACGGAAGCGTGTTTTATATTAAAAAAAAAAAATAGTAAAAGAATTTGTGGACTAGGTTAGCTACTTGGTCCAAACCAAGATAGAAATAAGTTTGGCAACAAGGGAATTCATTCTTTCCATCCCCATACCAGAACAAATTCACATCCCCTCAGATTAGCTGACTGAGCACAATTATAATGGGACGGTGTTTTAACCTGCCATGAATCTCAAAATAGAGCCCTATAGTATCTACAGGAACCGGATTGAGTTTGATCCGATTAGAATCAATCTGACCCGTCAGTTTCAATTTGCTTGAGTCAGGTACCTGGGAGGAAACGGATCCTACCAAAACAAGCAATAAATGAGTTTGGCAAGAATGATTGAAGAGAATATTCCTCATCGAACGGTGGTTGGTACTCCACAACAGAATTTCTGTTGGTGTGGTCAAATGGATGAATTGAGCATTACTTGAATTTCCTGAAATGTAGATAGACCTAAAAACTATATTCAAATAAAATATTACACAAAAATAGTTTATTTATATAATATAATACATTTATTACAATTAAAATAACTCTAAAAAGTAATTAGTACAATTTAGAGTCCTATAAGTACTATGGATAGCAGTATTAAGAAAAATTTGTAATTAAAAAAAAATTGTGTCTGGATGACCCCTTGAGGTAAGTCTCAAATCTTATTCTAGTTTAACTATGTTATAATTGCTTGTTTTATCAAAAAAATTCAGTTGGTGTAGTGGTAAAGTTATGCATAATCTGGTGGACTTGGGTTCGATTCCGATTTTTTTATTTATTTAGAATTACGTTAAAATATTTCATTCAAACAAGCCTTCTAAGCCTTGATTTTCTGTAACTAGCCTCCACCGATCCCTAGGATCGGTGGAGCAAAAAAAATCAAAGCCACACCGGTCCTAGGGACCGGTGGAGACCCATTTCGCCCTGTCACACACCGCTACACGAAAAACTACAAAATTAACCCTACACCGGTCCCTAGGACCGGTGGAGCCTCAAAACCATCTCTGCACCGATCCTGTGGATCGGTGGAGAACGTAGGTATTTCTGTGCATCCCGCACCTTTCTTCTTCCCTCTTCTCCCTTCTTCACTTCTCTGCCGCCATTCTTCTTTCATTTTTCTTTTCATTATTTCGTTTTTTACAATATAATAGAGGAGTTGCCATATGAATAGATCGCCACCACCATTGTATTCAGCATCGTCTCCTGATTATTATTGTGAGTTTTTTTTTACTCATATGTTTATATTTAGTGTTGTAAAATTAAAAAATATTTGGAGTTAATTTAGAGTTTGATTTAGTGTTTATTTTTTAAAAATATGTTTATATTTTTGTTTTTTTTACTCATATGTTTATATTTTGAATTTTTTTACTCATATATTTATATTTAGTTTATTTTTTACTCAAATGTTTATATTTATTGTTTTTCTGTACTCATATATTATGTAGTGTTTTTTTATATGTTTACATATTTAGTGTGTTTTTTTTACTCATATGTTTATTTAGTATTTTTTTTACTCATATGTTTATTAATTTAGTGTTTGATTTTTGTTCAGCAAAATGTCACTGCTATTGATCAATGTGTATTATGGTGGTAACCTCCAAAGCACTTCAACAGGTGTTGGTTATGACATAGGGGCTGCATTTACCTTTACCGTATCTGATTCTACCAGTTTTGTCATTATAAGACGACAAATATACGTTGGACTTGAATTGCTTCCGAGTCAAGTCAAATTGACAATCAGGGTACGTATGAACACAGCACCGCCCGGATCGTACCATTTCTCACTATTTCGGATAGAAAATGAGGAAACTTGGGTTGTCATTAAACAAACTGCAGCTCAAGTGGCTGGATTTAAGGTTATAGAATTGGTAGCTGAGGCGCACCAGGCTAGAAACCAAACCAGTTATGATCCGTGTCCAGATAGTTTGCCTGGAGGTAGTAACACACCGTCGGTTCAGACCGGCTTTGATCCTAACTCGGGCAGTGTACCTGTACCCACCTACACACCTCCGGTTGAGGCCGGTGACGGCCTTTGTGAGCAATCAGATGAAGACACAGAATCTGATAGGCGTTCTTTTGATGATGATGATTCGGATGAAGAATGGAATGCAGATATGGATGAAGCGGAGGCTGAAATGAACGACCGAGAAATATTGAAGGATTGGCACAACTCAATCCCATTCCTCAATCGAGGACCTAAGCATCCATGTTCCTCATTCCACGATGAATTGCCAATGCCATACGCGGATCGTGCATTTTTTGCAAACCCCCCCAGGTTAGATGAAAAATTTGCTGAAGGTCAAATGTTTGAATCCAAAGCCAAACTAATATCAGAACTTGCTAAATTTCACCTAACCAAAAACACAGAGTTAGATGTGCTAAATAGCAACAGAACAAAGTATAGAGTTAAATGTAGATCTTCTAAATGCAAATGGAAGCTGTATGCAATTGTAGTACCAACAGGTGCATGGACAATTTCCACCAACCCGTTTATCCACACATGTTTTGGCAGTGCTGAAAGGCTGGATAGTCATCAAATGACTTCTAGAGTAATTGCTGATATTATTAAACCGGCTTTGAAAGATGATCTGGAGTTAAGCATTAAAATGGTCAAGCATCTGGTTAAAGTTAAATTTGGGACAGTAGTGCCCTCGTATAACAAGTTGTGGAGAGGTAGAGAACTTGCAATTGCGGACTTGTTTGGGAGTTGGGAAAAGTCTTACGAGGTGCTGCCATCGTTTTTGGCTGCCATCAAAGCGTCTAATCCAGGTACACAGTACCTACTAGAAAGTGAACCATCAACCAAGTTTAATATCAATATTTTCAACCGGGTTGCATGGGCATTTGGGCCATGCATTGAGGCATGGCCTCATCTTCGACCCGTTATCAGTGTCGATGCTGGGTTCTTATCCGGAAGGTATAAGGGTAAACTTTTTATGGCTTGTGCTTACGATGCAGAGCAACAACTCTTGCCACTTGCATTTGCAATTTGTGAAAAAGAGTCTATAGAAAATTGGGGTTGGTTTATGAATTGGTTGCGTATCAATGTTGTCGGACCAGGAAAAATATGTGTCATCTCGGACCAGCATCTTGGTATACGAGGGGTGTTTGAGGCTCCTAATCTGGGATGGTGTGAGGAACAAGGTGAAGCTGTACACCGACTGTGTTCACAGCATATTTGTGAAAATATTTGGAAAAGATACCCTCAAAAGTGGATCAAAAAGGTATTCAAGAAATTTGTTGAGAAGAAAAAAATCTGGAGATTTGAAGAGGGGATGGATTTGATTAAGCAAAGAGATGCAGCTGTACATGACTACATTATGAAATTTGGTAAACGGCTCCGCAACTCTGATGCAGAGCCTTTGGCTCTGCATAAGTGGGCACAAGTGCATGATGGATTCCTCAATCGGTGGGGTATAATGACAAGTAATGGCTCTGAGGTACTAAACAGTGTATTTAGGATTGCCAGGCAACTACCTGTGTGTGCAATTGTTGATAAGACCTTTTATAAGTGCGTCGACTGGTTTGTAAATAGGCGGGAGGCCGCGATTGGATGGGAGGCAACGGGATTGGATTTTTCAATGAACATTACACAAGTTTTACATCGTCGTAATGAGAAAGCAAGAAAACATGATGTAAGACCGATGTATTATGGCCATAACAACTATGAGGTTATTGATAAAGATGGACTTCTCGAGACAGTAAGTTTTGTATATGAAAAATCTAATTATTTACTTTCACGTAATACATTTGATGTAAATAATTTTTTTTAATTGAAGGGTGTTCGGGGCGAAGTGAAGTACAATGTTACCTTCCCTCCGGAAGGAATGCCTATATGTTTGTGTCAGAGACCTCAATTAACAGGAATCCCATGTAACCATGTTCTTGCAGTTTGTTTCGTAAGGAGGTTAAATCCTAACGACTATGTTAGCCCATATTACAGTTTACAAAATTATATAAACACATGGTCTGGTCGTTTCAATGGATTTGGAAATAAACGAGATTGGCCATTGTATAATGGCCCCGTTATAAGGCCAGATCCGGATAAAGTAAATAAGGGTAGGAGAAAACACAAGAGAATTAAAATGGCTATGGACAAAATGGAGGCTCCTGCGAAGAGGCGTAATCAAGCGTCAACTTCAGCAAGACATTCGGGTATAACAATTTTAAAATTTTAAAGACAATTCGTTTGCATAATTATCATTTTATTTGAACTAAGTTGTACTCATTTGTAACAGGTGCATCGACTCGATAAACTCCTAGGAATTTCTAAGTTTACAAATTATATTATATCATGTTATGACATGCATTAATGTTTCTTATTTAGACATTTTTATTGTATTCTAAGAATTGGCTGTGTTGACATTGTATTGTATTATTAGGATGTATCTTATTTAGACATTTTTATTGTATCAAGAATTGGCTGTGTTGACATTTATATGGCAGCAGCATTTTTCTGCACACCTGAACTTTAAAGATTAATTTCCGCCAATTGGCTGCACCAAAATTTGTGTTCTTTATATGAAAATTTCCCTTAAGTCATGATCTATTTGCATGTAAAACAGTTTTGTAAAACTCGGTCCAGAGCTATGTGAAATATGTGTTTTATGTAAACAACATATCATCTAATTTTGATTTTAATAATAAACTTCCTGAATATTACTAATTTTATACATTATAATTTTATCTAATTTTAAACTTCATGAATATTACTAATTTTACACATTTATAATTTTATCTAATTTTAAACATCATGAGAGTCATCACACATTTATCTAATTTTATACAAATTATAATACATATTACTAAAAAGTTACATTATACTACATGAATACTTAATTACACAAATTTATTCTACATAAATACTAAATTACACTAAATTAACATTAAATGAACTATAAATAAACACTACAGTAGCACTATATTACACTAAATTAAAATCAAATGAACGCTAAATTAATACTACACTAGCACTAAATTACACTAAATTAAAATTAACACTAAATATACTCCAAATTAACACTAAATTACACCAAATACTAATTTCACACTACATTTCACAAAAACAATCTAAAAATACTAAACAAACTAAATTAAATTAGTTATTTATTTTAATTCGGCTAAAATAAAAAAATAAAATAAAAATTTTTTTATCTTATCAAAATCGTAGATCTGAAGAGTTTCTAATTCTCTTCGACGATCTGAATATTTTGAAACAATTGGATGGAGAAATGGTTGAGTATATTGAAAGAATAAAAAAAAAAATAGAAGAACTCACCGTTTGGAGAAGAAGGCTCGGACTGGGGAGAAGGAGGAGAAATGGGCGAGTTTGCGGGATGCATTTTGAGAACAAAGCTCCACCGATCCCTATGATCGGTGTAGGGCTTTCTGGGATCTTCTGTGGCCGAGTGACTGGGCTGAGGAAAAGTTAGCTACACCGGTCCCTAGGACCGGTGTGGTTTTGATTTTTTTTGCTCCACCGATCCTAGGGATCGGTGGAGACTAGTTACAGAAAATCAAGGCTTAGGAGGCTTGTTTGAATAAAATATTTTAACGTAATTCTAAATAAAAAAAAAATCCTTCGATTCCTGTGGGGGACAATTTTTATACAAGGTTTTCGTAGATTATATTTGAAGCGAAACGGCTGAAATTTGACTGAAATAAAATCGTTTTGGATGAAATTTGATGAAAATATCACTTACCGTGTAACTTGGGCAGAAATCGAATCGGTATAGGCAGAAATGGATTCGGATCGGATAATGTTGCCATCATCCTATGGAGGAAAAAATGATAGAAAAGGAAGAGAAAGAGAGAGACGGACCAAATCCATGGCTTTGGGTTTTTATTGATAATCCCTCACGGGGGGAACGCTACTTATACAAGAAAAACACAGTGGGGTCCGCCATTTAAAAGTCATCGCATTCGTTTTATTGGTCGCAGCAGGAGTATGGAGCTCATGAAGTAACTCAAATTTTAAATTTGAATACGGACCGATTCATACATTGGATTTCGTAAATATTCGTGTGAAAGCAGATCGGACAGCCCATAACCAAACACAAATTTGAGGTACCTCTAGATTTCTAATGACATCAGCGCTTGCGTCGTTTCAATCGATTTTTGTGACGCACCTTATGACAATTGCTAGTATTAGCTATCTTTGATTAACAGAAGGGAAAATTTTCCGATTTTTTTATTAATATCCAAAAAACAAACAAAATTTTAAAAAATATATCCCTAATAAATTTCAAAAAATATTCAAACTGGTTATTCAATAACCGGATTTGAGACAAATGTCCGGTTAACGGATTTCCGGACTCAAAAAATGAATCCGGTTAACCGTTAACCGGAAAGTTATATATATATATATATTTTTTTTTTTAAATAACAAATCTGATTAATGGTTAACCGGACTTGTATTTTTTTTTTTAAGTTGTGTTTTTTTTAAAACAGAAATTTTTTATTTTTTTTATTTTTTGTATTGAAATATTCGAAAGGTTGAATATATTTCTTTAAAATTTATGGAATACAGTATAATTTGATTTGTTAGAAAGACTGCAACAAATAACCCAGATCAATATTTTTCAGGCCAGATTTTTTGCGGCTGTAAGAAAAATTAATATATTTTTTTATGTGTTATTGAAAAAAATAAAAATGCTTAGATTCTGAGTTATTGATCCCGGTTCAAAAGTCACTTCTATGTAATCCATAAAATATTGTGATCCTTCTAGGACATTTAATTTATGAAAGGTTGTATCTATATTTGAAAAAAAAACTCTAAGTTATTTAATTATTGTTATTAAAAAATTTTTATTAAAATAGATACAACTTTTTATAAATTAAATGTCCTAGAAGGATCACAATATTTTTTGGATTACATAGAAGTGAATTTTGAACCGGGATCAATAACTCAGAATCTAAGCATTTTTATTTTTTCCAATAACACATAAAGAAATATATTAATTTTTCTTACGGTCGCGAAAAATCCGGCCCGAAAAATATTGATCCGGGTTATTTGTTGCAGTCTTTCTAATAAATCAAATTATATTGTATTCCATCTATTTTTAAAGATATATTCAACATTTCTAATATTTCAATACAAAAAATAAAAAAATAAAAAATTATGTTTTAAAAAAAACACAACTTTAAAAAAAATAAAAAATAAATACAAGTCCGGTTAACCATTAACCAGATTTTTTATTTTAAAAAAATAATAATAAAAATAGAACTTTCCGGTTAACGGTTAACCGGATTTATTTTTTGAGTCCGGGAATCCGTTAACCGGACATTTGTCCCAAATCCGGTTATTAGATAACCGGTTTGGGTATTTTTTTGAAATTTATTCGGGATTTGTATATTTTTTTAAATTTTGTTTGTTTTTTGGATATTAATAAAAAAAATCGGAAATAATAGGATATATCATTTTTTATTTTTATAATCTGTATCCTATCAAATAATTAACGTGTGCACAGCTGACTATTGTTAATTAAGTTATAAAAAGAAAAGAAATTATGATATTTATTTCAATGATATGCTTGCGCTGAGAGCATATCTTATAGGTAAATAGGTAATAATCATATACTTGAACACCTAACAAAATTATCAAGCTTCTGTCATATTTAATTACCAAAGAAGTGAAGGCTCTCTTTGCAAAAGTATCCGTTTGATTACCAAAATGGACAAAGCAAAGCTAAAATGATATTTACCAAAATGGACAAACCAAGGGTATCTTCTTTATTGAATGCCTTTTTCATGTGGGTTTGAAGTTTTTTTTTTTTCTTCAAGGGGTTTGAAGTTCGAACTGAGAAATTAGAATAGACTACAAAATGATAGCGCTTTGACTTAAGTTAAAATGTTCCCCCTTCAATTGCAAAACAATCTTTTTTTTTTTTTTAGAAGTAAAAAAAAATCAAATTATAAAAAACAAGATGGATTTTTTATTTTTTCTTATCTAAGATAACACCAAACCAATGATTCGATACATTGGGGTATTTCTTGCGACTGAATTTATGGTCCGGTGTAAATTGCAATGAGTTTGTCACATAAAACTTAAGAACTACTGAGACAAAACTATTAGTTCAGTCCTATCAATTTTTGTAAGTTACAGTGTTTTTGTGTTTTTTTGTGGAGACACGTAAGATAAAGTAATAAGTAGTAAATATATTAATTAATTTTCGAGATTTCAAGTTAGTGACACTATGTAACTGGGTGGAATGTGTTTAAGTATTAATTTTGTTGTAAAAAAGGCATTGCATGTTAAATGTATTAATTATAAATTGATAATGTAAGAACAATTTATATAATATCTATCTTTTACTTGAATTGTATTTGTTGAATTATCAATTTATTTTAATTCTACTGTAATGTGACATTAATTGTATCTTCATTGAATTTAAAGGTAAGAGCATTTTTTTTCTCTTACTTTATATTTTTTTTCCCATTTTTGTTATTCAGTGAACCAAAATATGTCATGAAAACGTACTTGGTTATTAGATTAAATTAATTAGTTAATAATTCTAATGATTTAATTTCATGCAAGTAAAAAAAAATTTCACATAATGCAAGAAATTCTTGGATAGATATTCTGCAAGTTAAACAAAATTTCACACATATTCTACAACGCATTGAAATTGATTTGATCGATTTGGGGGGAAACGCTGGAGGAAAGAATGAGAAGGAAAGTGAAAGGGTCACGCTCAGGGACTCACGGCAAGGATTTTAATTAAAATTAGTTCGGCTGACAGAAGGGTCCGCAAATCGAATGACGAAGGGACCCGCATTGTCAGTAAGACAGCTCAGCCATCTTGGATGATCTGTTCGCTGAGTCAACGCCACATGGCATCACACCGTTCGTTTGGAAGATCCGCTTCACCATTTCTTTTGATTATTCTTTCGTTCTGATCGTCTATAAATACTATATGATTTTTTCCAGTTAGACCAGATTATAAATACTCCATTAACAAAAAAATTGTTAATTTTGTGATTAATAATTGATTATTGGTTATTGATAAAATGATTTGGAAATTTGAAAAATTAATAGGCGTCATATAATGATCAAAATAAATTTTTACATTTTAATTAGATATACACAAAATAATCCAAAATAATAGAAAAAAATAATTAGTTCTGCAAGGGTCTTATCTGCATAAGTTTAATCTTTTGATCAAGATATATATACAACGAATCACCTCTTTTGGAAAAATAAAAGTAATAAATAATGAATGAATGGATAGCCGTATAAATTTTAATGTTAGTCATCATTCTTTGTGTGTGATCTCTATTCATGTGAAACTTGTTCACTTAGAGTGAGTATATCTTCTAATATCATTGTGTTGAAAGACAAATAGTTGTGTATTTAGAGCAAACCTAGCAAATAAAAAACTTATCAGAAATTTTAATGAGAGATGGTGTATCTATTTCTTATATTTATTAAACAATATAATTATTACTGAGATATTGGAGACAACTATGAAAAAATTCAGGCTAGGTCAAATTCTAAACAGTAATCTAAGAACAAAACTAAGAAACTAACCAAATCAGATAATAAATCAACATATATCATGTTCTAAATCCATAACACTAAACAAAAATTAAAAAAAACCAGGTCAGGTTTATATTGATTTTTTTATTTATCTGAAGTTGATTGTTTATTTATTAATTTATTATAATTCTATATTGTTTTTTGAATTAAGGCAGGATAGATATATTAATATTACGATTGATGTTAGATATATTGAGTACACTAGAATGGACTATAATTTACTTGTACTGTTATTTATTTTAATCAAATTAATCAGAAATTAAACGCCATGTGTAATTTAGTACTTAAATGATTAATGTTAAATTGTTGACTTAGTCAACATAATATTATATTATTAGAAAAAAAAAGTTAAATTAAATGAGATGTTTTAAATTAGCTAATTATTATTTATTAACATGATATTTAGTAAAATGTTGACAATGATTTATTTTTTTGTCTATTCTTTATCTTTACAAATTATAATAATATGTATGATTGATTCATGTAATGACCCTTCGAAGAACCAGATTCAATATTTGATTTCAATTTAATTATTAATTCTAGGAAATCTAGGCGTGATGTAGACGTTTCAACTTTCAATACATATCACGTGAGGTAACAGATTAATGTTACATTTTACATCAGAACTGTCCAATTGAATAATTGCAAACAGATTGGCCAAACAAACGATGAATGATAATCCTTTTAATTTGCATTTGAATTTCTTGAATGATGACTAATCTTTACATTAAAAGTAATTGCATGACAAAATATTGTTGATGAATGATGATCCTTTTAATTTGCTTATTGGTCATAAAACGAACAAATTACAAAATAAAGACATAGCAATTGAATAATTGCAAACAGATTGTGTCAAACAACGATAAATTCCAGTCGATAATCTGTAACGCAAACTCTGTAACAAAAAGTGTAACTGGTTACATAATAGCAGCCACGGTTAGAGATCGACTCATTACTCGTTGGAAACATGGAAACATAAATGAAGCCAGAGCTCGAGTGGGCCCACCTTACGTCTTTCATTGATTCTGTACGCACCACGTGTCGGCTCCGTTCGTAGATGCTCGTGAAGACCTGCTGTGGATAAAAACTCTATAAATTCGTGTAGAAGGCTCTACAAAATCTGATATTTTGATTCGTAATATTTCAAGAAAACAATCCTGAAACTTTCCAATATAAAACTTTTTATTTATATTTTTTATTTTGATATTTGAACGCTTATAAGTCATATCTTCATATTTTCCATTGAATAACAATATCTATTGCTAGGTTCAAAGAATTTTAAAAAATTGTGCTAGGTCAGTTTTTTCCATCCTTTAAAAAGGGTGGGAGAATAATTCATATTGGATTCCTCTGTTCTATTGTAATAAAACGTCTCCTCTATATTAAGTAACAGAGGAGGGTTCAAATGCCTCCATTTTTTGTATTTTTATTATGTTTCTATTTTTTAAAATTTTAATAACTCAAAATTTAAAACTTAAAAATTAAAATAAAACTGTTTGATGTGATCTATGTTATTTTCTCTATGTACTCATAAAATATTATCACATTTCAATTTTGTTTTTATGTGAAACAATAAGTTCAAAAATCAACGTCTAGGAATAATCTAAATTAGTGCATTTTTTACAAGCTCTTGATGACAATCAAAATAAAATTGAAATGTCATAATTTTTTACATGTTCATAGATAAAATGATGTAAACCATATCCAACGGTTTTATTTTGACTTTTAAGTTTTAAATTTTGAATTATTAAAGTTTTAATGTGAGATATTTTTGTTTTAGAGAGGGAAAATGTAATTTAAATGTTTTATAAATATATGTATGAAATTTATAAAAATTAAAATTTATTGATCATTCATTTCATGTGAAAAGTCATGCCTTGCATTAGGCATCATAGTTTATGGATTATCATACATATTTTACTGATACTATAAAAGTTTGTTAAGAAATATTTTTTAGATCAATAGCTTTTTTCTTGTATATTAAATTAATTCATGATTTTTTAAGGTGTTTTGGTATGTTAATCAGAGGTGCAAAGTTGGGCTCAAAAACACTCTTTCAGCAGTTCGAGCAATTTTTGAGAACTGATATTTCACGATCTGTTTTGTGATTTTGTATAAAACTTTAGTCTTATTCTATGAAGTCAAGAATGTATGTCAGTAAATTTTCATGATTTTTGAAGGTTTTTTGATATGTTAACCAGAGGTGCAAAGTTGGGCTCAGAAGCACTCGTTCAGCAGTTCAAGCAATTTTTGAGAGCCCATATCTCACGATCTGTTTTGAGATTTTGTATGAAACTTGACAGTCTTATTTTATGAAGTTAAGAATGCATGTCGGTAAACTTTCATGATTTTTTAAGGTGTTTTGTTATGTTAATCAGAGGTGCAAAGTTGGGGTTAGAAGCACTCCTTCAGCAGTTTGGGCAATTTTTGAGAGCCGATATCTCACAATTTGTTTTGAGATTTTATATGAAACTTCACAGTCTTGTTTTATGAAGTCAAAAATACATGTACGTAAATTTTCATGATTTTTAAAGGTGTTTTGGTATGTTAATCAGAGGTGCAAAGTTGGGCTCAGAAGCACTCCTTCAGCAGTTCGGGCAATTTTTGAGAGCCGATATCTCATAATCTGTTTCGAGATTTTGTATGAAACTTTACAGTCTTATTCTATGAAGTCATAAATGCATGTCGGTAAATTTTCATAATTTTTGAAGGTGTTTTAATATGTTAACAAGAGGTGCAAATTTGGGCCAAAAAAACAATATATTTTTTTCTCCAAACTCTTTAAAAAAAAAAATTATTTTAAAATCCAGGCTGCGAAAAATATCCCCAATTCAGTTCAAAAAAAAAAAAGGTAAAATTTGGAGATCGAACTGGGAATTCGGTCCTTATGGTTTTTGTAAAAAATAAAAATAATTATGCTGCTTTGCTAAAATTAATTTAATTAATTATGATTTATAAAAAAAATTCAGAAGGAAGTACATCTGTTGACCAAAAGTTTTCTCTCATTTCGACGTCAAAATAAAAAAAAGGTTAGCTGTGGCCACTCGAATAGATCTAGATTAGAGTAAATTGGTGATAACGATCCATTGATGATATCAGCAATTCAGCAAACCATATTTTCAACTCTCGCCTATATGTATTAAATAGTGCTTTACAGTATACGATGAATTTTGTTTAATTTTATTTGTTTTGGTTGATATGTAAATTCGGAAAGAAAATAGTATATGGTACAATGATATTTTGTTTTTTTCTTTTCACCAGATTTCAATTTGGAATAAGATTATTTTTATTTTTTAAAATAAGTTTATCTAATTTAAATTTGTGATTGAAATATGTTCTGGAAAAGACAATGAATAAATTAACGTCTCAATATATTATATAACAATTCGGGCATATTGGTCCTTGACTAATAATAATTAAATTTTCTTCGGGCATATGGTACAATGACAAAATATTGTTGAGTCACGATCCTTTTAATTTGGTTCTTGGTCATAAATAAACATATCTCACCCAACAATATCTCGAAAACCAACTCTAACCTTTTGTAATTATTGTTGTAAGATTTGACATGTTTCATTGGAGCATAGGTTTAGGAAAAGAAACAATATGTCGAATGTTGTTTGGGTTCCTAAATCTAGACTTGAGTAAAGCTCTAGGTAATATCTCCCCAATTTATTAAATTTCAAAATTATTAAGGGGAAGATAAGATAATGGTATATATTAGTTATTATCAATTTTCCTTTAAATTATACCATATTTTCAAAATTAATTGTCTCAGTATTGCTGAATTGCTGAATTGCTGAATAAAAAAGGTTAATTCAGCAATACTGAGACAATTATTCAGCAACCATATTTTTTTAAGAGGAAGTGCATCTGTTGACCAAAAGTTCTCTCTCATTTCGACATCAAAATAATAAAAAAAAAAGGTTAGCTGTGGCCACTCGAATATATCTAGATTAGAGTAAATTGGTGATAACGATCCTTTTAATTTGCTTCTTGGTCATAAATAAACAAATTGCAAAATAAAGACATGGCAATTGAATAATTGCAAACAGATTGGTCAAACAAACTGATTATTCCTGTGGATAATCTGTAACGCAAACTCTGTAATAATAAGTGTAACTGGTTAACATAATAGTAGCGACGGTTAGAGATCGACTCATTACGCGTTGGAAGGGCAACATAAATGAAGGCAGTGCTCGAGTGGGCCCCACCTTACGTCTTTCATTGATTCCGTACGCACCACGTGTCGACTCCGTTCGTTGATGCTCGTCAAGACCTGCTAAATTGCTAATTGCTAATTGCTAAGCGCCACACTCCTCTCAACGACCGAATGGAAAAACCTGATATTTTAATTCGTAATATTTTAATAAGACAATCCTGAAATTTCTCCAATATAAAAACTTTTTATTTATATTTATATTTTTTTATTTTCACATTTGAACGTTCATAAGTCACATCTTCATATTTTCCAATGAATAACAATATTTATTGCAAGGTTCAAAGAATTAAAAAAAAATTGTGCTAGGTCAGTCTTTTCCATCCTTTAAAAGGGTGGGAGAATAATTCATATTGCATTCCTCTCTGTTCTATTATAATAAAACATCTACTCTATATTAAATAATAAAACATCTAGGTTGAAACTAGGAACGGATAGTTCCCTTTCCTTTCAGAATTCTCTTTTTGTTGTTACTGTTGTTGAATGTATCTGACTGGTGAAATAGTTGGAAGATTAAGTATTTATTATTATGCATATGTTGTGTTTAATTATTTCAAAATAAAGAAAAAATTTCACTAAAAAGATTAAAACATTGCTCATTTTGAAACTTTTCAGTGTGCCTATATTTATCTACTTTGGTACCCCCAGTGCAAGACATGATTGGACAAGAAAATTTCATACTTTTTATTTGTATAACACAAAAGACAGAAAGTATATATAATAACTCGATTTGACACTTAAGGCTTAAGAGCTATGAATTTCGAATTAGGAAAACTTTTAATATGGAAGAATTAATAATGAATGCCCACATTATAATTATAGTATTTAATTAGAATTTCGAACGGAAAAATATATTACGAAGTTGAACAGTCAATATTTTTATCTAATACCGAGTTGTGAAAGGTTAGAACACATTTATTTATCTTTTATGGTGGTGAAAAGATATTTTAGAGTGAGTCTATGCTACTATGCATATTACGATTTGGCACTGTGCTACGGCTTTATATTTGAGTTTTCAAATTCTAACGGCCTATCCGAACCGTTCATCTTGTTCTCCATATTAATATGTGTTTGGAGACCAAATTATATATTTTTTGAAATTTTTTTACTATTTTTTTAGATATTTAGAAAATCACTTGATCTGAAAATTCTGGACCATCCAAAAACAGTGATTTTCAATCAATCTAAAAAAATAGTAAAAAAATTTCAAAAAATGTAAAATTTGGTCTCCAAACACATATTAATATGGAGAATAAGATGAATGGTTCGGATCAACGGTTAAAATTTGAGAACTCAAATATAGAGCCGTAGCACAGTGCCAAATCGTAATATGCATAGTACCATAGACTCACTCGATATTTTAACACTCTTTTATACAAAAATTATAAATTTGTTTCAGATCCGCTGTGGCGGATACAACTATTTTTATTTTTGCAGTGAGTTTTAGACATCTGGCTATCTGAGACCACAGTAATAAAATTTGTGAATTATTCAGATTTGAGCACCTTGTAAATCAATCCACGAATAAAATAATAATTCGCAAATGAAACGTTTTATGCACAAATTATTCGTAAATTTTACGAAATTTTATGAATTAATCCAGTTTAGTTCACAAAAAATCGTCACTTGACAGGCGTCTTTGTGTTTTATTCCATCTCCAGACCTTTTTCTCTTTTTGATAAACTAGCTTTTGATTTATCAAATAATACAAAAATTATCATTTATTTTTTCAACTTCCTATGTGAACGGATTCAACTTCTCTTTGTTACTGTAGAGGATGGATGATTTTACTTTACTGTTTGAGATCAAATCTCATTGCTTTGAGATTCGAACTAGCACAGGTGACAATATTATTGGGCTTTAAGATTCATGTCAAGTTAAAAAGAACAATCCAGATCCATTAATTATAAAATATTTTCTTGTACATTATTGAAGAGATGTAAATTCCATGTGCCTTAGCACTCGGAACGTCTTAGATAGAAAGGTTGCTTCTTCTTTTTTTTCTTTTTTTTTTTTTTAAATCTTCAAAAACAAACGCTGGAGATGTTAGTATTAGTTAAATGAAATCATTCATATGAAAAGTTTGTTACAAAAATATAATATGTTAAATAAATGATCATGCTATCAAATCCTCATAATCAGTAGGATTAAAAAAATATATTAAACATAAATAGGTAATTTAAAATTCTCTTAACACCTCTTGTTTAAGTCACTAAGTGTCAAATTCTCAATAAACAACTAGATAGGAATTAAATATATAAGTGCCAAATTTTTTTTTCGTTTGAAGCTTTGTTTCTTAATTGATTTCGCTCCGTATTATTTCCGAATTATACATGAATTATTTTTGAATCATGAAATTTTTTACTCTGCCGAATAATTTCCGAATCACAAACAACATACGGGTATAATTCACATTTTATTTGTTTTTTTGACGTTTCCAAACCGAACTCCAAATAAACGCAAGAAAACATTTAATATGTTTTATTTGCAAATAAAATATGAAAAACGAATTATTCGCAAGAAAAATGACAAAAATATTTTATTTAAAAAAAAATTAAGAGTTTTTTTTTTCGCTTTCTTGTTGTACCGAATTAATTTTGAATTATATTCGAATAACAAATTTTTGATCATACCGAACTGAACCTGAACTATTTGTTTGTCACGCTATGTGTGAGACCATCGAATGTTTTTATAATGGGATTTTCTGAAAAATTTTCAACCCGACCGTTTGCATTGATTTTTTATATCTAAAGTAAATCAAATTCTAATTTTAGATCTATACCGTCTGATCTGTTTTGGCACGACTATTAAAGGTATTGCATGCATTCCACCTTGGCCCGTAATAGACGGGATTCTGATCGGACAGTCTTGATTTAAACACAAATATTGTGTTACTTTAGAGTTACTAACTCGACCACTGTTAAGGGTTTAGACGCTCTCTGTTAGTAAGGATTTAGTCGAGGCATCTTCTGAAGGCTGTCGAAAAGAGAACAGTATTAATTATTCTGGGTCGGGTGATAGGCCTTTGCTAGAAACTTTTGGGCCAGAAAAGTCGGCCCATAAAGGAGAGATCTTTGTTCCATTAATCTCCTCTTATCTTTGCTCATCCGAATTCGATCTCTTCCTCGCTTCCTTATCTCAATCGGCGCTGTCACTTCTCACTTGAAAGAAAGAAAGAAGATGATGCCCGGGCCCGTGCTGTCTCTCACCCCTTTCTGTTCCCTTTCACCTTCAATTTCTCCTCGTCGTGACCTCTCTCTTTGCTGCTATGCCAAACCCAATTCCAAATCTCAACCCGACCGAATCAGCAACAAATCAAAATCAAAACCAAAACCACCCTCTGCAACTAATTCGCATTACAAAGAGATCCTTGAGCACTATAACTCTCTCTTGGCTTCTCAGAATCCTCCCACCTCAATCGATCCCTTCAATAAGCTCCTGGCTACCTTGGTTCGCAATTCCGACCCTGCCATTTATTACTTCTTTGACCTTATAACACAAACTGATGGAATCAGTCCTAATGATTATACCTATGGTCTTATGATTAATTATTGTGCCCAAACGAATTGTCTCGACCAAGCTTTTTGTTTTCTCGGAAGGCTTCTCAAAGAGGGTCACACACCTACGGCTGTGATGTTCAGTCCAATAATCAAGGGCCTTTGTTATGAGAATAGGACTAGTGAGGCGGTAGCCATTCTTCTTTACAAAATGCCAAAGTTGGGATGCATGCCTAATGCGATATCGTATAACATTCTTATCAAGGGGCTTTGCTCCAAGGGCAACATTGGTTTTTCCCTTCAATTATTATTTAGGATGGTTAAACATGGCGGTGAGTGTAAACCTTCTGTTATCACGTACACCATTGTTATTGATGAGCTTTGTAAGGCGGGTCAACTCCCTAAAGCATTTGGTTTGTATAGACAGATGTGTCCTGCTGGGGTTATACCTAATACTAATACATACAGCTCGTTGATTAATGGGTTGTGCAAGAAAGGTGAAATTACAAAGGCAAAGGAGTTGATGCATGACATGATTTCCAAAGGGTGTGAGCCCAATGTCGTGACTTACAGCACTATTATAGATGGTTTGTGCAAAAAAGGTGAAATTACAAAGGCAGAGGAGTTGATGCATGACATGATTTCCAAAGGGTACGAGCCCAATGTCGTGACTTATACCACACTTATAGATGGATTTTGTAAGAAAGGTGAAGCTACCAAAGTAGAGGATTTGATGCATGAAATGATTTCAAAAGGGTACAAGCCCAATGTCGTGACTTACAATGCTCTTATAGATGGTTTGCATAAGAAAGGTGACATTACGAAGGCAATTGAGTTGATGCATGACATGATTTCCAAAGGGTGCAAGCCCGATGTCGTGACTTACAACACTCTTATAGGTGGGTTATGTAAGAAAGGTGAAGTTTCAATGGCAAAGGAGTTGATGCATGAAATGATCTCCAAAGAATTCGAGCCTAATGTCGTGACTTACAACACTCTTATAGATGGTTTGTGCAAAAAAGGCGAAATTACGAAGGCAAATGAGTTGATGCATGACATGATTTTAAGAGGGTGCGAGCCCGATGTCGTGACTTACAGCACTATTATAGATGGTTTGTGCAAAAAAGGTGAAATTACGAAGGCAAAGGAGTTGATGCTTGACATGATTTCCAAAGGGTGCAAGCCCAATGTCGTGACTTACAACACTCTTATAGATGGTTTGTGCAAATTAGGTGAAATTACGAAAGCAAAGGAGTTGATGCAAGACATGATTTTCAGAGGGTGTGAGCCCGATGTCCTGACTTACAGCACTCTTCTAGATGGTTTGTGCAAAATAGGTGAAATTACAAAGGCAAAGGAGTTGATGCATGACATGATTTCCAAAAGATGCAAGCCCAATGTCGTGACTTACAACACTCTTCTAGATGGTTTGTGCAAAAAAGGTGAAATTACGAAGGCAAAGGAGTTGATGCATGACATGATTTTCAGAGGGTGCGAGCCCGATGTCGTGACTTACAGCACAATTATAGATGGTTTGTGCAAAAAAGGTGAAATTATGAAAGCAAAGGAGTTGATGCTTGACATGATTTCCAAAGGGTGCAAGCCCAATGTCGTGACTTACAACACTATTATAGATGGTTTGTGCAAAAAAGGTGAAATTACAAAGGCAGAGGAGTTGATGCATGACATGATTTCCAAAGGGTACGAGCCCAATGTCGTGACTTATACCATTCTTATAGATGGGTTATGTAAGAAAGGTGAAGTTACCAAAGTAGAGGATTTGATGCATGAAATGATTTCCAAAGGATGCAAGCCCAGTGTCGTGACTTACAACACACTGCTAGATGGTTTGTGCAAAAAAGGTGAAATTACGAAGGCAAAGGAGTTGATGCATGACATGATTTCCAAAGGGTGCGAGCCCGATGTTGTGACTTACAACATTCTTAAAGATCCGTTGTTCGAGAATGGTGAAATTGTGAAGACAAAGGAGTTGGTGCATGAAATGATCTCTAAAGGGTACAAACCCAATATTGTGACTCATACCATGCTTAAATAGGATCTGTATCCTCGCGAGTACCCTAACTGGTACAATGGGTAGAAAGCTGAACTGTCGTTTTAATCCAGCAGCTTTGATCTTCTAATCTATATAAAAAACAGTGACCGCTGACCAGCTCTCTCCATCTCTCTTTTTGTAAATGTAAGAACTTCTTCTCTCTCTTCTCAACACCTTCTCCTTTGCCCAGCTCGACTCAGCCTCGCCCTGGATTTCCTATTCCTCTCTCCCTCTGCCCAGGTCGACTCCTATCAGTATGTTTAAAGGATTGACCTTTGTTTGATATTTATAGATATTAATGATCCATGATACATTTGATCCCGTGAACAAGCTTCAAGCTGCATTGTATCTCGCTCAAGTTTTTGCAAGCGGGCTTGCAAGAAATGCACCTTTCCAGAAATTTGAGCAGAGGTACTTTTCCATTTTGGATAAGAACTACAAAATCATATCATACCATCATTATCTTATAGAACAAATGTAAAGTTGATAATATTTTATAAGAACTGTCAAGCTACACAAAAGTGCTTAACAACTTGATAACTTGTCTTTTCTTTCTTTTGAAGAAAATACTTCACAAATTAAACCATTCGTAATATGGTATTGTATAAGTTTTTTCTTGCTAACACATGAAAAATATAAATAGTAAATTTGAGATTGCTACCAGTTCAATGTCAGTTTTCTGGTAGCAGGTATGGTCTGTACCAGTGTTGTGTTGCATACTGGCGTGAACTGTAACCTCAACTACGCTTGATTTGTCCTTAGTTTGAGCCTAAATTGACCTCATTTTAGCTTCATTTATGCAGTTAAGTGTATTTGATTCTCATTCTCATATACACTACTTGAAAACAACAGGTCCGGTTGAACCCCAAAACAAGGTAAATTCACCACATGATTATCTCTTCTAAATTCTATTAAAATGCTCAAATCAGGACATTCTTGTCAGTAAAATATGAGTAAACATATTTCAGGTTCCCTTTTTACCATTTCAATCATTCCACTACTAAGTCATTGCACTTACTATAGATGTGTGATGTGTAAACAAGAAGAGGAATCAGTGGTGTATTATTTGTTCTCAAAATGTCAAACAGTAAAATGCTTCTACTCAATGGTATTAAACAGGTTTTCAATACCGCAAGGAGTGCACAGGGGCAAAGAAGAACTAGAGAAATAATATAATTGATAGCACAATTTTTCTTTTGGAGGTAGTAGTGCGTGGGTTTTCAGAAATCAGAATAAAGAACTAGTAGTGCTGGTAAAAGAAGTGCAAGCTGAGCGTGTTCACCTCTAGTTCCTATTAGAAAAAAAAAAAAGTGGTTTCACTTTTGCTTTGGCTGTTATGATTCATTTGGGTTATATTTGCATTTTTTTGTTTCTTAGTTCAATTTTTATATTTTGGTTTCTTTCTGTTTTACTTTTCTGCAGAAGTTTTTTTTTTTGGTAGCTCAAGAGTTCAGTTAACATGTTTTGTAACAGGTTTTAATTCAAAACCTTTTACCGGTTGTTAATCATCAATAAAATACAAGTTCAAGGGCATTGTTGTCCTTTTCACAAAAAGAAATCATAATGTTCTATTACTTCTGATTCTCATCTTGATATTCATATAACATAAGAACACAATTAGATTCAACTATTTTTCATTTTGCAGATTTTTATAAGGAACAGATTAAGAGAAATAACCAAACTAATCTAGATCTGGAAAAATAAAGAAGAAGTCAACTGAAAGTTGACCAGAACAAAAAACACAGATTTGATTAGAACAAAGATTTGCACATCTATATAAATATATAAATAAACTTACTATAAACAAAGGTTTGCACATTATGCTGAAACATTCATAAAAAAAATTATACTTGTGAACAATACCAGTATATGGTATGTAAATAAAACTGTTCAGTTGCTGGAAAATTTGTTTTCTGCTCCTGATCAACTGTACCTGTACACTAATGTAGAGGTTAGCAATTATGAATGTCTATACTCTAATATTAGTTGTTACAAGATTAAAACATCACAACAATATTACTCAAGCAAGGATGAAATCCCAAATGACCAATCATACAATAAAATAAATATTCACTAATTGCATTCATTTTTACACAAGTTATGATTACAAAACACAACACCACAATTGAAACGGAGATATGTTTGACTTCCTCGTTTGTTGTGATTTATATTTAATAGTATGTCATAGATGGAAGAATACTTTTCAAGTTTTAGGAAAAAGTTTCTTTATTTCATTTTTTATATGAAAAAAAATATATGCATTATGATCTGTTTATTAATAAATAACAACTAATAGCATATTCTGGTAAGTGTGTTCACAACTTGTTTGATGAAATTCCTCAATGAAGTAACTTTTCTTATGTTGAAAAAAAAAAACCTGTTGATCTTCATCAAAATTCTTAAAATATATCTGTTGTTATACTGAAAGAAGGAATAACAATAACTGTTGATCTTCATCGAAATTCGTGTATAAAAATGTTTCTTTCTTGAGATTCGTGAATGAAAATTTTTGAACGGTTTCATTTCGGTCCTGTTCAGTTACAGTAAATATTTTACTGTTTAGTGAAAAAAAAATTCACTCAGACTGAATTTATTTTTTCTCACATAAACAATAAAAATCAGTTCAAAAATTTTTCAATCCTATTTTCATTTCTTTTCTCCTCTGTCCGCTGAACAGGCCTCGAGGGGAAAAAGGAAAACAAAAAAAAATAAAGGCAGTGCTCCGATGGGCCCCGCCTTACGTCTTTCCAATATAAAAACTTTTTATCTATATTTTTTTTATTTTCACATTTGAACGCTGATAAGTCATATCTTATATATATTACAATCGAGTATCCAAGTGAGTTAATATTTTGTTTTCATAATATTTCTGAAATTGTTAGAATCCGATCTGATGTTAAATATGTTTTGTGAGCTCCAAAATATTTATTTTTTATGACTCATTTTGTAGGTACCACTTAAACTATTTTATATGGATATAGATACATGTACTGTATCAAATACAATACAGATATAACGAAACGGTTATTTTCAAAAGTAAAGAATATAATACGTAGGGCTGCTAATGAATCGAGCCGGCTCGCGAATGAGTGAGTTGAGCGGCTCAATATTTCATAACGAATTGGACTCGAAAATAAATAAAAAAAAACCCAAACTTGATTCGGCTTAATTTTGAGAAAAAAAAAGCTCAGCTCGACTCGGCTCATGTAAACAGTTGGTTTAACTTAGCTTGGCTTGCAAGCTCGCGAGTCGGCTCATAATTTTACTTGATTTATTTTCCTAGGTTCATATTTTTGTGTTCGGACTGTTAACTATTTTTACTTATTTTCTTATATTTCTCCCAACAGAAAGATTAATTTAAAAAGTAAAAAAAATGATCCACCAATAAATTATCAGATCAAACGATTTATTTACCTTCCAGTTTTTTATTTGGGTAGATCGAATGGCACAAAAGGCTATTGTGGGCCAGTGGTTCATTAGCTGATCAGACGACTCATGCCATTCGTGAGATGTGGCTATTGTCTCCGTAAGGACAGCAAATTTTGTGTTTCGAAGGTGACCGTCCGATTAGAATCCGAATTAATACGGTTCGAGGTAAAATACACGGAGTCTCTATAACAATCGGGTAAGAGTAGATCGGACGGTTTGAAGCCAAACAAAAAATTTAAGTTACTTTAGAGACATCTAATTCAAAGCAGGGGCGTGGGCCCACCACGTGAGGCTTATAGATTTTCTCGGTTGATCGGCTGCGACAAGTTAAAATGCTTTTGAATTTGCAGTTCTTTGATTTAACCATTTTTTTACCCGTTATACTGGGCTGTCAAAAAAGTTCGCGGCTCGCTCGGTAGTGGACCGAGCTGTTAATG
Source organism: Carex pumila (assembly GCA_033356055.1). Lineage (NCBI taxonomy): Eukaryota > Viridiplantae > Streptophyta > Magnoliopsida > Poales > Cyperaceae > Carex > Carex pumila. The sequence goes on along the minus strand of JARJHM010000122.1, from coordinate 536,296 downwards.
AGCCAACTCATTTCAGACTCGAGCCAAAATAAATGAGCTGAGCTAAGAGTCAGCTCGTTAAGCTACAGTGGACTTAAGGTTTAGTTCTATATAATTTTAAGTCCAGTTCTATTTTCAAAGGCGAAATTATACAAAATTGATGTATTTTCGGTTTTGAAAGAAAATATATGGGCTTTAGTTGTTTTGAAGATGTGCCTGCTAGACGATTTTGTAAATTTTTTGAATGGACTTTCTTATTTTTAAATTTTTAAATTTGTATAATAGCAACTCAATAAAGCCCAGCAAGCCGGCTCGTCAGCTCGCGAACTAGCTCGGACTGGCTTGTCACAAGCTGAGTCAAGACTTTTGACTTGGAACCCCTAGATCCAACTCACTCGGTCCAAACTCAAGTCAAAATTAACAAGTTGAGCCAAGGCTCAACTCGACCCGAGCCAGCTCGTTTATAGCCCTCCTTATACATATGTCTCCGCAGATCGCACTTACAAAAACTTAAGGAATGATAAAAACGATCTGTATTGTCTATTTATGATCTGTTCACATCTTGACGATAAATAAGCATCTCGGATCACTTCATAACCACAAGACATGCATGGAGGGACAAATATTAGCTAATTACATATAATTAAAAATATGAGCTGACTCGCGAGCCGAGCAAAATTGAGGTAAGTGTTTAAATGAGCTGAATCGAGTCGATTTTTTTTTTTTAAAAACAAGTCGAGTTAGAGCCGAATTATTTTATTTTTCTCATTGAGTCGAGCTGAATTTGAACCGAACCTTAATCATTAGCAGCCCTAATAATACGCTGTTATATATATTATTTTAAATTATAGTGAAATTGTCATCATTACTTGCGCTATTAAGAAAATTAAGAAATTTTTTGACATTTTTTTCAAGATAAGTACAAAATCATATATTGTTTCTAGATGATCACAATTTTCTAAAAAAAGTATTTTTTGTATTTATTTTAAAACATAGTAAAAAATTTCAAAAAATAAAAAATTTACTCTCCAATCATATTTAGCAATTATTCTGGATCGGGTGGTAGGCCTTTGCTAAAACCTATGGGCCAGAAAAATCGGCCCATAAATGAAAAAGAAGACAATGTGACTTATCTCAATATCTTATCGTTGCTCATCCGATTCCGATCTCTTCCTCGCTTCCTTATCTCACTTCTCACTTGGAAGAAAGAAAGAAACGCCCAAACCAAAAAAAGAAGAAGGAGATGATGCCGGTGCCCGTGCTGTCTCTCACCCCTTTCTGTTCTCTTTCCCCTTCAATTTCTCCTCGTCGTAACCTCTCTCTTTGCTGCTATAACAAGTAAATTTTTTTCTCCTCTAATTCTCACTTTTTGAGTTCCTATGAACTCGTACAATAAACTTTGGTAGAGAATTGAAAGAACACTATGCGGCTACATGAATTAAATAAAAATGTTTTAAGCCTTTGTTGGGTTATACAAGAAATCACACATTGAGTTAGATTCTGATGAGTTTTAAATTTTTGATAGATTATGGGCTGGGATGGATTCAGCCTCATGGACTTCAAGTTAGTGACACTAAAATCTTCAAGTTAGTAGCAAATTTTTTGATACATCAAGAAGAGATGGCATTCTGGTAAATTTATGTTTATTTCGATGTTAAAGTTACTTAATTTCCCAACAAGACTAAAGATAATATATTATTAAAATTACAACATTTTCATGAGCTTTATAGTAAGTTTATAAATCATTTGTTTCAATCACAATATAAATCATAACAACGAATTAATGTGCCTCTTGCATTACAGTGAATCAGGTACGGGATGAGCCAACCACAAGCCCTGATCCTGACTGGATGTAAAAAAAATAATATATATATATGCATCTTTCATTTTACTTTTATTTTGTATTTCATAAAAAAATTATATCTTATTTATAGGGGATGCATTCAAGTTTCTGGACTTCAAGTTAGTGACACTATGTATGTAAATAGGTGGGATGTATTTAAGTGTTCATTATGTTGTAAAGGAATATTGCATGTTGAATGTATTAATTATAAATTGATAATGTAAGAACAATTTATATGATGTCTATCTTTTACTTGAATTGTACTCGTTGAATTATCAAATTATTTTTAATGTGACATTAATTGTATGTTCATTGAGTCTTAAATGTAAGAGCATGTTTTTTTTTTTATTTTCATCGATATCCACAGATTAGGTCGATTTGGGGAGGGGCGCTGGAGGAAAGAATGAGAAGGAAAGAGAAAGGGTCACGGGCATGGGGGTCAGTATGCTCGGGCAGGAGAAGTTAAAGGAGACGGAGGCTGCAATAGGGTCCCACCATTTTTATAAGAGCCCAGAGCCGGAAGGCGCTAAATCAACTGACCAGTGGGCCCGTCAGATAAGTAGCGAACCGCTGAGTCCGAATTGAATCCTGACCCGTTTCGAAATCGCGAGGAAGAAGGAGAGACGGGCTGGGCAGTCAGAGGCTCAGAACAAGAGGACCCACGGACCCACGGTCAGGATTTTAATTAAAATTAGTTCCGCTGACTGAAGGGACCCGCATAGTCAGTAATGGAGGGGACTCGTGCGGAATGGACTGGAGATGAGGAAGAAGCGAAGAGACCTCGATCTGTTCGCTGAGTCAGCGCCACGCCACATGGCATTACATCGTGCGTTTGGAAGATCCGCTTCATCATTTCTTTTGATTCTTCTTTCTTTCTGATCGTCTATAAATACTCTATGATTTTATCCAGTTAGATTAGACTATAAATACTCTAGCATTAACAAAAAAATTGTTAATTTTGTGATTAATAATTGATTATTAGTTTTTGATAAAATGATTTGGAAATTTGGAAAATAAATACGCATCATATATTGATCAAAATAAATTTACAATTTTAATTAAATACCCACAAAATTACCCAGAATACTAGAAAAAATAATTAGTTTTGCAAGGTTCTTATCTGCATAAGTTTAATCTTTTGATCATAATAATTGTTGTAAATAATAGTACGCAATTGTCGGACAGACATGGTACCGCTAAGCGATTAATCGATAATAATTAAGAATAATTGATCATAATTGAAAATAATCAATCGATTAGTCTAAAAAATCCATAACAGTTTGATCACCGTCAATAACTAATCGGTCGATTAATCGGCTTAAACAAACATTTTTTACAACACTGGTCAGGATATATATGTATGCAAAAAATCACCATTTTTGGAAATAAAAGGGAATAATTAATGTATGAATGGATAGCCGTATAGCTGTAGCTTTGTTGAGTTGGTGATAGCAAAGATGTGGGACATGTATTGATACTTGCAAAGTTGTGTCAACCTTACTTCCTAGACTCATTTTTCTTCATCACCATTATGTCATAAATGTATACTTGCAAGGCTAGTGCAATTTTATGCTAACCGTCTGATCAGATTCTGCACGAATATTAAAGAGATCATGTGAATTTTACATCAGACCGAATTAATTCGGAAAATTTATACTTGCAAGGCTAGTTCCACTTTATGCTGATGATCAGAATCTGCACGGATATTAAAGAGACCTTGTGAATTTTATATCAGATATGATTATTTTGGATTTTGATCGGACGGTCTGGATCAAAACTCAAATTTTGAGTTACTTTAGGGGATCTGAACCCACTTTTTATTGGGCATGATTGCATTAACATGTTTATGCATCTAATTTAGAAATTGAATAGAGTGGCACAAAATTTTCAAGATAAGACATTATTATATAATTATTTTAAAAAGAAGCATGATTTTATGATTTTTCTGAAAAAAAATGGTATTTTTTAGAACATAAATTTTAGTGAACTTTATCTCAAAGCAAGTATTTTTTTTTTATTTTTTTATTGAGGCTTATAGTGCTATTTGTAATATAACTACTTGTGATATGTATTTCGTAAAATTGAATGTTGAAATGTTGAAATCAACTAGTACTAGCATTAATTTCATTTGTGAATTAAAGCTCTTTGGAAATGTCAACAAAAAAAGAAAAATTCAATGTATACCAATCATACAAGTGACCCAAAAGTTTGCCCCCTCAATACTATATATGTTATTTTGAGTGTTAGTTTGGTTCTCCTTTTTATTTGTATTATTTTTTGTGCATATATATATAATCAATATGTATGTTATTTTGAGTGTTAGTTTGGTTCTCCTTTTTATTTATATTATTTTTTGTGCATATATAATCAATATATATCCGAAAATGTCACGTGCAAGGATGGGATATCAAGTATTTTTTTTATTTCATTTGAAAGCCAATGAAAAAAAAAAAATATTTTTTCAATTATTATATCAGGATGAGATTATTTTCTTTTGATGAAATTATTCAACAAGTAATGTTCATAATGACTTTAATGTCCATTGAAATTATTTTCTATATATGCAAACAAAATTAAAATACAATGTTTTAAAATTAAAATTTATTATTTACAGCTTGGAATTAAAATACTGTTACTCTGATCCTGACCCTTTCATACTACATATATATATATACCATGCGGTAAAATACAGACAAAGCATCTAATTAAATTATATAAGCTCAAGAGATAACTTATCTTCAAATCAAAAACTTACAAAGACCCCACAAATTTATAGTTTATTTTATTTGTCTTATTTTATGGGTGGGGTTGTAATTGGTGCATCTATATAAAGACAAGCCATGTACTTGACAAAATATACACTTGTACTTCTCCAAACCAACTACTTGAAATTCAAATCAATTAATGGCTTGTCATGGGAATTTATTGGTTGTTGTTCTCTCTCTATTACTAACATTTGCACCTCTAGCAAGAAGTTCAATGCACACAATCAATTTGGATTCTCTCATGGCATCTAACACTTGCTCCTCTCCTCAAGGTACAAAATTTGGATTCTCTCATGACATCTAACAATTAATTAGATATATTTCAAATGACGTATTCAAATAATTGAAACATATATACTTTATAAGTGATGTGTTTATATATAAAATTTACAAATTTTCAAATATATTTAGTACAAAATTAACACAGTAAAAAATAATAATAAAAATGAATGCAATTAAAATTAATGTATGAATCTTTATTTTTTTACCACTTAATTTTATACTAAATTTATAAATTTTACATATAAACACATTACTTATGAAGTAGAACAGTTTTACCGATTTAAATTTATTATTTGAAATCTATCCAAGTATTTAGAAAATTTGCATGTAACTGTCAACTGTTTATTTATCAATGGAGAGCTAGCATATATAATGGAGAATTTACTAATATATGAACAGAACTAAAATATGGAAAATTTACCAGCCATTATCATCCTTTGGTAAAAAGTAATAATTAAAAATATATATATATAAACATGAAAATGAAAGACCGGCTGCATGTTTCCTTGGCTTACATTTTGGATTCGAATCAAGTTGTTGGATAGAGATATGTAACTACCATGCCCAATAAAAAAATGTATGATATTTTTGGAATCATGAACAAGATACATAAATAAAAATTATTTATAATTTCAGACATCAAAGAATCAGGACCGGATGATCTGAGTCTGCAGCTTGTTCACCGGTACAGCCCGTGCTCTCCTCTCGGCCTCGACGAAAACCCGACTCATGAACAAATCCTTGCGCAGGATCAATCCCGAGTCGACTCGATTCATCACCGGATCACAACAGCTTCTAAAAGAGAGAAGGCATACAACCCGTTAAATTCATTGGAGATCCCGGCACACTATGGTGCATCAATTGGCACTGGGAATTACATCGTATCAGTCGGTTTCGGTACCCCGAAAAAGTACTTCTCAGTCATCTTTGACACGGGAAGTGACGTTACATGGATTCAATGCAAACCATGTGTATCTGCTTGTTATTCTCAGCAAGACCCGATTTTCGACCCGACACAATCCTCTACGTACCGCAACATCTCGTGCAGTTCAAATTATTGTGACCAGTTAGACACCCAGGGTTGCTCTGGAAGTAGTTGCCTCTATGCCGTGCAATACGGGGACGGTTCTTACACAGTTGGTTTTTACGCACAAGATACACTCACGCTTACCGCAAGTGATGTGGTACCGAATTTTCGATTTGGGTGCGGAGAGAACAATGATGGGCTCTTCGGAGAGGCAGCCGGATTACTTGGTCTCGGCCGTGACTCAACATCTTTTGTCTCTCAAACAGTTGGGAAATATGGAGGTGTTTTCTCGTACTGCCTCCCTGCTACCACAACCACAACAGGCTACCTAAGTTTCGGTACCAGCTCTGTACCAACAAATGTGAAGTACACACCGTTACTGACAAACGAAGACGCCCCAACATTTTACTATTTAAATCTGATCGGGTTAAGTGTAGGCGGTAAACAACTACCGGTATCCTCAACGGTTTTCACGAATGCCGGAACCATAATCGACTCCGGTACAGTAATCACGAGATTACCATCAGATGCCTACTCCGCTTTGCGTACCGCCTTTAGGCAAGCCATGTCACAGTACAAAACTGCACCAGCTCTATCCATACTTGACACGTGCTACGACTTCACGGGGTATTCTAGCGTGACAATTCCGGTAATTTCATTCATTTTTTCAGGATCAACAATGACTCTCGATGCCGCCGGAGTGTTCTATGTCAACACCATCTCTCAGGTTTGCTTAGCGTTCGCCGGAAACAGCGACCCGAGCGATTTTTCAATCATAGGGAATGTGCAACAAAGAAAACTCAATGTGGTTTATGATGTGTCAAGGAAGCTTGTCGGGTTCGGCCCAGGGATGTGCTAAGGGTCTGTTCAGAATTTAGACCAATCCGAGCCGAGCCGGTAATGCACGGAGTTCCTTTAAGATTTGTGCTAATAATATAATGGACCGGATTCAAATTCAAAACACTGAGTTACATTAGATGATATGAATTCGATCGACATGCTAGATGGATGGTGTAGTGTTGGTTTGTAATTCGTAAATAATAATTAATTAGCAAATTGTGAATTTAATTGGGGATATGATAGTTGTTAAAATAATGTAACCGTTGAATTAATGCTTGTATTTCTTATGTAATTAATAAATTAATAATTGGAATAATTAATTACATTTAGAGAAGGTGTTGGTATTCTTTTCACAATATTCTCATAGATTAACACAAATAATATTATTTTTGAATTGTTTTTGGAGATCCAAACGTAATCTAACATTTTATTCAGATGAAGAGTAGAAGAAGGGGAGAAATTTTTCATAATAATTTTTTTATTTGGTTAAATATTCAATAAAAGGATGAGGTTATAAAAATTACATTTTATTAATCTTAAATTAAAGTAATAATGAAGATAAATAAGATAAACCAAATAAAAGTTGTACAAAATATTGTAACATTTTGTCTAAAAGAATCCTATTTCGTTCCCCCGTCTCCTGTTTTATTTATCTTGTAACAAACAGGTTTTTGGGGCTATATTGAAATTTTACAGGGGTACTAAAGAAACTTTTCACCTTATTATCTAAAAGATAATTTGGGACCAGAGCCAATGATTCTCTGAGGTAACTCAAACTTTAATTTTGGATGCGGACCGTCCAATCATAATCTGAGCCGATCTAATTTGAGGTGGTTTCACGGCCCCATCAATATTCGTGCCAAAGAAGATCGGACGGTTCGGATCTAAAGTCAAACTTCGAGTTACCTTAGGTTTATGAATTCAGTCAAGTGAGAACAATGGTCGAATGGTTCTTTGATGCACTAAGAACGAAATAAATATCACCCCGTGAAATTATTATTAATAAGGGGTCCGGATAGAGATCAAGTATATAAATTTTTTATATTACACATGAGATTAATTTTATAATTTCAGAATGTTTTATATTAAATTATATAAAATTTTATTAAGAAATACAAAAAAATAAAAAAATAAAAGTCAATTTAACTTATCTACAGAATGTCTCTGCTTCTAGTTTCGGATCTCTAAAGTAACTCAATTTTTGAGTTTAGATCTGAACTCCAGGAACCAAATTACCTGCGTTCATGTGCCTTTTTTTTTTCCTACCACTCTCAAAAATCAGAATTAAATAAATACTATTCGAATAATTAGATTTCAGATTCCGCCACGTTCGCATCGTGGATCTGCGGACGGATCGCCAATCCGTTCGCGGAATGGATCTGCGAACTGACCCGCTCGCGGCATGACTCATTTGTACTGTGGATCTGCGTACCGACCCGTGAATCTGTGCACTGACACGCTTGCTTTGATCCGCTCGCGTCATGACCCGCTCGAGTGACCCGTTTGCACTATGGATCTGCGGATGGGTCAATCCGTTCGCAGATCCACGGTGCGAACGTGGCGGAATCTAAATTCCGATTTTTCGGATGGTATTAATTTAATTCTAATTTTTTAGGGTAGTAGGAAAAAAAATAACGGATCCATGTGAGTAGGAAATTTTTATTCACAAAGCCATTGGCACGTGAATTTGAAGTGAATTTTAATATTTAAATATTGAATATAATTTTCAATCAAAACTCATCTCAAACTCATTTGACATTCAAATCAGTAATTTTAGAGACATAAATTTTCTGCTCACGAATCGAAAGAGCAGGAGCTTCGGTTAACCGAACTATTGTATCACATAGTCTAGTCTCTCAGCCCAAATTATTTTATAGCTAATAAAGTGAAAAGTTTCTTATGTACCCTGTAAAATTATAATATAACTCCTGTTTGATGATAGCTCCTGTATGTCTTATCCTTTTTTACAATACTTCAAAATATTTTGCACCGTGGCTCACACGAGATAAAAGAAAAATAAGATAAAAAATCAGGACGAAAGGAAAGAAATAGGAAGGAATGTTACAATATTTTTACAATATTTATTTGATTTATCATATTTATCTTCATAATTTTTTATGAAAATATTTATTTTCATAATTACTTAAATTTTATTTGTAACACCACACAGCTATCAAATCAAATAAAGAAATAAAGGCCAGACTTTTTTTCACTAAAAAAATTATTTAATGTTAAGATTAATGCAATTTCAGTTCTACAAAGTTACAAAAGTTAAAAAAAGTAATTTATATTAAGCAAATAAAAATTTATTATCAGATTTTTTAAACAATAACCAAATAAAAAGTAATTATGTATATATGTATAACATATTCTTAAATGAATTTATTAGCTTTTGTGTGCACATGGTCACAAACCTTGCAAGGTTAATAAATGCATCACTAAATTCACCTTACCACAAAGAAAATAAAAGACAGAAAAAAAATTTGGAAGTCACTCTAATTACAACAACATTGAGTAATTACTAAATAATAACAGCAGAAAACACTAAACCAAAAGAAAATTATATTACAGGCACTTCAATATATAAAAGAAAAATGGGTGTAGAGGTATTTCAGAAATATCCATATTACTTAAAAAAGAAAAATTAAAGAGTTCTAGTATGTACCCAGCATCTTTTAGATGTTATTTTTGAGAAATAAACATGCATCTCTTCTCCATAAAGAAACGAGAGCTTGTGTCACTGCATGCATTTTCATGATTCGACCATAATATTGTGATAACTAAACAAAAGGAGATTTAAGAATCAAAACAAGTTAGTTGGAAACCTTTACTCTCATATCTGAGTCCTCTATCAAATTTTGAAGCGATCTTGCTATTGGTGGTAGGCTCACTTCCAAAACACCCTCCAAAATTTGCACCACTTGACGCATAGTCGGACGGTTGTGTTCTTCGTCTTGAATACACCAACAAGCAATTCTGCACACTCTCTCAACCTCTTCTAAATTAGCATTTCCATTCAAATTAGGATCAAGTATTTCAAGCATATTTCCTTTATTCAACTCTACAGCAGCCAGCAGAGGAAAATAATCAATAGTTTTTCCTTCTAGTTGATCTGAATTTCTTCTTCCTGATATTAGTTCCAAAAGAACCATGCCATAGCTGTAAACATCTGTTTTTGCACTAATTGGAACTCCAGATATCCATTCTGGAGCGAGATATCCAATAGTTCCTCTGAGAGTGGTCAAAACCCTACTGAAATCTCTCCCGACAAGTTTTGCCATACCAAAATCGGCTACCTTTGGAACAAAAAATTCATCCAGCAAGATATTATCAGGCTTAATATCACAATGTATTATGCAATCTCTACAACTATCATGAAGGTATGCCAATCCCCGTGCTGTTCCAAGCGCAATTTGGTATCGTCTATTCCAATTCAAAAGAGTAGAATTTTCTCTGAACAATTGCATATTTAGTGATCCATTCTCCATGTAATCATAAACTAGGAACCTTTTGTCTCCCTCGCAGCAAAAACCCCTCAAACGAACTAGATTTACATGTTGAACAATGCCAATTGTGCTCACTTCATTTCGAAATTGTTTTTCCCCTAATTGGATGATCCCTTCCAGCCTTTTCACTGCAACAGAAGAGGCATTTGGTAATGTTCCCTTAAACACTGAACCAAAGCTACCCCCACCAAGCCTTTTTGAAAACTTATTTGTCATTCTTCGCAGATCACCATATCTAAATGCAACCAAGCCACACTCTGATCCACTGGTAGCTAGAACAAACGTCCTCTTTTGGTACCTCCTGACCAACAAAAGAATAACAACCGCACAAGATAAAAGAGATCCTAAGATAACCCAAATGATCTCCTTTTTCATTTGGCTTGGCTTTTTAAATTCAGATGCTGACAGACGGAGAAATAATGTGTCTCCACTGGACCTATCTATTTGTTGGTACAAATTAAGCAAACTACCATACCAAATCGAGCAATTATGATTATTATATGCATATGCATTACAAGAACAATTTTCCAAGCATGATCTTTCACAATCTTTTACACTAGCATTGGTTAGTATATGTGGATTATCTGGTAGGCTTACACCTGATATTTCAAAGAATTGATCGTTTTCTTTATTTGGTGACAAACCATTTGTCAGGTTACATTGCAGAGGAGAGTTCCTCTGGCAACCTTCACTTGGATTGCCAAGCTCCCAATCTATGGAATTTACTTCTTTAAAACCTTTCACACAACTACAACTTGTTTGATCACAATTTCCAAAAGGACCGCATAGAGCATAGACATCACATTGTGCTTGTGGTTTAGTCAAAATAGAAATCCATTGTTGTGATTCCTCCAACCATATTAGGTTCTTCATTTGCCCCGATAAATCTATCACCAACCTAAAAGCTAAACTGTCATTCTGCAATGAGTATTTGAAATAGGTCTCATTTTCATTAGAGACATATGCATGCCCATAGTTGGCTATGAAACTTGAATACATTTCTGGTATGTTACTAAATATTTTCCCAGTCCACTTTCCAGATGTCCAATAATGCTTCGATCTGTTCCAGGATAGGAAATATTGACTAGAGCCATTTGGGTCTATCTCGTATGAGAAGATCCCTTCTGCCGGGTCATCATAATTCTTCCATGAAATTAATCTCTGTTGGCCCAATACTTTGCTTCTCCCAAATTTAGCACCAGGTAACCAGGTATCGGTCGGGTGATCCATGCTTTGCCATAAGTATGCGACAGTTTTATTGGAACTATATTTTAACACAAGGTTCCCAGTATCTAACAATGTACAAATTGTAAAGTTAGAGCTTAGAGAGGTCACATTTGTAGACCAAATATGGGTCTTGTTATGATCCAAAAGAGCCATATTTCCGGTGGGTAAAATTGTTAGCTCAGTAGTGTTAGGATCTAAGATTGGTGCATTTCTGTTTGCAATCCAAACAGGAGTGAACTGTGACACTTTCTTATACCAGATACCAAGGTAGTAATTTGGAGACATTGATTTGTTACCTAACTGGAAGAAACCGAGCACAAACTTCCCACCTTGAGAACTTATAGTCTTGTTTCCTGAGAGAGAGTTGTCGAAGGAGATGTGATCAGAAGCAAAAGAGATTAATGCGCTAAGACAGAGGAAGAAGAGAAAGGGAAGCAAGCTGTAAGGTTTTGGAGAAGTCATGGCTAATGAAAGAAAAATGATAAATTTTGAACTTCTTTTGTGTGCACTCAACTTTATGTAGTAGGCAATCAAGTGCATTGAGAGCCATAATAAATGAAATGCATTTTTGTATTTTATTGTGATTAACAAGAACTGGTTGGTCTTTGTCATAATGCCATTAATCAAACGTTCCTACTTTTCTCTGTTGCTGATAGCAATTTTCTTTGCTTTTAATTTGACTCTTTCTCATACTAAAAGTTGGAATTCCACAGATAAAAACAATTTGTTTACTTTTTCAAGTCATCTATAGAAACTTAGGCTGTCACTATTAGGGTCAATCATAGAATCTCTTCATTTAATTCCACCGATGCTTAATTTTGAATAGGAAAAATTAATGTAAGGTATATTATTATAGAATAATTAGCAATTGTAACAAAAATCTTAAATTTACAACAATTGTCGTTGTGGGACAGTTTAATCTAGTCTTCTTTTATACTGGTAAATCTTAGCCATCTGATACATCGATTTTTGCAACGATTAAGAATTCTTCACTTAGTCTTTTCTTTTTTTGTTCAAAATCTTACTTTATGTTCGGGTCTTAAGAAATCTCTACTTCTGAATTAAACTTCTTTAACATTTATTTACTTATTAAGACGATCAAACATGAACTTCTTAGTGCAAATTAAGATTTAATTCTAATCTTATTAGAAGCCCCCAAGTCACAAGTTGTTTCTGAGCCCAATCAAGCCTAAGTCTAACTTGATAGTATATACCATCAGCTTCCCTCGAGCTGTTAGGCGACGACAGTTAGAAAGAAAAAGGGTACAAGAGTTGAGTTATTTTGTAATCGCATAATTCAATTGTACTGAAAGAGATCTAAAATACATATTTTAATAATTTTGTAACTTTTAATTTTGTGAACATATGGAAAAATTAGATGATCAACTGTATAAAACTTATTATTTAGTAACAAAGATAATATATTATGTGTGATGTCTCATGTTCAAAATTCAAATGATTTTTTTTTTTGAAATATATATAGATTAAATAGTTGGATGTCTTCAAACTTCACTAAAAAAAATGCATGAGAGTTTTTGCTATGAAAGTACTGGACATAACATTAGGTGATTGTTTCCAATTATTGTATATGAATTAGATAATCAACAATATAAGCCTATGTTGCATGAATACAGATACGGGCATCATATCGAATACAATATAGATACAAGTTTTTTTAAAAATTCAGGATACGATTGGGGACGAGCGCCTGTCGAGTGAATTTTGAATTTTTATAGATATTTATAGGCCGAACCGACTTTGCTCCTCGGAATTTTTCTTTTGCCCCCTTCTAGAATCTTAATTTGTAATTTGAGTTAAATTTAGGATTAAAATAAGAATATATTCTTTTAATTATAATTGATAATGAGAATTATAAGTTAGAACAATGAAAATTATAAGTCGGGAGTATAGAAAATTACAAGTTAGGGCATTGTTTTTAATCTAGTATCCAGTCAACTAATGGGTTTGAACCCGATTAGCTATTTAAATTCGGTTCTCTGTTGAAAATCTTATATCCACCCCTATCAAAAAAAATTCTGGTAAGTTGTGGATTCACTTACCAGAATAATTAACGCCAGTCCGGCCCCACTGTTAATTATCTGTTCTTCAAATATGCTAGTAGTTACTAATTAATAAACAGTTTATATATAATGGATATATTTATTTTCATATAAAAATGAAATGAAGAAACTTTTTCGTAAAACTTTATACATACTCTTTTAATATAAAATCACAACAAAACTGAAAAAGAAATATATGCACGACGAAACTGAAAAAGCAAGGAATTATTTTTCTTCAGTTTTTTTTTTTTCTTTTTTAGGTAGATTTGGTTATTTTTAAAATTTTAGTCATTAGAAAGTTTCTAAGCAGAGAATATTTCATGTGACAGCTTGAAAAGTTTCAAGATCTGAACTTTGTATTGTTGCATCATTTATAAACCAATTTGGATTTAATGTTTATATCCTGAAATCTACAATACTCAAATATATTTTGAGTCCGCACTTTTGACAACAAAAGAAATATATTTTGAATCCGTACTATTGACAACAAAAGAAACCTGCTACCAAAAAAATGGCACCAAACTGGTACCAATCTCAAATTTACTATTTGTATTTTTCTGGTGTTAGCAAGAAAAAACTTGACAACACCTACTATGAGAGAAGTCAAATTGTAAGTATCTTTTTTATAATTTTGATTTGCTGTGTATCAGAGTTAGTGCAATTAAATAAATATGACAATAAAGGGTTGTAAACCATTTATATTTTGTTGTTTCTCTTTTGAATTATAGGGAAAAGAAGAGAATGCCATGTGCAAATCTTTGTTTATAGTAAGTTTATTTATATGTTTATATAGATGTTTAAATCTTTGTTATAATCAGATCTGTGTTTTTATCGTCTGGTCAACTTTCAGTTGACTTTTGCCTTTATTTTTCCAGATCTAAATTGGTTTGGTTATTTCTCTTAATCAATTCCTCATAACAATCTGCAAAAATGAAAAAATAGTACATCTAAATTAAATGTGTTCTTATGTTATATGAATATGATGATCAGAATCAAAAGTAATAGAAAATTATGATTTTTTTGTGAAAAGGACAAAAATGCCCTTGAACTTGTACTGTATTGTATTGATGATTAACAAACGGTTAAGGTTTTGAATTAAAACCTGTTACAAAACATGTTAACTGGACTCTTGAGCCACCAAAAAAAAAAACTTTTGCAGAAAAGCAAAACAGAAAGAAAACCATAATCTCTCAAAATCCTCGCCCACCGCTACCTTCAAAAGACAAATTGTGCGATGAATATTATTTCTCTTGTTCTTCTTTGGCCCCTGTGCACTCCTTGCTGTATTGAAAACCTGTTTAATACCATCAAGTACAAGCTTTTTACCATTTGACATTTTGAGAACAAATGCACCACTGATTTGAGCTTTTACTCATATTTTATTGACAAGAATAGGATGATTTGAGCATTTTAAAGGAATCTAGAAGAGAAAATCATGTGGTGTATTTACCTTGTCTTGGGATTCAACCTAAAGGACCGGTTGTTTTCAAGTACTGTATGGGAGAATGGGAATCAAAGACACTTAACTGCATAAATGAAGCTAAAATGAGGTCAATTTAGGCTCAAATTAAGGACAAATCAAGCATGGTTGAGGTTACACTTCTCCAAAGTTCACGCCAGTATGTGACACAACACTGGTACAAACCGTACCTACTAGCAAAAAAATGGCACCAAACTGGTACTAATCTCAAATTTAATATTTGTATTTTTCAGGTCTTAGCAAGTAAAAACTTATACAATACCATTTTACGAACAGTTTAATTTGTGAAGTATTTTCTTCAAGTTGTTAAGCACTTTTGTGTAGCTTGAATGTTCCTATAAAATAGTATGAATTTTATGTTTGCTCTATAAGGTAAAAGCTGATATGATATGATTTTGTAGTTCTTATCCAAAATAGAAAAGTACCTCTGCTCAAATTTCTGGAAAGGAGTATTATTTGGAAGTCCGCTTGCAAAAACTTCAGCGAGATACAATGCAGTTTATAGCTTGTTCACGGTATCAAGTGTATGAATCATTAATTTCTATCAATATCAAACAAAGGTCAATCCTTTAAACCTGGGTGGAGGGAGAGAGGAAGGAAATCTAGGGGGACACTGAGTCGAGCTGGGCGGAGGAGAAGGTATTGAGAGGAGAGAGGAGGTTCTTACATTGACGAAAAGAGAGATGGAGAGAGCTGGTCAGCGGTCACGCGGCGGGCACTGTTTTTTATATAGATTAGAAGATCAAAGCTGCTGGATTAAAATAACAGTTCAGATTTCTGCCCACTGTACAAGTCAGGGTACTCGGGAGGATACGGATCTTCTATAAGCATGGTATGAGTCACAATATTGGGTTTGTACCCTTTAGAAATCATTTCATGCAGCAACTCCGTTGCCTTTGTAATTTCACCTTTTTTGCACAAACCATCTATAAGAGTGTTGTAAGTCACGACATCAGGCACGCACCCTTTGGAAATCATGTCATGCATCAACTCCTTTGCCTTGGTAACTTCACCTTTCTTACATAACCAATCTATAAGAGTGTTGTAAGTCACGACATCGGGCTCACACCCTTTGGAGATCATTTCATGCAGCAACTCCGTTGCCTTTGTAATTTCACCTTTCTTGCACAAGCCATCAATAAGAGTGTTGTAAGTCACGATATTGGGCTCGTACCCTTTGGAAATAATGTCATGCATCAACTCCTTTGCCTTCGTAACTTCACCTTTCTTAGATAACCCATTTATAAGAGTGTTATAAGTCACGACATCGGGCTCGTACCCTTGGGAAATCATTTCATGCATCAACTCCTTTGCCTTCGTAATTTCACCTTTCTTGCACGAACCATCTATAAGAGTGGTATAAGTCACGACATTGGGTTCGTACCCTTTCCAGATCATGTCATGCATCATATCCTCTGCCTCGGTAACTTCACCTTTCTTACATAGCCCATCTATAAGAGTATTGTAAGTCACAATATTGGGCTTGTACCCTTTCAAAATCATTTCATGCATCATATTCTTTGCCTTGGTAACTTCACCTTTCTTACATAACCAATCTATAAGAGTGGTATAAGTCACGACATTGGGCTCATACCCTTTGGAAACCATATCATGCATCAACTCCATTGCCTTTGTAATTTGACCTTTCTTGCACGAACCATCTATAAGAGTGTTGTAAGTCACGACATCGGGCTCGCACCCTTTGGAGATCATGTCATGCATCAACTCCTTTGCCTTCGTTATTTCACCTTTCTTACACAAACCATCTATAAGAGTATTGTAAGTCATGACATTGGGCTCGTGCCCTTTGGAAATCATTTCATGCATCAAATCCTCTACCTTGGTAACTTCACCTTTCTTACATAACCAATCTATAAGAGTGGTATAAGTCACGACATCGGGCTCGCACCCTTTGGAAGTCATATCAAGCATCAACTCCTTTGAGTTCGTAATTTCACCTTTCTTACGCAAACCATCTATAAGAGTGGTATAAGTCACGACATTAGGTTCGTACCCTTTGGAGATCATGTCATGCATCAACTCCTTTGCCATGGTAACTTCACCTTTCTTACATAACCCATCTATAAGAGTATTGTAAGTCACGATATTGGGCTTGTACCCTTTGAAAATCATTTCATGCATCAACTCCTTTGCCTTGGTAACTTCACCTTTCTTGCACAAACAATCTATAAGAGTATTATAAGTCACAATATCGGGCTTGTACCCTTTTGAAATCATTTCATGCATCAAATCCTCTGCCTTGATAACTTCACCTTTCTTAGATAACCCATCTATAAGAGTGGTATAAGTTACGACATCGGGCTCGCACCCTTTGGAAATCATTTCATGCAACAACTCATTTGCCTTTATAACTTCACCATTCTTGTACAACCCATCTATAAGAGTGGTATAAGTCACGACATTGGGCTCGCATCCTTTGGAAATCATGTCATGCATCAACTCCTTTGCCTTAGTAATTTCACCATTCTTGTACAACCCATCTATAAGAGTGGTATAAGTCACAACATTGGGTTCGTACCCTTTGGATATCATGTCATGCATCAACTCCTTTGCCATGGTAACTTCACCTTTCTTACATAACCCATCTATAAGAGTATTGTAAGTCACGATATTGGGCTTGTACCCTTTGAAAATCATTTCATGCATCAACTCATTTGCCATTGTAACTTCACCTTTCTTACATACCCCATCTATAAGAGTATTGTAAGTCACGACATTGGGCTTGTACCCTTTGAAAATCATGTCATGCATCAACTCCTTTGCCATGGTGAATTCACCTTTCTTACATAACCCATCTATAAGACTAAGTCACAACATCGAGCTCGCACCCTTTGGAAATCATTTCATGCATCAACTCCTTTGCCTTCGTAATTTCACCTTTCTTACACAAACCATCTATAAGAGTATTGTAAGTCACGACATTGGGCTTGTACCCTTTCAAAATCATTTCATGCATCAAATCCTTTGCGTTGGTAACTTCACCTTTCTTACATAACCCATCTATAGGAGTGGTATAAGTCACGACATTGGGCTTGTACCCTTTGGAAATCATGTCATGCATCAACTCCTCTGCCTTCATAATTTCACCTTTCTTGCACGAACCATCTATAAGAGTGTTATAAGTGACGACATCGGGCTCGTACCCTTTGGAAATCATTTCATGTAACAACTCATTTGCCTTCGTAATTTCACATTTCTTGCACAACCCATTAATCAACGAGCTGTATGTATTAGTATTAGGTATAACCCCAGCAGGACACATCTGTCTATACAAACCAAATGCTTTAGGGAGTTGACCCGCCTTACAAAGCCCATCAATAACAAAAAGAGAGATGGAGAGAGCTGGTCAGCAGTCACGCGGCGGGCACTGTTTTTTTATATAGATTAGAAGATCAAAGCTGCTGCATTAAAATGACGGTTCAGATTTCTGTCCATTGTACAAGTCAGGGTACTCAGGAGGATACGGATCTTCTATAAGCATGGTATGAGTCGCAATATTGGGTTTGTACCCTTTCGAAATCATTTCATGCTGCAATTCCTTTGCCTTCACAATTTTACCATTATGGAACAACGCATATATAAGAATGTTGTAAGTCACAACATTGGGCCCGCATCCTTTGGAAATCAAGTCATGCATCAACTCCTTTGCCTTGGTAACTTCACCTTTCTTAAATAACCAATCTATAAGAGTGTTGTAAGTCACGACATCGGGCTTGTACCCTTTGGAAATCATTTCATGCATCAACTCCTTTGCCTTCGTAATTTCACCTTTTTGCACGAACCATCTATAAGAGTGTTATAAGTGACGACATAGGGCTTGTACCCTTTGGAAATCATTTCATGCAACAACTAATTTGCCTTCGTAACTTCACCATTTTTGTACAACCCATCTATAAGAGTGCTATAAGTCACGACATCGGGCTCGTACCCTTTGGAAATCATTTCATGCAACAACTCATTTGCCTTCGTAACTTCACCATTCTTGTAGAACCCATTTATAAGAGTGGTATAAGTCACGACATCGGGCTCGTACCCTTTGGAAATCATTTCATGCAACAACTCATTTACCTTCGTAATTTCACCTTTCTTGCACGAACCATCTATAAGAGTGTTATAAGTGACGACATCGGGCTTGTACCCTTTGGAAATCATTTCATGCAACAACTCATTTGCCTTCGTAACTTCACCATTCTTGTACAACCCATCTATAAGAGTGTTGTAAGTCACGACATCGGGCTCGCACCCTTTGGAGATCATGTCATGCATCAACTCATTTGCCTTCGTAATTTCACCTTTCTTGCACGAACCATCTATAAGAGTGTTATAAGTGACGACATCGGGCTCGTACCCTTTGGAAATCATTTCATGCAACAACTCATTTGCCTTCGTAATTTCCCCTTTCTTACACGAATCATCTATAAGAGTGTTATAAGTGACGACATTGGGCTTGTACCCTTTGGAAATCATTTCATGCATCAAATTCTTTGCCTTGGTAACTTCACCTTTCTTGCACAAACAATCTATAAGAGTATTATAAGTCACGATATTGGGCTTGTACCCTTTTGAAATCATTTCATGCATCAAATCCTTTGCCTTGATAACTTCACCTTTCTTGGATAACCCATCTATAAGAGTGGTATAAGTCACGACATTGGGTTCGTACCCTTTGGAGATCATGTCATGCATCAACTCCTTTGCCATGGTAACTTCACCTTTCTTACATAACCCATCTATAAGAGTATTGTAAGTCACGACATTGGGCTTGTACCCTTTGAAAATCATTTCATGCATCAACTCCTTTGCCATTGTAACGTCACCTTTCTTACATAACCCATCTATAAGAGTATTGTAAGTCATGACATTGGGCTTGTACCCTTTGAAAATCATTTCATGCATCAACTCCTTTGCCATTGTAACTTCACCTTTCTTACATAACCCATCTATAAGAGTATTGTAAGTCACGACATTGGGCTTGTACCCTTCGAAAATCATGTCATGCATCAACTCCTTTGCCATGGTGACTTCACCTTTCTTACATAACCCATCTATAAGAGTGTTGTAAGTCACGACATCGAGCTCGCACCCTTTGGAAATCATTTCATGCATCAACTCCTTTGCCTTCGTAATTTCACCTTTCTTACACAAACCATCTATAAGAGTATTGTAAGTCACGACATTGGGCTTGTACCCTTTGAAAATCATTTCATGCATCAAATCCTTTGCGTTGGTAACTTCACCTTTCTTACATAACCCATCTATAAGAGTGGTATAAGTCACAACATTGGGCTCGTACCCTTTGGAAATCATTTCATGCATCAACTCCTCTGCCTTCATAATTTCACCTTTCTTGCACAACCCATTTATAAGAGTGGTATAAGTCACGACATTGGGCTCGCACCCTTTGGAAATCATGTCATGCATCAACTCCTTTGCCTTTGTAATTTCACCTTTCTTGCACAACCCATTAATCAACGAGCTGTATGTATTAGTATTAGGTATAACCCCAGCAGGACACATCTGTCTATACAAACCAAATGCTTTAGGGAGTTGACCGGCCTTACAAAGCTCATTAATAACAATGGTGTACGTGATAACAGAAGGTTTAGACTCACCGCCATGTTTAACCATCCTAAATAATAATTGAAGGGAAAAAACAACGTTGCCCTTGGAGCAAAGCCCCTTGATAAGAATGTTATACAATATCACATTAGGTATACATCCCAACTTAGGCATTTTGTAAAGAACAATGGCTACTGCCTCACTAGTCCTATTCTCATAACAAAGGCCCTTGATTATTGGACTGAACATCACAGCCGTAGGTGTGTGACCCTCTTTGAGAAGCCTTCCGAGAAAACAAAAAGCTAGGTCGAGACGATTTGTTTGGGCACAATAATTAATCATAAGACCATAGGTATAATTATTAGGACTGATTCCATCAGTTCGGGTTATAAGGTCAAAGAAGTAATAAATAGCAGGGTCAGAATTGCGAACCAAGGTAGCCAGGAGGTCATTGAAGGGATAGATTGAGGTGGGAGGATTCTGAGAAGCCAAGAGAGAGTTATAGTCCTCAAGGATCTCTTTGTAATGCGAATTAGTTGCAGAGGGTGGTTTTGGTTTGTTGTTGGTTCGGATTTGGTGGGGTTGAGATTTGGAATTGGGGATGGCATAGCAGCAAAGAGAGAGGTCACGACGAGGAGAAATTGAAGGTGAAAGAGAACAGAAAGGGGTGACAGACAGCACAGGCACGGGCACGGGCATCGTCTTCTTCTTCTTTTTGGGTTTGAGCGTTTCTTTCTTTCTTTCAAGTGAGAAGTGAGATAAGGAAGCGAGGAAGAGAAGACAGACTGAGATTGAGATAAGAGATCGGATTCGGATGAGCAGAGGAGAGGAGGAGATTAATGGAACAAAGATATCCCTTTATGGGCCGGGCCGACTTTTCTGGCCCAAAAGTTTCTAGCAAAGGCAGGTTGGTAGAAGACAATTAAATTCTAGGAAATGTCGTACTTCGTAATTAATAATTAGCATATGGGTTCTCATATGTTGGTAGAAGATACAAGCATGTCTGTATTGGCCGATAAAGGTTACAGTTCTTCCTTTTTCTTTTATATATATAGTTTTTCCTTTCAAGATTGGACTGAAACCTAATTACAATTTACAAGAACGATTAACAGTAATAACCACATCAAACAGTAAGTAGCAACACTTCAAAAGGTTCACGGTCAAATTAATTAGAGAGACAGGTATTGTTCTCTTTTCTGACAGCCTTCAGAAGAGGGGTGTTCATCGGTTCAGTTCGGTTCAAACCGAACCGAATTAGGGAAACCAAAGTTATAACTCAGTTCAAAAATAGAATCGAACCAAACCGATTTAGCTTTGCAACTGAACCAAACGAAACCGAATCAAAGTTTTATTTCGGTTTGTTGAAATATATATATAGAGAGAGATAGACTAATGTGCATTCGAATGTATATGGTCCGAAGTACTTACGGTTCAAATTTGAAATTTTAAAATCCAGATGGTCAATCCGAACCGTTCATCTTGTTCTCCATATTAATATGTGCTTGGAGGCCAAATTTTACATTTTTCTGAATTTTTTTACTATTTATTAAGCCACTTTGAAAATCGCTGATCTAATAGTTTTACTGTTTTGTGCAGCCACCGTTGGATTAACGATTTTGTAAAATACTTAATAAATAGTAAAACAATTCAGAAAAATGTAAAATTTGTTCTCCAAGCACATATTAATATGGAGAACAAGATGAACGGTTCGGATCGACCGTTTGGATTTTGAAATTTCAAATTTGGACCATAAACACTTCGAACCATATGCATTTGAATACACATTTAGCCTATCTCTCTCTCTCTCTATATATATATATATATATTTTTATTTAAAGCAGTTGATTTATAATGAATCAAAGTATATTAAGAAATAAACCGTGATATTAGAAAATAAACCGGGGTATTAAGAAATAAACCAAATTATTTAAAGCAATTATTAAAAATTTAACCGGACCGGGTATTATGAAATAAACCGGAACGGTCCGGACCAAATTCATAATATATAGTTCAGTTATTTCAGTTTTAGAAAATTACAAAACAAACCAAACCGAAGTTATAATTTGATTTTAAAAAACAAACCGAACCGAACCATTAAACCAAAAAAACATAACAGTTTGATCCAAACTAATTCGGATCAAAACCTAATATAATCCGGACCCAATGAAAACCCCTACTTCAGAAGATGCCTCGACTAAATCCTGTTTAAAATGGAGGTCAAGTCAGCAATTCTGAAGTAACTCAAAATTTGTGTTTAGATCAAGACTGTCCAATCAGAATCTGATATGTTCTAGTTCGACGTGAAATGCATGGGATACCTTTAATACTCGTGCCAAAACAGATCTGACGGTATAGATCTAAACTTCCAATCAAAGACTGTCCAATCATTTAATTTGTTTGTTCATTGCGTTGTGCTGACTTGTACCATGAAAGCTGAACTGTGAAGATCTAGTGCGAACTCCGAAGGTTTGGTCCCGGATTCAAACATATACGCTTTGAATTAATCTCAGGATTAAATGTGGGACTTAATAATTAATGACGTGCTCCGGAATGTTTTTTTTGCTGGTTCTGGCGCTACCTTTTATTCTTTATCTTTATTTCTTCTCTTTACTCTTCTCCATTCTGACACAATCCTCTACGTACCGCAACATCTCGTGCAGTTCAAATTACTGTGACCAATCAGACACCCGGGGTTGCTCCGGTTCTTACACGGTTGGCTTTTACGCACAAGATACCCTTACGCTTACCGCAAGTGATGTCGTGCCGAATTTTCGATTTGGATGTGGAGAGAACAATGACGGACTCTTCGGAAAGGCAGCCGGATTACTTGGTCTCGGCCGTGACTCAACATCTTTTGTCTCTCAAACAATTGAGAAATATGGAGGAGTTTTGTCGTCCTGCCTCCCTGCTACCACCACCACAACAGGCTACCTAAGTTTCGGTACCGACTCGGTACCGACAAATGTGAAGTAGACACCGTTACTGACAGACAAAGATGCCCCGTTACTATTTAAATCTGATCAGGTTAAGTGTAGGCGGTAAACAACTACCGGTATCATCAACGGTTTTCTCGAATGCCAGAACCATAATCGACTCTGGTACAGTGATCACGAGATTACCGTCAGATGCCTACTCCGCTTTGCGTACCGCCTTTAGGCAAGCCATGTCACAGTACAAGACTGCACCGGCTCTGTCTATACTTGACACATGCTACGACTTCACAGGGTATTCTAGCGTGACAATTCTGGTAATTTCGTTCATTTTTTGGGGATCAACAGTGACTCTCGATGCTGCCGGAGTGTTCTATACCAACACCATCTCTCAGGTTTGCTTAGCGTTTGCCGGAAACAACGACCCGAGCGATTTTTCAATCATAGGGAATGTGCAACAAAAGAAAACTCAATGTGGTCTATGATGTGTCAAGGAAGCTTGTCGGGTTCGGGCCGGGGACGTGCTAGTAGTCCGGATCCTCTGAATTACCTCACCGTTTGCGTTTAAATCTGAACCGTCTGATCAGAATTTCAGCCAATTATCCGACCCAAGTCCGTAATGCACATAATCCCTTTAAAATCCGTGCTACTAATATAATGAACGGATCGGATTCAAACTCAAAACAGTGAGTTAATAGATGATATATTCGGCATGCTAGATGAACAGTGCAGTGTTAGTTTGTAATTCGTAAAAATTTATTATTAAGGTGATTAATGAGCAAATTGTGAATTTAATTGGAGATATGATAGTTGTAAAATAAATGTAACCGTTGAATTAATGCTTGAATTTCTAATGTAGTAATTAATAAATTAATAATGGGAATAATTAATTACATTTAGAGAAGTTGTTAGTATTATTTTTATATTATTCTCATATATTAACTCAAATAATATTATTTTGTATTATTTTTTTGGCGATCCAAACGTAATCTAACATTTTATTTAGATGAAGAGTAGAAAAAGGGGAGAAAATTCTCATAATAAATTTTTATTTGGCTAAATATTCAATAGAAGGACGAGGTTAATGGAAATTACTTTTTGAACATTCTGTAACTTTTAAGAACTTATAATTGTATAAATCTTAAAATTCAAGTAATAATGAAGATAAATAAAATGACAAAATAAAAATGCAAAGGCTTCTATGGACATAAGGATCTATTTATAAAATGAACATATTTTTATTTTCAAACTTCAAATAATCGATCCGAACCGTTCATCTTGTTCTATATTAATATGTGCTTGGAGGCCAAATTTTACATTTTTCTGAATTTTTTTACTATTTACTAAGATGCGTACAAAAAATATCAAATTCAGACCATTGAATTTTGTACTCATCTTAATAAATAGTAAAAAAATTCAGAAAAATGTAAAATTTGGTCTCCAAGCACATATTAATATGGAGAACAAGATGAATGGTTCGGATCGACTGTTTGAACTTTGAAAATACAAATATGTTCATTTTACAAATAGGTCCTTATGTCCATAGAAGCATTACTCAAATAAAAATTATACAAAATATTGTGACATTCCTTCCTATTGATGGGTCAGGGGCTATATTGAAATTTTACAGGGGTAATAAAGAAACTTTTCACCTTATTATCTAAAAAATAATTTGGGACCAGAGCCAGTGACTCTCTGAGGTACCTCAAATTTTGATTTTGGATCCAGACCATACGACCATAATCCGAACTAATTTAATCTAGGTGGATTTCACCGATCCATCAATATTTGTGCCGAAAAGATCAGGCGGTTCCTATTTAAATTCAAATTTTGAGTTACCTTAGGTTTATGAATTCAGTCTAGTGAGAACAATATATGGTTGAATGGTTCTTTGACGCACTAAGAACAAAATAAATATCACCTTTGTAAAATCATTATTAATATGAGGTTCGGATAGGAGCGGGACCAAACATTCAGACTATGAAGATGAAGTATATAAATTTTTATATTATAAATGAAGATTAATTTGACAGTTTCAAAGTTATTTTTTTGCTAAGAGCATCTACATTGATGCAATTGAAATGCAATTGCAAATAGAAAATAACTGTCAAATGAAATTATCTTCAAACTTAATTTCAAATTCCCTACATCCATGCAATTGCATTTCAAATTCCCTCTCTGTCTCTCTACCCCATCTCTCTTTTTTTTGAAAATTTGGCAGAAGCTGCCAAAATATATTTAAATGGGTAAAAATAATACATCGGTTCTTAGAAAAATAAAACAACAAACCAGGACCTCACATTATCCTGTTCACCATAGGCCATCAGCTAGACCTGCCAACCCAAACCCGCTAAAAAAAAACTGGTACCAACAGCGTACCAGTATCACCAAATTTTATGTTTGCTGCCTACAACTGGTTGTAAACATGCCCAAAAAAAACTGAACAACATAGAAATATTAGATTGATCTAAAAAATTGAAATATCTAATCCGGATCCTGCAACAGGTTAGTTCCCAGCAGTTTTCTTCCACCCGAGTTGCAAAACGTAATCCACATCTTTCCCTCTGTAACAATTCTTTCTGCTAGAATCTTTGATGGAATCATCTTGGCCGTGGAGATCTTCTCATTTCTTCTCTTCCATATATGCCAGCATGTACATGCAAAATAAGAATTCCATTCCTTTTTGCATATCTTGCCCCTTCTTCTTGCTTGTTGTCCCGATTCAGTCCAAATTTTCAGAATTGTGTCACTTGGGATCATGAGCCTATACCCCAATTTTGCTGACATCTCATACCACACTTCAATTTTGCTGACATCTCATACCACACTTCAACTGCTTGCGGACTCCGAGGGACAGTCACTGCACACCTCACATCCCAAAACCACTCCCATATTCCTTCTCTGCATTACATCTTTTGTCAGAATTTTCTGTCTGAGCATCAGATATAGAAAGATCTGAACTGTCTGTGGTATCGCCATGCCCCAAATACCCTCATTCCCCTGCTTGATCCTTCCTATGCCCATCATTACCAGTATGCATACCAGTAAAAATAATTTCCCTTAACCCTATTTTGCAAACCTCCCCATGCATAAATACATAGGTATAGGGAAACTAAACACATCCAATTCATCTAAACTAACGACAAAACAAAAATTCTGAAAAATTAAAATGTAAATTAAGCGAAAACACCCCTGTCTGCCACAGACCCATTAGTCAATCCGGGTCTGCCAGTAAGTTGGTTCCCATCATTCTATACGTTCCCAAATTACAATATTTCAGCCATAATCTCCCATATAATGTGGTCTGTCAGAAGTCTCGTTGTAGTCATTTACCCAGTAATTAAATATATGAAGCACTCAATAGAGTAGAACAAACACCTGCATTAATTTCAGCAGCTATGGCAGAACATGTACGAACAGCAGCAGAATGGTACGCAATCAATTCCCAATTTTCATTAAGAACAAATCCAATACCTCCTGCCTGCCACCAAATCAATTTGTTTTATAGTTCAAAGCATAAAATAGAACAATTTTGATAATAAATGCATTAAAAAAAGTACCTTAAAACTCTATGAATGCACCAAATCAACTCTTCAATTGAAACCCAAATCGAAATCCCAGTTAACCAGAGAAGCAAGGGAAAGAAAAGAGAAGAAGAAAGACAACTGTTTTATAGAAATGAAACAAGGGAAAGCATCCAAAGTGTTGTATCCATGGGGGTTGACGAATTGCACGTGCAGCCTTCGTGGGTCAGGTCAAATCCAAGGGCCAAGGAAATGGAGAGGGGAAGAACGGCGGTGAAAATGAGAGACGACAGAAGCTTGGCAGAGGATGAAATGGGGACGGGTAGGTGGAAGAGCAGCGAGATATGTTTCCGTTGAGTGTGCGGAAACGAGAATTTTCAACGAGCGAACGGGAATTTTCAGCGATTTGCAAGCGCTTTGCAAGCTTGCAAATTCTGAAAGCTTTCGTTTCTGAAATTCAATCTACATCGGTGCCTTTGTGTTTTTGAAATGACACGTCGGACTTTGCAAGCGTAATTGCAAGCCGATGAAGATGCTCTAAGTCTTAGATCCGCCTCTAATAACACCACTCAAAATAGTTATCAATTAAGTAGAGGCTAGATCTCTTTTTCACTAAAAAAAATTACTTAAGTTTTAAGATTAATACAATATAAATTATATAAAGTTACAAAAAGTTCAAAGAAGTAATTTCTATTAACCAAATAAAAATTTATTATCATATTTTTGAAACCAATAACAGACCAGAGGTGTCCGCTCCGTGCCTTTTCCATTTTCTGAGGGATATGAAATATTCATTGCAACGGCAAAGTAAAATAGGAATTCCACGAATCAGCAAAAAATAAATATTGTAATCTGGCCAATATAATGGTTATCCTTTATAACTAATTATGTATATATGTATACCATATTCTTAAATGAATTTAGCTTTTGTGTGCAGATGCTTGGTCACAAACCTTGCCACAAAGAAAAATAAAAGACAAAAAACATTAATTGGAAGTCACTCTATTCACAACAACATTGATTAATTACTAAATAATAACAGCAGAAAACACCAAACAAAAAGCAAATTATATTACAAGCACCTCAATATATAAAAGAAAAATGGGTATAAAAGTCTTTCAGGAATAGCCATATATGTTGCTACAAAAATAAAATATTAAAGAGATCTAGTAGGTATTCCAACATCTTTAGATGTTAATTTCGAGAAATAAACATGCATCTCTTCTCCATAGAGAGACGAGTTTGTACCACTCCACAAAATTACTCACGATTCTACCATATTTTTATAACTAAACAAAAGGAGATTTAAGAATCAAAACAAGCTATTTCGACACCTTTACTGATCTCATAGGACGAATCCTCTATCAAATCTTGTTGAAGAGATCTTGCTATTGGTGGAAGGCTCACTTCAGAAACACCCTCCAAAATTTGCA
The DNA here is from genome assembly GCA_033356055.1 of Carex pumila. NCBI lineage: Eukaryota > Viridiplantae > Streptophyta > Magnoliopsida > Poales > Cyperaceae > Carex > Carex pumila. The sequence goes on along the minus strand of JARJHM010000122.1, from coordinate 507,820 downwards.
CCACTTGACGCATAGTCGGACGATTGTGTTCTTCATCTTGAATACACCAACAAGCAATTCTGCACACTCTCTCAACCTCTTCTAAATTAGCATTTCCATTCAAATTAGGATCAAGTATTTCGAGCATATTTCCTTCATTCAATTCTACAGCTGCCAGTAGAGGGAAGTAATCAATAGATTTTCCTTCTAGTTGATCTGAATTTCTACTTCCTGATATTAGTTCCAAAAGAACCTTGCCATAGCTATAAACATCTATTTTTGCACTAATTGGCACTCCGAATATCCATTCTGGAGCGAGATATCCAATAGTTCCTCTTAGAGTGGTCAAAACCCTACTGAAATCTCTCCCGACAAGTTTCGCCATGCCAAAATCGGCTACCTTTGGAACAAAGAGTTCATCCAACAAGATATTATCAGGCTTTACATCACAATGTATAATGCAATCTCTACAGCTATCATGCAGGTATGCCAATCCTCGTGCTGTTCCGAGCGCAATTTGGTATCGTCTATTCCAATTCAAAAGAGTAGAATTCCCTCGGAACAATTGCGTATTTAGTGATCCATTCTCCATGTAATCATAAATTAGGAACTTTTTGTCTCCCTCGCAGCAAAAACCTCTCAAACGAACTAGATTTACATGTTGAACAATGCCAATTGTGCTCACTTCATTTCGAAATTGTTTTTCCCCTAATTGGGTGATCCCTTCTAGCCTTTTCACTGCAATAGAAGAAGTATTTGGTAATGTTCCCTTAAACACTGAACCAAAGCTACCCCCACCGAGCCTTTTTGAAAATTTATTTGTCATTCTTCGCAGATCACCATATCTATATGCAACCAAGCCACTCTCTGATCCACTAGTAGCTAGAACAAACCTCCTCTTTTGGTACCTCCTGACCAACAAAAGAATAACAACCGCACAAGGTAAAAAACCGAAGACAGATCCTAAGATAACCCAAATGATCTCCTTTTTCATGTGGCTTGGCCTTTTAAACTCAGATGCTGACAGACGAAGAAATAATGTGTCTTTAGTGGACCTTTCTGATTCTTGATACAAATTAAGTAAACTACCGTACCAAATTGAGCAATTATTATTATATGCATATGCATTGCAAGAACAATTTTCCAGGCATGCTCTTTCACAATCTTTTGCACTAGCATTGTTTAACATATGTGGATTATCCGGTAGGCTCACACCTAATATTTCAAAGAATTGATCGTTTTCTTTATTTGGTGACAAACCATTTGTCAGGTCACATTGCAGAGGAGAGTTCCTCTGGCAACCTTCAGTTGGATTGCCAAGCTCCCAATCTATGGAATTTACTTCTTTAAAACCTTTCACACAACTACAACTTGTTTCATCACAATTCCCAAAAGGACCGCATAGAGCATAGACATCACACTGTGCTTGTGGTTTAGTCCAAGAACGAAACCATTGTTGTGATTCCTCCAACCATGTTAGGACCTTTACTTGTCCCGATAAATCTATCACAAACCTAATATTTAAACTGTCATTCCGCAATGTGTATTTGAAATAGGCCTCATTTTCATTAGAGACATAATCATAGGTGGCTCTGTAACTTGAATACATTTCTGGGAAGTTACTAAATACTTTCCCATTCCACTCTCCGGATGTCCAGTAATGTTTTGATCTGTTCCAGGATAGGAAATATTGACTAGAGCCATTTGGGTCTATCTCGTATGAGAAGATCCCTTCTGCTGGGTCATCATAATTCTTCCATGAAACCAATCTCTGTTGGCCCAATGCTTTGCTTCTCCCAAATTTAGCACTAGGTAACCAGGTATCGGTCGGGTGATCCATGCTTTGCCATAAGTATGTGACAGTTTTATGGGAATTATATTTTAACACAAGGTTCCCAGTATCTAACAATGTACAAATTGTAAAGTTTGAGCTTAGAGAGGTCACATTTGTAGACCAAATATGGGTCTTGTTATGATCCAAAAGAGCCATATTTCCGGTGGGTAAAATTGTTAGCTCAGTAGTGTTGGGATCTGAGATTGGTGCATTTCTATTTGCAATCCAAACAGGAGTGAATTGTGGCACCTTCTTATACCAGATACCAAGGTAGTAATTTGGAGACATTGAATTGTTACCTAACTTGAAGAAACCGAGCACAAACTTCCCACCTTGAGAGCTTATAGTCTTGTTTCCTGAGAGAGAGTTGTCGAAGGAGATGTGATCAGAAGCAAAAGAGATTGATGTGCTAAGACAGAGGAAGAAGAGAAAGGGAAGCAAGCTGTAAGGTTTTGGAGAAGTCATTGCTAATGAAAGAGAAAAGATAAATTTTGAACTTCTTTGGAGTACACTCAAGTTTTTGTAGTAGGCAATTAAGTGCATGAGAGCTTGACTTCAAAATCTCAAGTCCTCTGCATTGTTGTAGAATGACAGATGCTATATATGTGGCATTCACAGAGTTACAATCCCTGAAGGATAGGAATACAAAACAAATAGTTGGTATTTGGGTTTTTGGTAAAAACAAAGTGGAAGGAATTGAAGCATCAGTGACCCCGCCACATTGTCAGTAAATGCTGTATTAAATTTTTCGAGAAACACTTTTTTTGGTGGAAGACTGACTTATTGCTTCAATTACTTTTGTTATGTAATGTGAGAAGCACTTTATTCCATCATGAAAGAGAATAAAGTGTTTTTTTTTTTTTATGCTACTCTGCAATCCGTCCTTTTTCTAATATACACATTTGTGTTTATTAGAATGTTTTATCTCTCAGAAGGACGTTTTGGTTGAAATTTTCTAATAGAATGTTTTTCTAATTGATTAACGTTGTTTCATTAATTTTGCTCTGTTGTAAATAACTGAAGACAACTCCCATCTCAATCAGTCAGAGTCGTCCGTGACTCCTGAAGACAAAAGACCCAAGTCAAGTCAAGTCAAGTCTTACCTAGCTCTGTTCAATTAATTTAGCATTTCTTAGTTGATTTTATTTTATTTTCTTTTTCTTTTTTACATCCATATGCATGGTCTTATAAATCAAGTCTATACCGCTCAAAATTGTTTTCCTGGTCTTATACACATGCATCAGTCATAGTCGTCTGTGACTCCGTGTTGCCTTTGCAAGTCAAGTCTTACCTCTGTTCAATTAAAGAAAGGGCACAAGTACATCACATAGCAACGGGTGTCACCTGTCTAATCTTAGCCCTCTAATACATCGATTTTAGCAAGGATTAAGAATTTCTCATTTAGTCTTTTTTTTTTTGGATCGACTAACTATTTTCAATCAATTTCCCTATTCATTCTCAGTCAATTTCTTCTATTCATCTCCCAATCAATAACTTCTTGTGGAGATTATTAACTAACTTAACTTCATTAATTACTTGGAGATTACCTAATATTTAATATATTTTATAACTGACATGTGCAAATATGGATACCTATGTGCGCAAATGTTAATATATAATATATCAAGTATTCATACCTAAGATACCAAGTATTCATACTTCATTAATTACTTTGAATTTTGACATCTATTTACTATCCACATCCGTATCTGTATTCGCTCATTTAAAGATGGATACGGATTTGGTATCAGCATTATATGCTCCGAAAATACTCAAATATATTTTGAGTCTGCACTATTGACAAAAAAAAAAATATAATTTGAATCCGTACTATTGACAACAAAAGAAACCTGCTACCAAAAAAATGGCACCAAACTGGTACCAATCTCAAATTTACTATTGGTATTTTTCAGGTGTTAGCAAGAAAAAACTTGAACAACACCTACTTTGAGAGAAGTCAAATTGTAAGTATCTTTTTTATAATTTTGATATGCTGTGTATCAGAGTTAGTGCAATTAAATAAGATATGACAATAAAGGGTTGTAAGCCATTTATATTTTGTTGTTTGTCTTTTGAATTATAGGGAAAGGAAGAGAATGCCATGTGCAAATCTTTGTTTATAGTAAGTTTATTTATATGTTTATATAGATGTTTAAATCTGTGTTTTTATCTTCTGGTCAACTTTCAGTTGACTTTTGCCTTTATTTTTCCAGATCTAGATTGGTTTGGTTATTTCTCTTAATCAATTCCTCATAACAATCTGCAAAAATGAAAAAATAGTACATATAAATGTGTTCTTATGTTATAAGAATATCAAGATCAGAATAAAAAGTAATAGAAAATTATGATTTTTTTTGTGAAAAGGACAAAAATGCCCTTGTACTTGTATTGTATTATATTGATGATTAACAAACGGTTAAGGTTTTGAATTAAAACCTGTTACAAAACATGTTAACTGGACTCTTGAGCCACCAAAAAAAAAAAAAAACTTTTGCAGAAAAGTAAAACAGAAAGAAAACCATAATCTCTCAAAATCCTCACCCACCGCTACCTTCAAAAGACAAATTGTGCTATGAATATTATTTCTCTTGTTCTTCTTTGCCCCTGTGCACTCCTTGCAGTATTGAAAACCTGTTTAATACCATCAAGTACAAGCTTTTTACCATTTGACATTTTGAGAACAAATGCACCACTGATTTGAGATTTTTACTCATATTTTACTGACAAGAATAGGCTGATTTGAGCATTTTAAAAGAATCCAGAAGAGAAAATCATGTGGTGTATTTACCTTGCTTTGGTGTTCAACCTAAAGGACCTGTTGTTTTCAAGTATTGTATGTGAGAATGGGAATCAAATACACTTAACTGCATAAATAAAGCTAAAATGAGGTCAATTTAGGCTCAAATTAAGGACAAATCAAGCACGGTTGAGGTTACCCTTCTCCAAAGTTCATACCAGTATGTGACACAACACTGGTACAGACTGTACCTGCTACCAAAAAAATGGCACCAAACTGGTACTAATCTCAAATTTAATATTTGTATTTCTCAGCTGTTAGCAAGTAAAAACTTATACAATACCATTTTACGAATGGTTTAATTTGTGAATTATTTTCTTCAAAAGAAAGAAAAGACAAGTTATCAAGTTGTTAAGCACTTTTCAGATTTCTGCCCATTGTACAAGTCAGGGTACTCGGGAGCATACGGATCTTCTATAAGCATGGTATGAGTCACAATATCGGGTTTGTACCCTTTAGAAATCATTTCATGCAGCAACTCTGTTGCCTTCGTAATTTCACCTTTTTTGCACAAACCATTTATAAGTGTGTTGTAAGTCACGACATCAGGCACGCACCCTTTTGAAATCATGTCATGCATCAACTCCTTTGCCTTGGTAACTTCACCTTTCTTACATAACCAATCTATAAGAGTGTTGTAAGTCACGACATCGGGCTCGCACCCTTTGGAGATCATTTTATGCATCAAATCTTTTGCCTTTATAATTTCACCTTTCTTGCACAAGCCATCAATAAGAGTGGTATAAGTTTTTTTTTTTTTTTTTTTTTTTTTAAAAAGGCAAGTGCCCATTTCATTACCATGAAACTTTCAAAGTTCTTACACACAAAATACCAAACTAATAGAGAAAATAGGAAAAGCAAAGTACATTGGTCCAAACTAGGCGCACAGACCTAGACAGTAACAAAGCAAGTAGTGATATCAAAAGAAGGCACCCAGGCCAGTAAACAACCATAAAGGAAAAGGTCATAATAGCACTACAGAAAGCCATAAACTGGGCGACTAGAACCCACAGCAAGCGTATCCCATCTCTTCAAGTAGAGTCGTCAGAGATCCATTGCACCATCCTCTGTCTTAGGGGAAGCCATCTGAAGGGGTAACTCATCCAAGTCCTGAGGGAGCCAATCATTGATCGCCGCTTGGAGATCCTCCTTCAATTATCCTGCCCAATAAATTACGATAGAAACAATGGTAAGAATGACATTCCTGCAAGAATGAGTAACTGACCATTAAATTATGATAGAAACAAAGAGTGGTATAAGTCACGATATTGGGTTCGTACCCTTTGGAAATCATTTCATGCATCAAATCCTCTGCCTTGGTAACTTCACCTTTCTTACATAACCAATCTATAAGAGTGTTATAAGTCACGACATCGGGCTCATACCCTTTGGAAATCATTTCGAGCATCAAATCCTTTGCCTTTGTAAGTTCACCTTTCTTGCACAAGCCATCAATAAGAGTGGTATAAGTCACAATATTGGGTTCGTGCCCTTCAGAAATCATTTCATGCATGAAATCCTCTGCCTTGGTAACTTCACCTTTCTTACATAAGCAATCTATAAGAGTGGTATAAGTCACGACATCGGGCCCATACCCTTTGGAAATCATTTCGTGCATCAAATCCTTTGCCTTTGTAAATTCACCTTTCTTGCACAAGTCATCAATAAGAGTGGCAGAAGTCACGATATTGGGTTCGTACCCTTCGTAATGCGAATTAGTTGCAGACGGTGGTTTTGGTTTGTTGTTGGTTCGGATTCGGTGGGGTTGAGATTTGGAATTGGGGATGGCATAGCAGCAAAGAGAGAGGTCACGACGAGGAGAAATTGAAGGTGAAAGAGAACAGAAAGGGGTGAGAGACAGCACGGGCACGGGCATCATCTTCTTCTTCTTTTAGGGTTTGAGCGTTTCTTTCTTTCTTTCTTTCAAGTGAGATAAGGAAGCGAGGAAGAGAAGATAAAGACTGAGATTGAGATGAGAACTGATTCGGATGAGCTAAGGAGTGGAGGAGATAAATGGAACAAAGATATCTCCTTTATGGGCCGGGCCGACTTTTCTGGCCCAAAAGTTTCTAGCAAAGGCAGGTTGGTAGAACACAAAAAGTTTCTAGGAAATGTCGTACTTTGTAAAGCTTATGGATTCATAATTAGCAGGTTCTGAGATGTTGGTAGAAGATAGTTTCGTTTTTCAATACAAGGAAAGTTACTTCATTGAGGAGTTTCATCAAACCAGTTGTAATGCAAAAAAGAATATTACAATTAAACTATGCATTCTTGCTATAGAAGATACAAGCATGTCTGTATTGGCCAAGAAAGGTTACAGTTCTTCCTTTTTCTTTTATATATATAGTTTTTCATCTCAAGGCTGGACTGAACCTAATTAGCATTTACTCTGAGTTAGTGCAATTAAATAAATATGGAAATAAAGGGTTGTAAACCATTTATATTTTGTTGTTTCTCTTTTGATTTAATTATAGGGAAAAGAAGACAATGCCATGTGCAAATCTTTGTTTATAGTGAGTTTCAATCCTCATATGAAAATAAAGGATTGATGCCATGCCCGCATGAATTCGCATCCTCTGAGATATCTCCTATGTTGCGTTACTTTTTGGAAAATCTCAACCGTTCAAATTCGTTCTGCACCAATCTCAATGCATAAATAAATACTGCCCCTGCGCTATGCCCCAAATAGACACCGGACATGTTGGTCGCACAAAATAAGAGATATCTCAGAGGATCCGCACTCTGCGCTCCTACACTTGGAAATTGAGTTTTAGCGACCAATTAATTGTTGATGAATACGTAGCGAGTCAATTTATATTACCGAAAAGTGTTCGCTACACAATTACAGTGACAGAGATAATTACAGAGGATCATAATTGCAAGCTTGATATATCCTACCGTTTTATCTTATGTGTCTCATAATTTACCAACTCCTTACAGCACGGTTAACATTTCCAAAATTCTCGCCACGTCACGAGTATATCAAAAATAGTAAAACATTCAGGCAATGATAGCTTTACTAGATAGCTCTCTTTTCAATTTCAAGCATGGTTTTGTCGCTTTTGAATTCATTTCTGACACAAACAGTAATTTTATTTAATAATAATAAAAAAAACTTAAAACCTGGGTTTACTCTCCATTTCTTAATCTCCTATTTCCAACTGTCTAGAACCAGAAAATAAATTTCCGATAATTTAACTTAAAACTAGAAATTAAATCTCTAGTTTGGACAGATTTCAAAATTCCTATGTAAAAAATATAGATTTTGAAATTATTTATTAATTTTGATGATTAGTTGATTCCACATTTGATGCTGAAATGAATTCCAAGCATATATATTTGAATCCCGGACCGAATCATTTAATTTTGATAGCTTTAGAATAGAGATTATTCTCTAAAATTCGAGAATATGACTATTCGGAATAATATTTTCACAAATAATATTTTTGTTTGAAATATATAGTTAAAATATCTGTTATTTTTTTTTCTTGTAAATATTGAAATTACTATTATTTCCAAATAATAAAGTTAACATTACTTCTATTATCTCTACGTTGTGATAATTCGTTTGAGACTCCTCTTGCTTATATTTTCTCTTAACTAACACATTATTAATACTATTTTTTCTTAGTTACAGCTATTTATTATTTCAAATGTATAATCCAAACAATATTTTTATTATTCCGAATAGTACCATTTTTACATAAATATGAAAATCATTATTTTTTTTCTATTCTCATATACTAATTTTAAATTTTACTGTTCTAGCTATTCTAGCCCCCATCCAAACATACCTCAAAGAAATAAAGATTACTAAAACGAAGTTTGCTAAGATACTTGCTACCTTTTGATAAAAATAAAAATCTTAGCAAATTATTATTTTAATAATACAAGTTTAACACTCCTTTTATATTTTCGTATTAGTATTCTTTTCACCATATTTTCATACATTAACTCAAATAACATTATTTCTGTATTATATATTTTATGAACAATAGAGGAAGGGACAAAATTTCTCATTATAATTTTTTATTTGGTTGGATACGCGCTCGTACTTGGAACACACACTCACACACACCCATTTAATTATTTCTATCATTCTTATTTCTATCCCCATTTAATTATTTAATATTTTATTTATTATTTTAAAAATTAAATTGCCCATAATACCCTTTAAATTTTACTGGAGATGTCCTGTAATTTTAGTTCTCTTTCTCCTCACCTGTAATATGCGCATACTGCCGAGGTTCTCCTTCATCTTCGTTCTCTAAATTTTGTGATTTTGGTCTCGTTTGACTAATCAAAGGTATGATCGTGCAGCTGTTGAAATTAGATTTGGAGATATGATCGATTTTGCCTATGTATTCGTTTAAATTTTGCGCAGAATGGATTACTGGTCTGATCGTATCCAAATATTTATGATTTTTTGTCTAGGTTTTTTACTGGTAAATTACTGGCACTGTTTACGAGTTCTTGGCTTTGACATTTTGCAACCATTTTTCTGATTTTCTCAAATTCGTTCAAGTAGCTAGTATTCAGGCTCAATTGCAAATCAATTGAGCATCGTCAGGTCCTGACCTGACAATTTCGCTCTCATAGTAAATGACAAACAAGCCTTAATTCTCCTCAATTGACATTATATACCTATTAAGTTTATACTCTTAACTACAACATATTTAAATGACTGTCCATATAATTATATGTTTCTAAACCTTTGTTTAATTAAAAAAGTTGTATTATATATTCAAAAAAATGTTGGTTCTGATGACAAATTTCAGGCTCCATGTATGATTAAATTATGAAAATTTTGTAATATATATAGTTGGAATCCTTATCAACAGGTTCCTTCACTAAAGCACAGCAACAAAGTAAGAGGAGATAGCCTGAATTTGATTAAGTACATCGATATTTACTTCGAGGGCCCCGCATTGCTTCCAGATGTAAAAATATAAACCCCATTTTGTTCTATAGTCAAACCATATTAAGTCTTAAATGACAAATATTATTTGATATTTTCTGTTATTAGGATCCAGTAAAGCGAACTTTTGCAGAGGAGCTTTTAATTTGCTTATATCTGTTGGTGCGAGTACAAGTTCTTTTCAGCAGTACTGTGAAAGAAAGATGATATATCTGCTAGTGCCATGATATTAAAAATTTCAATATATTCCAGTCGGCAGGTATGCATTTGAGAATCATTAGTATTTTTAAAATACTGGTACAACAAAAATATATCTTCCAATTAAAAATACTGATAATTTATATTGTTCCAACACATAATTTAAACATTAGCAACTAAACTATGGCTTCGTACAAACAATGTAAACTAAATTTCACTTGCTTGGTACATCAATACATTGATCCAACAACTGTCTGCACCAGTACGCTATTATTTGGGCAGCATCCGATAAATATACTTCAAAACTAATAATTGGAAGAAATATTTTGTTTGACATACTTGATATAACAGTGACTTTGGAACAATGAACAGAGGGGGTTGATAAAGAGGGTCAATTTTGGAAGATATTTGATAATTGTAATTTCATGCGAAGGTCAGAGAAGTGGAGAGACCTGAGACTTATAGGCAACAGCAAATCAGAAACTTGCGACTTGGATTTGAGCAAATATTACTGGACCCTGAATTTTTTAACATTAAAGAATAAGGTGAAATAATTTCATCATGCATAGGTATTTCGTGATAGATGAGGATTCTAAATGGCTATGGCAAGGCTGGATATAATATTAGCAAAAGTCAATAGCAAGGCACGGGAAGTACTGGAGGCTTGAAACTAAATCACGAAATCACCAAACCAAAGCGGAGGAGCAAGGCCCGACGGAGGAGGAGAGAGAGAGAGAGATACGGAAAAGATACTTTTTAGCACCAAAAGGAAGGAAGATGGCAATTAGACAGCAGAAAATATTGGGTGTTCATCTCTTGTAAATTTAATCCCGTAATAGCTTTAATAAATGGAGATCTCAAGTTAAAATTTAAGGGCCTGTTCGGCCGACAAATGAGAATGGGTACAGGCACGGGAATTGAGCTGAAAAACACTGTTCTAGTGGGAAAAAAAAATTTAGTTGAACTGAATTTTTTTTTCCCAAGTGAACAGTGGTTCGGCTGAACACGCTCTAAGGGTATATTAGTTAATTAAGTTTTTAAAGGGATGGAAGTAATACATGCATCAGAACATTAAAGGGGTGGAAGTAATAACCTGACTAGTTTTGTAGAAATTTAATACAAATAATCCACGAGTATTATCAAATTATTTAATAAGTGTCCGAGATTTTTTTATAAAAGGAAGTCTTTTACCAATTTTAATTTTTAACAAAAAAATACTAATTATAAATTTAATAATAATAATAATAATAATAAAATAATAAAATAATAATAACAATAACAATATATCAATAATTCCGAGTTACATAATTTTGCCTACCCCTGATAAAAATCATGGCTACTCCACTACTCGGGACGATACTGATCTTCTATAAGCATGGTATGAGTCGCAATATCGGGTTTGTACCCTTTAGAAATCATTTCATGCAGCAACTCCGTTGCCTTCGTAATTTCACCTTTTTTGCACAAACCATCTATAAGAGTGGTATAAGTCACGACATCAGGCACGCACCCTTTCGAAATCATGTCATGCATCAAATCCTCTGCCTTGGTAACTTCACCTTTCTTACATAACCAATCTATAAGAGTGGTATAAGTCACGACATCGGGCTCATACCCTTTGGAAATCATTTCATGCATCAAATCTTTTGCCTTTGTAATTTCACCTTTCTTGCACAAGCCATCAATAAGAGTGGTATAAGTCACGATATTGGGTTCGTACCCTTTGGAAATCATTTCATGCATCAACTCCTCTGCCTTGGTAACTTCACCTTTCTTACATAACCAATCTATAAAAGTGTTATAAGTCACAACATCGGGCTTATACCCTTTGGAAATCATTTCGTGCATCAAATCCTTTGCCTTTGTAATTTCACCTTTCTTGCACAAGCCATCAATAAGAGTGTTATAAGTCATGATATTGGGCTCGTACCCTTTGGAAATAATGTCATGCATCAACTCCTTTGCCTTCGTAACTTCACCTTTCTTAGATAACGCATTTATAAGAGTGTTATAAGTCACGACATCGGGCTCGTACCCTTTGGAAATCATTTCATGCATCAACTCCTTTGCCTTTGTAATTTCACCTTTCTTGCACAAACCATATATAAGAGTGTTATAAGTGATGACATTGGGCTCGTACCCTTTGGAAATCATTTCATGTAACAACTCATTTGCCTTCATAACTTCATCATTCTTGTACAACCCATCTATAAGAGTGGTATAAGTCACAACATCGGGCTCGCATCCTTTGGAAATCATTTCATGCAACAACTCATTTGCCTTCGTAATATCACCTTTCTTACACGAATCATTTATAAGAGTGTTATAAGTGACGACATTGGGATTGTACCCTTTGGAAATCATTTCATGCATCAAATCCTTTGCCTTGGTAACTTCACCTTTCTTGCACAAACAATCTATAAGAGTATTATAAGTCACGATATCGGGCTCGTACCCTTTTGAAATCATTTCATGCATCAAATCCTCTGCCTTGATAACTTCACCTTTCTTAGATAATCCATCTATAAGAGTGGTATAAGTTACGACATCGGGCTCGCACCCTTTGGAAATCATGTCATGCAACAACTCATTTGCCTTTATAACTTCACCATTCTTGTACAACCCATCTATAAGAGTGGTATAAGTCACGACATCGGGCTCGCATCCTTTCGAAATCATGTCATGCATCAACTCATTTGCCTTCGTAATTTCACCATTCTTGTACAACCCATCTATAAGAGTGGTATAGGTCACGACATTGGGTCCGTACCCTTTGGAGATCATGTCATGCATCAACTCCTTTGCCATGGTAACTTCACCTTTCTTACATAACCCATCTATAAGAGTATTGTAAGTCACGATATTGGGCTTGTACCCTTTGAAAATCATTTCATGCATCAACTCATTTGCCATTGTAATTTCACCTTTCTTACATAACCCATCTATAAGGGTATTGTAAGTCACAACATTGGGCTTGTACCCTTTGAAAATCATGTCATGCATCAACTCCTTTGCCATGGTGACTTCACCTTTCTTACATAACCCATCTATAAGAGTGTTGTAAGTCACAACATCGAGCTCGCACCCTTTGGAAATCATTTCATGCATCAACTCCTTTGCCTTCGTAATTTCACCTTTCTTACACAAACCATCTATAAGAGTATTGTAAGTCACAACATTGGGCTCGTACCCTTTGGAAATCATTTCATGCATCAACTCCTCTGCCTTCATAATTTCACCTTTCTTGCACAACCCATTTATAAGAGTGGTATAAGTCACGACATTGGGCTCGCACCCTTCGGAAATCATGTCATGCATCAACTCCTTTGCCTTTGTAATTTCACCTTTCTTGCACAACCCATTAATCAACGAGCTGTATGTATTAGTATTAGGTATAACCCCAGCAGGACACATCTGTCTATACAAACCAAATGCTTTAGGGAGTTGACCCGCCTTACAAAGCCCATCAATAACAATGGTGTACGTGATAACAGAAGGTTTACACTCACCGCCATTTTTAACCATCCTAAATAATAATTGAAGGGAAAAACCAATGTTGCCCTTGGAGCAAAGCTCCTTGATAAGAATGTTATACGATGTCACATCAGGTATACATCCCAACCTACGCATTTTGTAAAGAACAATGGCTACCGCCTCACTAGTCCTATTCTCATAACAAAGGCCCTTTATTATTGGACTGAATATCACGGCCTTAACCGTGTGACCCTCTTTGAGAAGTCTTCCAAGAAAACAAAAGGCTAGATCGAGACGATTCGTTTGGGCATAATATTTAATCATAAGACGATAGGTATAATTATTAGGACTGATTCCATCAGTTCGGGTTATAAGGTCAAAGAAGTAATAAATAGCAGGGTCAGAATTGCGAACCAAGGTAGCCAGGAGGTCATTGAAGGGATTGATTGAGGTGGGAGGATTCTGAGAAGCCAATAGAGAGTGATAATGCTCAAGGATCTCTTTGTAATGCGAATTAGTTGCAGACGGTGGTTTTGGTTTGTTGTTGGTTCGGATTCTGTGGGGTTGAGATTTGGAATTGGGGATGGCATAGCAGCAAAGAGAGAGGTCACGACGAGAAGAAATTGAAGGTGAAAGAGAACAGAAAGGGGTGAGAGACAGCACGGGCACGGGCACGGGCACGGGCATCATCTTCTTCTTCTTCTTTTTGGGTTTGAGCGTTTCTTTCTTTCTTTCAAGTGAGAAGTGAGAAGTGAGAAGTGAGAAGTGAGACAAGGAAGCGAGGAACAGAAGACAGACTGAGATTGAAATAAGAGATCGGATTCGGATGAGCAAAGGAGTGGAGGAGATTAATGGAACAAAGATATCTCCTTTATGGGCCGGGCCGACTTTTCTGGCCCAAAAGTTTCTAGCAAAGGCAGGTTGGTAGAAGACAAAAAGCTTCCAGGAAATGTCGTACTTTGTAAAGCTTATGGATTAATAATTAGCAGGTTCTCAGGAAAGTTACTTCATTGAGGAGTTTCGTCAAACCAGTTGTGGGCAATGCAAGTAGAACTCTGTAATGCATCAAATTATATAAAAGAATATTACAATTAAACTATGCATTCTTGCTATAGAAGATACAAGCATGTCTGTATTGGCCAATAAAGGTTACAGTTCTTCCTTTTTCTTTTATATATATAGTTTTTCATCTCAAGGCTGGACCTAAGTACAATTTACAAGAACGATTAACAGTAATAACCACATCAAACATTAAGTAGCATTTAGTATGAGTTAGTGCAATTAAATAAATATGAAAATAAAGGGTTGTAAACCATTTATATTTTGTTGTTTCTCTTTTGATTTATTGGGAAAAAAAGAGAATGCCATGTGCGAATCTTTGTTTATAGTGAGTTTCAATCCTCATATGAAAATAAAGGATTGACGCCTGAATTCGCATCCTCTGAGATATCTCCTATGTTGGGTGACTTTTTGGAAAATCTCAACCGTTCAAATACGTTTTGCACGAATCTTAATGCTTAAATAATACTGCCCCTGCGCTATGCCCAGAATAGACACCGGACATGTCAGTCGCGCAAAATGGCGAAATTTTTAAATATACTATTATTCAAAAAATAATAAACCAAAACACCATTTTTCTATGAAAATTTTAAAAATGACATGGCTGCATCCCCTAGAAGCGGCCACTGTTTTGGTGGCCGCATCTACAGCAATCGACCTCTATTTTGGGCCGCCTTTATGGGCTGCGGCCATGGCCGCTTCTAAGGAATGCAGCCACCCCTGCCCGCTTCTAGGGGATGCGGCCACCCCTCAGGCCTATAAATAGTGGCCGCTAGTTTCATTTTTGGTCACAATTTCATTTGGTTCTCAATCCCTTCGAATCAGGTAATTTTCTTCTTCTTTTCTAATTTCAATTTTTAGTTTAGATTAGGAATAAGACTAGGAGTAGGTGTAGAATTAGGAGTAGGGTTTAGATATGTACCAAACCTAGTTATTAACCAAAATAATTAATTACGGACCGAAATAATTAGTAATTGTCCAAAAAATTAGTTATGGACCGAAATAATTAGTCATTGACCAAATAATTGTAAATTATAATAAAATCAAAATATAAAATACAACATGGCATCTACGAGAGATATACCTTCTTCTAGTTGACGTCCAGCCCCTATACCTACTCCTATTGAGATGTCACAGTACGTTAATGAGGCATTGACATCTGTGGTGCCCGGTATCTGGTACCGCACTAATCGGGTGTCAGACTTTCTCTGATACTCGAACGTGGAGCACCGTATCTTTGAGGCTACCACTAGGGTAAGTTTTATATTATTAATAAAATTATAATTTTATTGCAATTTATATTTATATGAATGCTCTGACATTTTTAAAAATTTAGGGACTAGATGCAGTTACGATACGCCACAACAAGATGTGGCTTAAGTACCAAAGGGCCTATGCTGGGACATTGCATGCCATGGGATTATATCAGCTATCCCAAATGGCCGAGGAGAATGCTAACGAGGGATTGTGCTCTGGCCTCATTGAGCGATGGCATCCCGAGACCCACTCATTCCATCTCCCCCACGCTGAGATGATAGTCACCCTACAGGATGTTAGCTGTCTGTGGGGCATGACTATTGTCGGGGAGCCTGTGACGGGCATCAAGTATGGGGATTTCAGGTCCTTGTGCCAGGATTTGTTGGGGGTACCGCATGCACAGCTACAGAAACAGAAGAAAAGAGGCACAACAAAGACAGAGATCTCTCCCGGTATCATCAGCTTGGCTAAGCTGAGAGCCGCCTTCAAGAAGTATCCAGCTCCTAGTAGTCATCCCTCTCAGGTATATAAATTTTATCTTATTTATTTATGAAAAATTTATGTTTTCTTCTATCTAAAAAATGTTCTAATTATAATAAATAACATGCTACCATTGATTAGCACTTGCGTGCATACATTCTGGAGATGATCACTTGCAAGTTGTTCCCTGATTCACACGGATATCAGGTGCGGTTGTGCTATCTCCCATTGCTGGCTGATTTGCCCAATACGGGGAAGTACAATTGGGGGGTTGTGACTCTGGCGTTCTTGTATAGGTATGTGTTTTGAAATTGTTGTGCAAAAATTTTAATATGGAAAATACCATCATTAGACCTGTTGTTAACACTAACATTGTACAAGGGTCTTAATCAAGCATGCCTAAAGAAGGACAAGACCTTTATTGGACCATGCATATTGTTGCAGCATTGGTTCTGGGTGTATCTGATTGTTGGTCGTCTGATAGTCACTAAAAAGACAGATATGGCCAGAGCCAGACACATGCCCTGCATACGCGCATAGGTATGGCTATTCGAAGACCAGCATGTTGTTACTGGCGTGCCGAGGTGCCGCTCATATGTTTTCAGGTACCGTATTTGTAATTCACTTTATAAATTTCAGAAAAAAAAAAACTTTTATTAAAAAACCTACTAAATTTCAGATTGTCGAGCATCATTATCCTGGACGGGTCATGAGACAGTTCGGATTGTGCCAGACAGCTCCTCCCCCGATGCCAATTAGTGAGGACACCTAGCGACAACTTCATTTTTCCAGGGACATCTCTCCGGGCAAAGACTGGGGGCATTGGCACAGAGAATACGTCCAGCTGGCATCCGCTGCCGCCCCACCCATAGCTGAGGAGCACCGTCGCATGGATGTACCTCCAGTGTAAGAATCTCTTTTTTTCAATGTCTCTATTGAATCTTTATGATTGTAATATCTTACTTATTTTTAAAAAAATACAGGCCTTACAGAGATTGGTATCAGGAGAATGGCGCGTACACAGTGTATTTAGAGGGGTGTATGACCAATAACCCTCTTGAGCGTGTACCGAGGCTGAGGGATCGGAGAGGACGGGTTCATGTTATCATTCCAGCCGGTGCACCGTTTGCATCTACGGTATGTTTACTTTTAAAAAAATTGCAATATTTACATATGTACAACATTTATATATTGTTTTACTCTCATTTTTGCAGGCCTTATATCTGGTGAAGAGCTGCGTCATAGTGGCGACAATGGCCACAGTGCGGGGCTGGAAGAGGCTTGGGAAAGTCATCCTCAAGCACAATGTACCTGCAGTGTGTCAATGTAGGTACAAGACGCGCCTCGACTCTCCCATGAGATGTGCAGGATTGCCTGGATGTGATGCCATTGATGACATATCGGATGAGCCAGATATCTACGTCCAGTACGCTAGTGACGAGTCTATTTAGGCTTCAATCCAGGATGCAGAGACTGTCGGTCAGGCGTTCGACAGAGGTGCTGAGACGTTGCGCCAGCGCGCCGTAGAGCATACAGTCCCTACTCAGGAGCAGGCCGTCCCTACTCATGAGCAGATCCCTAATCAGGCCTTCTCTACTCAGCCCACGCAGACGCAGGTATGTTTTCTAAAAAATATACAACTTGTGCATTTAAAATTTTTATTTTAATAATGCATAACTAATTTGTAAATTTGTAGGAGGACGACGGGCTAGGCTTCAATATCAATACAGACCCCGATGGTTTGTATTCTCCGGGTTACATTGCGACTCAGTTGTTGCCTCCTGCATATCTATCAGGGTTTGTTTAGCCAAACCCCTTGTCGTTTCCTGACACCTGCACACAGCCGACTCAGTATCCTCCCGCCTCGGACATTGCTGGCACCTACACGCAGTATCCTCCCATCTCCATGGAGGATCCTATCATGAGATGTGCCTACGGTTTATTCCCGCCTTCTGAGACTGGATAGACTGTAGCATTCGGTCCTGCAGTCCAGCAGTCAACCGACATTGAGATTCAGGATGCTCAGGCAAAGGACCAGCAGTCGCCCGATAACTCAGATGATTCTATGGATGATCATACACCGATTGCAGTTTTGATTCGGAGTATGAAGACTAGGAGGGCGAGGTAGCCGTTCACTCCTTCTGACTATTAGTGATGTCAGATACTGTGATTCGTTTTTTTTTACTATAGTGATGCCATATATTGTGATTTGTTATATCAGAATGCTTATTTTGTCAGATACAGTTTATTTATCATACTATTCCGCTTTTATCTTTTATCATTTTGGCATCACAGTAAAATTTAAACATAACGACATGTTAATTTCTTTCGACAAAAGTAAAATATTTTCAAAATAAGAAACAAAAAAACAATTACAACTATTTTTAAAGCAACAAATAAATCAAAACCAAACACACAATAAATCAAAACAAAAAAAAAATAAAAAAAATTGGGTGGCCGCATCCCCTAGAAGTGGCCATGGCCCCAGCCCATAAAGGCGACCCAAAATAGAGACCGATTTCTGTAGATGCGGCCACCAAAACACTGGCCGCTTCTAGGGGATGTGACCATGTCATTTTTAGAATTTTCACAGAAAAATGATATTTTAGTTTATTATTTTTTGAATAATGGTGTATTTAAAAATTTCGGCGCAAAATATGAGTTATCTCAGAGGATACGCACTTTGCGCTCCTACACTTGGAAATTGAGTTTTAGCGACCAATTAATTGTTGATGAATACGTAGCGAGTCAATATATATCTCAGAAAAGTGTTCACTACACAATTACAGTGACAGAGATAATTACAGAGGATCATAATTGCAAGCTTGATATATCCTTCCGTTTTATCTTATGCATCTCCTAATTTACCAACTCCTTAAATTTCCTAAATTCTCGCCACGTGACGAGTATATCAAAAATAGTAAAACATTCAGGCACTGATAGAGATTTTCACTTCAGCATGAAGCATTTAATAGATAGCTCTTTTTTCTATTTCAACCTTAGTTTTGTCGCTTTTGAATTCATTTCTGACACAAACAGCAATTTTATTTAATAATAAAAAAAAAATCTTAAAACCTGGGTTTACTCTCCATTTCTTAATCGTAGAACCAGAAAATAAATTTCCGATAATTTGACTTAAAACTAGGAATTAAATCTCTAATTTGGACAGATTTTGAAATTCCTCCATAAAAAATGAAAATTTTGAAATTAGAGAAAATTTTCAGTGTGCCCATTCAAACTTTCAAAATAGTCAATTTCTCCATAAATATATCATAATATCTAATATCTCCATCTAAACTTATTTTTCTTTCTTCTATCTCCATTTATCTATTAATCTTTCATTTTTTTAATTTAAAAATTGTAAAGAGTAATTTACCCTTTCATTTAATTATTTCATCTTTCCTTCTTCCCAAACCATCAAACACCTTTGCTTTCAATTATTTGATTCAATCATACCTCCCTTAAGGAACTTCCTCTGATGTACCTCGTCGGCTCCTTGTTCAATTACTCTTCTGAAGCTCAACCCAGTATCATCACACCTTCCCTTCTCTTCTCAAATCCTCTGTTAAGATAAATTTATATTCATTGTGTCAAATTTGAGAATTGAGTCAATCACTGCCATGATTAGAAGTAGACTCCATAGGAACTGGGGCTGGGTTTGAGCCATTAAAGTGATTAGTTTGTAGCCTTGTGATACTGAGAGAGTTTGGGAACGCTGGAAGAGAAAATTCTCTTAATCCAACCTCATGGTGATCTTGTGATTCAAATTAAATTGACATGGATTATATAAGTTTGAGGTGAAATGAGGTTACAGATAAGCATTCTTCTAAAAGCGTATTCATGGCCAATGGATTTGTCAAGGTCTTGTATTGGAATTATAAAGTTTATCACTGTACATAAAGAGCAATAAAGTATTTATCTTTTTTTTTCTTTGATTACATAATAAAGTATTTATCACCGTCATGATTGGAAGCAAACTTTATAGGAGCCAATAAAAGGAAAGAACTGGAAAGAAGAAAGATGAAGAGTCGTAATAATAAAAGGGTAAATTAGTCAATATAATTTTGAAAATAATTAAAGGAAATATAAAATAAATAAAGGGAATAGAAGAAAGAAAATTAAGTTTAGATGGAGATATTGGATATTATGGTATATTTATAAGAAAATTGGCAATTTTAAAAGTTTGAATGGGCACACAGAAAATTTTTCCTTGAAATTATTTATTAATTTTGGTGATTAGTTGATTCCACATTTGACGCTGAAATGAATTCCAAGCGTATATATTTGCATCCCAAACCGAATCGTTTAATTTTGATAGCTTTAGAATAGAGATTATTCTCTAAAATTCGAGAATATGACTATTCGGAATAATATTCTCACAAACAATATTTTTGTTTGAAATATATAGTTAGAATAGCTATTATTTTTTTATTTCTTGTAAACATTGAAATTACTATTATTTCCAAATAATAAAGTTAACATTACCTCTATTATCTGTGCGTCCTCTTGTTTATATTTTCTCTTAATTAGTACATTATTAATACTATTCTTTCTGAGTTACAGCTATTTACTATTTCAAATGTATAATCCAAATAATATTTTTACTATTCTGAATAGCACCATTTTTACACAAATATGAAAATCACTATTTTTTCTTTATTCTCATATACTAATTCCAAATTTTACTGTTCTAACTATTTTAGGCCCCGTCCAAACATACCTCAAAGAAATAAAGATTACTAAAATGAAGTTTGCTAAGATACTTGCTACCTTTTGATAAAAATAAAAATCTTAGCAAATTATTATTTTAATAATACAAGTTTATCACTCCTTTTATATTTTGGTATTAGTATTCTTTTCACCATATTTTCATATATTAACTCAAATAACATTATTTCTGTATTATATATTTTATGAACAATAGAGGAAGGGACAAAATTTCTCATTATAATTTTTTATTTTGTTGGATATTCAATAGAAGGGTGAGGTTAATAGAATAATTACTTCTTCTTCTTCTTCTTTTACTTTTTGTAACTTCATAAAACTTATGTTTTACTAATCATAAAATTATAGTATAATAAAGATAAATAAGATGACAAAATGAAAGCTATAAAAATATTATTTATGACACATCAACTTCTATGCATATAAAATATTATTTTCCATCAGACATTAAATTAAATGAGCAGATTAACTATCAAGAAAAACAATATACAACAATTTTTATGAATATATAAGTCCAATTGGCTCTAAGTACTCCCTAGGTGAGGGCAATGAAACAATTAATACACTATTTTTAGAAATCAGGCTGAAGGCCTTCAGAAATCATGTAAAGTCAAAAGATGAGGGACTCAATTATACTATTTTATAATAACACACCTCAACACCAAAAATTTATAAATTAATTTTGTGATTTTAAAATTCAAACAGTCAATTTAAATCATTCAAAATGATCTCCGTATTAACATGTGTTTAGAGACCAAAATTTATATTTTTTGGATTTTTTTTTCCCTTATTATTTATTAAGATATATATAATTTTGTTGTTTTAAGACAATTCTAGATCATTGAAAAACGTGATTTAAAAAAATTAAGAAAATAGTAAACAATATTCAAAAAATATAAATTTTGGTCTGTAAGCACATTTTAATATAGAGATCTTGTTGAAAAGTCCAAATCAAACTATTTCGATTTTGAAATTGCAAAAGTAACTTGTAAACATATAGTGTCAGAATGTATCACCATAAAATAATATAATTGAAGAATTCGTATCCCCCGATATATCTCATATTTTGCGTGTTTTATGGAAAAATCTCAACCGTTCAAAATGGTTGTGCAAAGCACAAAAATACTAGGCCCCAACGTACGCTACCCCGAATAGGCACCAAACACGTCAATCACGCAAAATAGGAAATAAATCTGCTGTGATTCTAAAGGGATCGCAGGACCCTGTTATTCCAAATCCATCCATTTATCTGTCTGAAGATTCGTGCATAAAAATAAGTGTTGTTGAGATTTGTGCATTCTAAAAAGTGAAAGGCTGGATTTGGAATCACAGGGTCCTGCCATCCCTTTAGAATCACAGCAGATTTATTTCCCGCAAAATATGAGATATGTCAGCGGATACGCACTCGTACCCTCCTTTGCACAGCCCTTCAATAAGGAGGGACAGAACTATAAAATTTGTATAGAAAAGCTAATTTATAAAATGTAATATGTGAAAAAGACAAAAATAATGTGGTTAGAGAGAATTGAATCCACAATCTTATACATACCAAATAGAACTCAAACCACTAGACTATTAGTATACATTTATTAGTTTATGAGAGGGGCTAGACTATATAAAAATTCAACAAATTCAAAAGTTAATTAAATTTTAGTATACATAATTAAAAAAATTAAAATCATAGGGTAACTTAGCGCCCCTAACATATATATACGTAAATCCACCTCCATCAATAAGAGTGCAATAGGTTACATCAGCATCAAGCCCTTTGAAAATCATAATATCTAGAAAGTCCAGTGCCTTGTCAATTTCATCTTTCTTGCACAGCTCATTTATTGAGAGTGTTGGAGGTCACAAAATTAGACTTAATATGCGCTTTGGAAAGCAAGACATGTAGATAATCTAATGTGCGCCTTATCATTATTAATAAGTTGATCGGTCAGACCTTCAGATCTTATTTATATATTAAATGTGAATTAGTTTGGTATTATTATTTTTTTTTAAAAAAACTTTATGAAACTTATAATATTTTATATTGGATAAGGGTAGGGTAGAGGTAGAACAATCTTTACCGTACCCGTTGACAACCGTATTAAAGGGATTACAAGCACCTAATTATTATTATTACTTTCATAAATGCTCTTTTTTCTTTTTTTCTTTTTTTGAGGTTATTTCCAATATGCTAATCTGATATATCATAGGATAACGAATAAAATTGGGTTATTTCCAATATGCTAAGTGAAAGACAAGATGGGGGGAATTGATTGATGCATAATAAATTTTTCATCATGGAACACCTACTCTGAGAGAAGTTAAATTATAATTACCTTTTTTATAATTTTGATATGTTGTGTATCAGAGTTGGTGCAATTAAATAAATTTGAAAATAAAGGGTTGTAAACCATTTATATTTTGTTGTTTGTCTTTTGAATTATAGGGAAAAGAAGAGAATGCAATGTGCAAATCTTTGCTTGTAGTAAGTTTATTTATATGTTTATATAGATGTTTAAATCTTTGTTCTAATCAAACCTGTGTTTTTTATCTTCTGATATCAAGATCAGAATCAAAAGTAATAGAAAATTATGATTTATTTG
The DNA here is from genome assembly GCA_033356055.1 of Carex pumila. NCBI lineage: Eukaryota > Viridiplantae > Streptophyta > Magnoliopsida > Poales > Cyperaceae > Carex > Carex pumila. The sequence continues at coordinate 484,505 of JARJHM010000122.1, read as the reverse complement.
TGAAAAGGACAAAAATACCCTTGAACTTGTATTGTATTGAAGATTAACAAACGGTTAAGGTTTTGAAATTTGAATGAAAACCTGTTACAAAACATGTTAATTGTTAACTGGACTCTTGAGCCAACAAAAAAAAATGCAGAAAAGTAAAACAGAGGAGAATCCGCTCAGGTTGCATTTATTCTACCAGCAAAAAAAATTGAACAAAGAAAGAAGCAAAAAAAAAAAAAAGCAAATATAAGAACCCGAATGAGTCCTAACAGCCAAAGCAAAAGTGAAACTTTTTTTTTTTGTCCAAAGGGAACTAGAGGAGAATCCGCTCAGGTTGCACTTATTCTACCAGCACTAGTGTTTTATTCTGATCTCTGAAAATCCTCACCCACCGCAAACTCCAAAAGACAAATTGTGCTATCAGTATTATTTCTCTTGTTCTTCTTTGCCCCTGTGCACTCCTTGCAGTATTGAAAACCTGTTTAATACCATCAAGTAGAAGCTTTTCACAATTTGACATTTTGAGAACAAATACACCACTGATTTGAGCTTTTACTCATATTTTATTGACAAGAATAGGATGATTTGAGCATTTTAAAGGAATCTAGAAGAGAAAATCATGTGGTGTATTTACCTTGCTTTGGGGTTCAACCTAAAGGACCTGTTGTTTTCAAGTACTGTATGGGAGAATGGGAATCAAAGACACTTAACTGCATAAATGAAGCTAAAATGAGGTCAATTTAGGCTCAAATTAAGGACAAATCAAGCACGGTTGAGGTTACCCTTCTCCAAAGTTCACGCCAGTATGTGACACAGCACTGGTACAAACCGTACCTACTAGCAAAAAAATGGCACCAAACTGGTACTAATCTCAAATTTAATATTTGTATTTTTCAGGTGTTAGCAAGTAAAAACTTGTACAATACCATTTTACGAACGGTTTAATTTGTGAAGTATTTTCTTCAAGTTGTTAAGCACTTTTGTGTAGCTTGAAAGTTCCTATAAAATAGTATGAATTTTACGTTTGCTCTATAAGGTAAAAGCTGATAGGATATGATTTTGTAGTTCTTATCCAAAATGGAAAAGTACCTCTGCTCAAATTTCTGTAAAGGAGTATTTCTTGGAAGCCTGCTAGCAAAAACTTCAGTGAGATACAATGCAGTTTATAGCTTGCTCATGGTATCAAGTGTATCATGGATCATTAATTTCTATCAATATCAAAGAAAGGTCAATCTTTTAAACATACTGATAGGAGTCAACCTGGGTGGAGGGAGAGAGGAAGGAAATCCAGGGGGAGGCTGAGTCGAGCTAGGCGGAGGAGAAGGTATTGAGAGGAGAGAGAAGAGGTTCTTACGTTGACAAAAAGAGAGATGGAGAGAGCTGGTCAGCAGTCACGCGGCGGGCACTGTTTTTTATATAGATTAGAAGATCAAAGCTGCTGCATTAAAATGACGGTTCAGATTTCTGTCCATTGTACAAGTCAGGGTACTCCTTTGCCTTCACAATTTTACCATTATGGAACAACGCATATATAAGAATGTTGTAAGTCACAACATTGGGGCCGCATCCTTTGGAAATCAAGTCATGCATCAACTCCTTTGCCTTGGTAACTTCACCTTTCTTAAATAACCAATCTATAAGAGTGTTGTAAGTCACGACATTGGGCTCGCACCCTTTGGAGATCATGTCATGCATCAACTCCTTTGCCTTCGTAATTTCACCTTTCTTAGATAACCCATTTATAAGAGTATTATAAGTCACGACATCGGGCTCGTACCCTTTGGAAATCATTTCATGCATCAACTCCTTTGCCTTCGTAATTTCACCTTTTTGCACGAACCATCTATAAGAGTGTTATAAGCAACGACATTGGGCTTGTACCCTTTGGAAATCATTTCATGCAACAACTAATTTGCCTTCGTAACTTCACCATTCTTGTACAACCCATCTATAAGAGTGGTATAAGTCACGACATCGGGCTCGTACCCTTTGGAAATCATTTCATGCAACAACTCATTTGCCTTCGTAACTTCACCATTCTTGTAGAACCCATTTATAAGAGTGGTATAAGTCACGACATCGGGCTCGTACCCTTTGGAAATCATTTCATGCAACAACTCATTTGCCTTCGTAATTTCACCTTTCTTGCACGAACCATCTATAAGAGTGTTATAAGTGACGACATCGGGCTCGTATCCTTTGGAAATCATTTCATGCAACAACTCATTTGCCTTCATAACTTCACCATTCTTGTACAACCCATCTATAAGAGTGTTGTAAGTCACGACATCGGGCTCACACCCTTTGGATATCATGTCATGCATCAACTCATTTGCCTTCGTAATTTCACCTTCCTTGCACGAACCATCTATAAGAGTGGTATAAGTCACGACATCGGGCTCATACCCTTTGGAAATCATTTCATGCAACAACTCATTTGCCTTCGTAACTTCACCATTCTTGTAGAACCCATTTATAAGAGTGGTATAAGTCACGACATCGGGCTCGTACCCTTTGGAAATCATTTCATGCATCAAATTATCTGCCTTGGTAACTTCACCTTTCTTGCACAAACAATCTATAAGAGTATTATAAGTCACGATATTGGGCTCGTACCCTTTTGAAATCATTTCATGCATCAAATCCTTTGCCTTGATAACTTCACCTTTCTTAGATAACCCATCTATAAGAGTGGTATAGGTCACAACATTGGGTTCGTACCCTTTGGAGATCATGTCATGCATCAACTCCTTTGCCATGGTAACTTCAACTTTCTTACATAACCCATCTATAAGAGTATTGTAAGTCACGACATTGGGCTTGTACCCTTTGAAAATCATTTCATACATCAACTCCTTTGCCATTGTAACTTCACCTTTCTTACATAACCCATCTATAAGAGTATTGTAAGTCACGACATTGGGCTTGTACCCTTTGAAAATCATTTCATGCATCAACTCCTTTGCCATTGTAACTTCACCTTTCTTACATAACCCATCTATAAGAGTATTGTAAGTCACGATATCGGGCTTGTACCCTTTGAAAATCATTTCATGCATCAACTCATTTGCCATTGTAACTTCACCTTTCTTACATAACCCATCTATAAGGGTATTGTAAGTCACAACATTGGGCTTGTACCCTTTGAAAATCATGTCATGCATCAACTCCTTTGCCATGGTGACTTCACCTTTCTTACATAACCCATCTATAAGAGTGTTGTACGTCACAACATCGAGCTCGCACCCTTTGGAAATCATTTCATGCATCAACTCCTTTGCCTTCGTAATTTCACCTTTCTTACACAAACCATCTATAAGAGTATTGTAAGTCACAACATTGGGCTCGTACCCTTTGGAAATCATTTCATGCATCAACTCCTCTGCCTTCATAATTTCACCTTTCTTGCACAACCCATTTATAAGAGTGGTATAAGTCACGACATTGGGCTCGCACCCTTTGGAAATCATGTCATGCATCAACTCCTTTGCCTTTGTAATTTCACCTTTCTTGCACAACCCATTAATCAACGAGCTGTATGTATTAGTATTAGGTATAACCCCAGCAGGACACATCTGTCTATACAAACCAAATGCTTTAGTGAGTTGACCCGCCTTACAAAGCTCATCAATAACAATGGTGTACGTGATAACAGAAGGTTTACACTCACCGCCATGTTTAACCATCCTAAATAATAATTGAAGGGAAAAACCAATGTTGCCCTTGGAGCAAAGCCCCTTGATAAGAATGTTATACGATATCACATCAGGTATACATCCCAACCTACGCATTTTGTAAAGAACAATGGCTACCGCCTCACTAGTCCTATTCTCATAACAAAGGCCCTTTATTATTGGACTGAATATCACGGCCCTAACCGTGTGACCCTCTTTGAGAAGTCTTCCAAGAAAACAAAAAGCTAGATCGAGACGATTCGTTTGGGCATAATATTTAATCATAAGACAATAGGTATAAATATTAGGACTGATTCCATCAGTTCGGGTTATAAGGTCAAAGAAGTAATAAATAGCAGGGTCAGAATTGCAAACCAAGGTAGCCAGGAGGTCATTGAAGGGATTGATTGAGGTGGGAGGATTCTGAGAAGCCAATAGAGAGTGATAATGCTCAAGGATCTCTTTGTAATGCGAATTAGTTGCAGAGGGTGGTTTTGGTTTGTTGTTGGTTCGGATTCGGTGGGGTTGAGATTTGGAATTGGGGATGGCATAGCAGCAAAGAGAGAGGTCACGACGAGGAGAAATTGAAAGTGAAAGAGAACAGAAAGAGGTGAGAGACAGCACGGGCACGGGCACGGGCACGGGCATCATCTTCTTCTTCTTTTTGGGTTTGAGCGTTTCTTTCTTTCTTTCAACTGAGAAGTGAGATAAGGAAGCGAGGAAGAGAAGATAAAGACTTTGATTGAGATAAGAGATCTGATTCGGATGAGGAGATTAATGGAACAGAGATGTCTCCTTTATGGGCCGGGCCGACTTTGCACAAGGAAAGTTTATGGATTAATAATTAGCATATGGGTTCTCAGATGTTGGATTAATAATTAGCAACACTCGACTGATTTTGTAGCAATTATAATAAATAAATTATAGTACCTAAAAAGGTTCACAGACAAATTAGAGAGATGTACTGTTCTCTTTTCTGACAGCCATCAGAAGATGCCTCTACTACTGTTTAAAACGGAGGTCGAGTCAGCAACTCTCAAGTAACTCAAAATTTGTGTTTAGATCAGAATCAGGTCTGTTCTAGTCCGAGGTGTAATGCATGGGATAAATTTAATACTCGTGCCGAAACAGATCTGACGGTATAGATCTAAACTAAGAATTTGGGTTACTTTAGGTATAATAATTCAATGCAAATGGTCGGGTCGGAAAATTTTCAGAAAACCCCATTAAAAATAAGAGGACAAAAGTAAAAACATTTGGAGTCCAGATCCCCTAAAGTAACCTAACTTTTGGGTTTTGAATTGGAACTATCCGATTTGAATCTGTCGCTTGAGATCATTTTAGAATTCAGATTCGTTGCTCAGGATATGTGCGCTCTACTTTGATGGATTGTCGTGGATTTAAATCAGGCAGTCCTGATCTAAACCCAAAAGTTGAGTTAGCTCACTGAATTTGAATTCAAACATTCGGGGATTCCAGTCCCAGATGGCCAAATGTCTAAAACTCGCTGCATAGATGTATCTGCCATGGCAAATCTAGAACAAATTTATTTATTTTTTTGTATAAAAGAATGTTAAAACATCTTTTCACCATCAAAAAGATAAATAAATGTGTTATGAGTAAAAAAAGTGACTATCTGCAAGGATATACCAACATAAAGATTTTTTTTTTTTATAAGCGATAGTAATATCCGTAACAGTATACTGACAGTATCTCTCGTGGATACTACATTCTTGTAGTCAGTATTAGTAAAAAATATTGACTATTTGACTTCGTGATATCTTTTTCCTATTCGAAATTCTAATTAAATAATTTGTTATTAATTAAGTCTTCCATATTAAAAACTTTCATAATTAGAAATTCATAACTCATAAGTCTTCTAATAAATAAACATAACATATGCATAATAAATACCAAATCACAACTAACATTAATATGGAATAATTTTCTTTATTTTGAAACTTTTCTTATTTTGAATTAAACACAACTTATGCATTATAAATGCATAATAAAGTTAAATAAATCACAACTAACATTAATATTTTTTTGGGTAAAAAAGAATATTATTGAAACAAAAGGAATAAAGTCGAGGATATGATATTGTATTATTTAAAATCCACCCCCCCCCCCTCCCCCCGTCCTCTCCCCTCAATTTTGAGTTTTAATACTAATTTATTGGTTCTGATTGATTTTGTCCTCTCTGGAAAAAAAAATTTCCCCTCTCAAGACATTTGATTTGTAATTTACAGTTAAAATAAAAATAAATTTCTTGAATTATGATTGATAATTAGAATCATAAGTTAAAAAGATAAAAAAATTACAAGTCAGAGCACTGAAAAGTATCAGTTAACGCATTATTTTTTTTATCGAATACCCAATCATTTAATGGGTTTAAATCATATTCGATATTTTTTTACCCCCTGACAAAAATCTTAAATTTGCCCCTGCAAATACATTCAACAAAAGAAAAAGAAAAAGAAATACTAAAAACAAGTCACACAACACAAGTGACCATGAAGTTAAAGTGTATCTTACTTAAAGTGTGAAGTGTTGAAAAATAAACATTTACTTTGGATAGTGGTTGTAGTACGTTAATTCATCTAAATTTTATTTTAGATTAACTCACCTTCTTATTTTTAATTTAATTATACTTAAAGTGTGAAGTATGAAGAAAGAAGTTTACTTAGAAAATAATTTGTTTGTTCATTGTGTTGTGCTGAATTGTACCATGAAAGCTGAATTGTGGAGAGACTGCGAACTCCGAAATTCGAACGTAGAAATTTTGATCCCGAACTCAAATATATACGCTTCAAATTAATTTCAATATTAAATGTGGGACTTAATTAATGACGTGCGCCGGAATGTTGTTTTGCTGGTTCTGGCGCTACGTACGTGCCTTTTATTCTTTATTTCATCTCTTTACTCTTCTCCATTTTACCTTTTAATCTGATTTTTTATTTATTTTAATCACATTTCTTCTTTATCATATATGACAAGGGCGGAACCAAGATTCGAATAGAATTCACATCCTCTTCAATGGAATGAACTTTGCTACTTTTTTGAATCTAACTGTTCAAATTTGTTGAAAATTGTGCATAAAAAGGTTTCTTTATAGAGATATATAAATATAAAATTTTGAATGGTTAGATCCAGAAAAGCAACAGATTCATATCCCTCTTCAATACCTGATAGAGGAATCTTTTACAATTACTAGATTTGGACTGCTTTTTTTAACTTGGCACGAATCTCAAAGCCCAATAATATGTCCCCTATGATAGCTCAAATCTCAAACCGAGGGTAATCCTCTGCAATGCATTTTTTTTATCTAATTCTTTGCCTCTCCATTTCTTTTTTGATGGATACCTCCATTTTTATTTTAAATCTATTTTTCTTAAAGTTCGAATCGTTTGAAAACTGATTTTTCTTTAAGAAAATTAAGTAGGGATGTTCATTGGATCCGATTTAGTCAGTTTTGAACTAAACCGAATAGTTTGAATCAAATGGTCGATTTATTCAGTTTAATGATTTGGTTCGGTTTGTTTTCTAAAAAAATAGTAAAAAATTTGGTCTTCAAACACATATTAATATGAAGAACAAGATGAACGGTTCAGACCGACCGTTGGAATTTGAAAACTCGAATATAGAATCGTAGCATAGTAACAACCCATTATACACATAGTACCATAGACTCATAAACTGTCTAATGTGAAAACTAAACTGATCCAGACAGATTAGGGTCCGGATCCCCTAAAGTAACTTAACTTCTGAGTTTTGGATCAGAAAAATTAACAGGTTCCCGTTGTCCCACGGAATAACTGCAGATTTATTTTCTAATTGTTCTAGAAAGTGAAGTGGTAAGTAAAATAGAGAGTTATTGGCCTCTTATGCCCTTATCCAACATGTCTTGTAAGGAGGGAAAAACCTCTGACTAAATCATATATATATATACCTATTTAGATGAGTATGAGCTTGCTTATATATATGTGGCCAGTCAGATACAACTCTATATTTTATTTAATTACAAATCAAGCCCTTCATTATTTGCTGCCCTTTAAATTTGATCCAAATCTCCTCTTGAGAGCTAGGAGACAGAACAGTACAACACCTGTTACCGGGTCTACAATCTTTGCTTCAAAACCTGCTACCAGATGATCCACATATACAATGTAGTTTGTCCCTTCTTTACCATATGTTCTAAAATATATAATTGAATATGATTGTAGAGTTAGTATGGATAAATATGTGATTTTCTATAATTTAAAAGGGTAAATACGATATTATAAACTTTTGAAGAGAACTACGTACTATTAAAGACTTTGAGGGGGATACATGAAATTCCCACTATTATATACTGTTTGATAAAGGGGTAAAATGAGAGAAATAGAAAAAAAAAAACACCTATATATTCTCATGAATAAGACTTATCCATTTGTTCTTTTATTGCATTATCAAAGTTAGTTTAAATGTATGTGAGGTAACTTTTGTTAGGATGGTGATAAAGGAAAGAATAAACAGAAAGAAGAGGTAACTGGTAAGAAAATAAAACGAAGTAAAAAGTTATCATTTGATTGTGTGTGTGTGTGCGTTTGATTAGTTTTTTTTTTTTTTTTTGCTGCATTTTATGTAAGAACTATATAAAAAATATTCACTTTACAAAATTAAAAGCTGAACAAAATAATCCCATTAAATTTAACTTCCTATTAAACAACCAATCAAACAAGATGTTTACATAGTTTTTTTTTTTTTTTCCCTCGCTCCCTCCTATTCCCTTGTATAGAAGTCAAAACAAGATTTCAGGAAGGCGCATGTCCTTTTCTGTGCTCCTGGGAGTTCTTCAATATATATATATATATATATATATGAGTCAATCTAATATACACTTAAGTGTACTGATTGAACCATACACTTAACTCTAGAACTCTAGAATTAGCTTTGAGATTCGCGCTGCACGACTTTTGAACAATCTACACGACTTTTAAAAAAATCGTACGGTCCTAGAGTTAAGTGTACAGTACACTTAAGTGTATATTAGTTTTACTCATATATATACACTACTAGAATTTTGATTATTTGCATAGGTAACTAAATACAATTGCATCTTTAAGTAAATCCCATACAATTAATATTTTTTTCATGGGCGCGCAAACTAAATTGCATGGGCTAAAAATTTCGGCCCATGCAATTAATAATCTCATACAATTGATGTAAATACTCATTCAATTAATAACTATTGTACCCATGCAAATGTGTTTTGCTGATATTTTCTAACTCGGAACTAATTAGCATGGGTGTGTAAATTAAATTGTATGGGTTAAAAGCAGCTCACACAAATATTTCCTATGTAATTAATTTTGATACCCATGCAATTGATGAATAATGTTATTCAGGTGTTAGAAGGAGATATGCTAGAGGAGATATGCTCTTCTCATTTTCGTCTAGGGTTTCTCTTCCTCTCAGCCGCACCCCTCTCCTCTGCCTAGCCAAGTCGCTCCTCAAATCTAGCCGCAACCCCGCTCCTCCGCCTTGTCGTTCCCCCTCTCCTCCGCCCAGCCGCTCGACGCTCTCCCTGTCTCGGTCACTTCTGCCACTTCGTCGCTCGTCTCTCTCCACGTCTCAGTCACTTCTGCCACTCCATTGCTCGTCTTTCTCCACGACAGCTTCGCACACCTCCTCCCTCCACGGCTCTTAGATTGTCACTATTCTCTAAGGTATCAGATTGCTTTGTGTTATTAGATTGTCAGTATGTTCTGGTAAGAGGGGGTATGTCTGGATTTGTATTTCTAATTTCTGGAACATTTGGTATTTTATTTTATTTTATTTCAATTTAAGCCTTAATTTTTGTAGGCCCCAATAAATGTATCAGTCTTTACTGATAATTTTGATTTCTGACAAAGAGCAGAGTGCTGTCACTTCCTTCTCCCTTTAACAACAAAGGAAACTATGTAATTAATAAGTTATGAGGATTTGGTTCAATGAGGGTAATTTGGTCAGATAATTCATTGTTTTTGCACTTAATTTTACAGTTTGAGTCAACTGGTTCGATGGATGGCAACAAAGACTGAAGAATTAGAGGTTGAAATATATCCAGGTTTTGCTGCTGGTGAGGTACAATCAAATTGTCAGACGAAATGATTTTTCAAAATGAAGTGAATTGGTGAGATATAAGATTTATCTGTACTTTGGAGAAAAAACCACCAACGCTACTTGTGTTAAATAAGAAGACTTACAAAAGCCTGCAGAGATTGCAAAAAGGATAGAGGTTTGTTATCTTATTTTTATTATTTTACACAATATTGTTTATTTATATTTTCTATGGGACATAAACCACTTTGTTCCTTATTTAAAATAGATCTAAAATATGGGCAAAAATAGGTGCATAAAAGAAAGTTTTGACTTTGGTTTGTGCCAACTGGCACTGCTGGCTAATTTTAATCCATTCAATCAGTCATGTAATTCTTAAATTTATAATACTTTGTAAATCATTCTCATAGTGGTATGAGAAAAATGCAGATGTAGATGATGTCATACCTTTCAGTGCCAAGTGTGGGCATGGAACTGACGATGTCAGGGACTGGATATTGTCAAAATTACCATTTGGTCCTGCATATTATCCCAAGGTATGTGCCCTCATGCCTATACTAATAAGGTACAGTTGTATAATACAAGATGGTATGTACTGCCTGACATAGTTATTGCTGGTATAGCCAATCTCTTGCCTTTTATATCTTTTGATATTGTCCTTGTCTGATATTTCAATCAAAAGTTTAGGATACGGTGAGGGTTAAATTTGGTTGAACTGACAGATAGTCATGCAAGTGAAGATTAAATTGTTTGCGAGCATGTTTTAAATTTGGTTTAATATTTTTTTCATGATTTTCATATTGTATTATGCAGGATATCATTAGCAAGCATCTAGAGAGATTATTCATAGGAGAAATTGTTCGTGAACAAATATTTATTCAATATAGGAAAGAAGTTCCTTATGCTTGTCAGGTTGGGTTTCTTATTACTAGCTATGTCCTTAAATACCTGGCTCGAATTTATGTTCTTTCAACATCCTTGTTTTTGAAAAAAAAAAAATATTGAAATTTCTTTTGAGGTTATTGTGTTCACAGCTTTAATTGTATCCAGGTTAATAAGGACTCTCAGAAGGTTATTCTCATTGGCAAGGTATGAATTTTACTGCCCAATTTTAAGTTTAAACAATTAGCTATTGCTAAAGCATACCATGAAGAATCAATACTTTACTATTGCCTTTTTGTATGAGGGTACTTATTAATGCAAGTTTTTCAATAGACTTCTTCAGCGGCGCCAGTTGTGGACTCTCAAGAAGGTCTAGATGATGGCTTCTAAATGAGTGAGAATGGTACATGTGTCGGCAATTTAGTCTATTTTGTGACTAGTAGCTGTGTTGATGTGATACAAGCATCCTTTTGGATTATGCTAAGTGTTGACTTCAATTTAATGTTAACTAGTATAGTTTTTGGGTCAAAAGTTATAACGACTCTTGTACTATTTTGTGGATGCAGAAACAAATTAATACAATACATATGTCATTTCTATTATATGCTGATTTTTATTAATACGTGATTTTCATATAATTTGTTTTCTATTATGATTTGATGATAAATTGTAATATTAATACATTTAATATAAAAGTAATTTAGCATGGGCAACATCAGAATTGCATGGGCAATCATCGGAATTATGACAAATTTGTGTTATGTCAATTGCATGGGCCGTCTAATTTTAACTCATGCAAAAGATATCAGCACACCCATGCAAAAAAAGCCGGCACATCCATGCAAAAGGCAAATTTCGTCAGAGTTTGGAGCTGAATAATTGCATGGGCCGCTAAAAATTAACTCATGCAAATGAGGTTTGCGCACCCATGCAATTGATTAATTGCATGGGCCCTATGCAAATAAGGGTCATTACCATCGATGTCAACTGTATGAACTCATTTGCATGGGATGCCCATGCAGTTAGCATCAATTGCATGGGTAACGCATGCAAATGAGTATTTTTTATCCCATGCAAATAATCAAAATTCTAGTAGTGATATATATAATGAAGTAATCAACACACTCGTCATTTCTTCGTTTTAACATGAACAATCATATTCAATTAGATTAACCTATAGCAACTGATATACAATAATACCTCACCATCATTGACATACATCCTTATACATCATTACAAAGAGACATCAAAAACAACATTTTTTATGATGCTTTATAACAAATCACATTATCTCATCAGCCATAACTAGATTATTCCCAAGTTTTACTCATACAATGAATAAAAATATATCAGCTATGTATCACTGGTGTTATCAATGGCTTACCAGCAAAAAAAGCTTCAAAATTTGCAATGCAAATTTGGATAACATCTGACAAGGCGTCAGGAGTAAACACAGCTTGGTGTGGCGTTATCACAACGTTCTCCATTTGGATCATCTCCTTGGGCACGTTCGGCTCATTCTCATACACATCAATCCCAGCCCCTTTAATCTCTCCTTGTACCAATAATCGCACCAATTCAGGCTCATCAATATGGGCCCCACGCCCGATATTTACGATAATGCCTTCCTTGCCGAGGGCTTGCAGAACTTGCTTGTTTATGATGTGGTGAGTTTCTTTGGTTAGCGAGCACGACACAACTAAGACATCAGATTGTGTGGCCAGATCAATGATATTGGGAATATAACTGTAGTAATCGGCAGTTGCCTTTGGTTTTCTTGAGAAATACGATATTTTGCAACCAAATGGCTCGAGTCTCTTCGCAATCGCAGACCCAATACTGCCCAGTCCGACAATGCCAACCCGTTTACCTCCTAGCTGGAAAGTTAATTAACAGAACAATTTATATACTTTCGATCAGTCCAGCATATATTTTGATTTGCAGAAACCACACACCACACACCTAACAGTAACAGGGTTGATGCAATTAATTCTGATTTACTACTGAAGCATGTGCATATTTATTACTTGTGTATCAGGTCTCTGATATGCGTCCACACAGTTGAACTGGGGCACTGAGCGAAATAAGTGCAGCAGCAGCGTAAGGACTAATCAAACGGTGGAGACAAGGTGATAAATTCGAAGTTTTGTTGGGGCACTATTGATGCAAAAACCTTGTTTAAGTAAATGTGTTTAGATTATTCTATTATTGTAGTATTTAATTAGGTGGCTTTTATGAGTATTATGTCAGGACTAGAATAATTGACTTTTTTAATTTTTGTAATTAAGAAATTAATTACAGAAAAAGAGGTTGGTTATTTTTTGTTACAATCACTACAACAAAGTAGACACTTTTTGCAAGAAAAAAAACATATTTATGACGGTAGAACGTCGCAAAAAAAAAAGTTAAACAATGAGAATAGTTTGTCGCAAAAAATTATTTTTTTATCCTCGCAAAAAGTATCTTATTCTTGTTGTGAATACCGAATCTTTCCTTGGGTACATCTTCTTACACTTGGTTACAGAAGATTACACAGTTTGTAAAAATAAAAGTAAAAAAATATGGTATACTTAATCAAAGTATAAGTACGCGGGAGCGTATCAAAACTTTAATTCGATTTCGATGCATCACTTCTTCTTCTTTTTTTAATTATGTACTATATACCAGGAAAAATTAAAATAAAAAAGTGGTTATCTAACTTAAAGATTCGATACTCCTCAAGAGATACCAAATCTTTGATTCCATACTTGCGTTTCTTTTTTTGTAAAAACAAATAATAAACTTTTTTTTCCCATAATTATTATTTTCTCAATCTTGCGTTCCATACTTTTGTTAATCTTACGTTGCACGTAAATTTTAAACCATATATATACCTTCGATCCAAGTGGGTAGTCACCCCGTGTAACCCACAACCCATTTCGCAAGTAGCGATCCGACATGGTTATCCTTCTGAAAACATCAATCAACAAACCCACCGCATAATCAGCCACATCGTTGGAATATGTCTCCCCCACATTCGCCACTAGAACACCTCTTCTCTGGCACTCTTCCAAGTCTATGTGGTTCACCCCTGCACTTGTCGTCACAACGCACCTCAAGGAAGGGTATTGGTCGAGGACAGTTGAGGTCACCCGATTTACACCGCCTGAGACGAGCACAGCGCGAGTGGAGGTGGAGAGTGGGGATGAAGTTGGGATGATAGTGAATTTGGCAGAGAGAGCCGCCGACCAGGCGTCAGAGAGAGGACGGAGGACAAGGAGTGGAGGGTGATCCAAGGGTGGACTTTCGTCGGAGGTGGTCATGGTCGGTGATTTGCCAGGGAGCTTTTGTTTCGCTCAGACTAGCTAGCTTTTCTATGATTGATTAATTTTTGTTCGGACTAGCTTTTCTATGCATGATTCACGAGTCATGACTATGAAGGATTAGTTTCTCCCATAGTTGGTTGTGCAGGGGTCCCGTTACATTATTATTGGTTGGTTGTGCAGTGGTCCTGTTACATTATTATTGGTATTGTTAATTAATTTGCTACTTGTGCCCAACTACATCTCAGGTAACAGTTACAAATTGTCTTTCTCCGTACTCTATCTGAGTCATGTTTGTCGACATGAAAATTTTACATTTTTTAAAATTTTTTTACTATTTTTTTAAATTTATTGAAAATCTGAAAATCCAGATGAACAGTAAAAACAGTAAAAATTTGGTCTCCAAGCACATATTAATATGAAGAACAAGATCTGTCATTTGAACTTTGAATCAGTGATTTACAATCCAATACATAAGGGTGCCTATACATTGCAATGCACCATAGCCCATCCCTTTCTCTCTCTCTCTCTCTATATATATATATCAAATTCTCAAAAAAAAAATTAAATGAGCAATTTGACAATACATTACAAATTGATATCAAAATGAACTAACCACACACTGCAAACTGAAATTGACTACACACGAAAAAGTGATATAATAGTGAACTTATCACACACAACAAAGTGAGAAATACCTTTTGTATGATAAAAGAGAGTCTCATTTCAATGATAAATATGAGAAATACTTTTTTCTGTTATGTAGGATTATATTAGAGCTGCAAACAAATTGAATCGAATCAAACTAAGCTCAGTTTGAGTTTGAGTTTGAATAAGATTCGAACCGAATTTGTTTGATTTTTTTCAGAACGAATTAATTGCAAACTACAAATTTTTCGAATCAAATTCAATTGAATTACAAACTACAAATTTTTTTGGCCACCTTAGTTATACTAATAGTTTATGCATTAGTTTTCTTCGCATATAACAAAATTTACACAGTTTCTTTTTATCTTTCACAAATTTACATTGATAAATTATGAGCCAACTCGAGATCTCTTACCTTTTATGTTGCTGAATTGATTAAAATCACAACGTAGACATAGTCAAATGAAACTTATTCCATTGTTAATTTATTACGCTACTGAAACATTTTTCCTATTATAAGTTACCACTATATTTAATAATTTTGAGTTCAAATATAAGTTCGGGTCCTGCATTATTAGAGATTGACGGTTGAATCCATATGTAATTTCATTATTTGAGATTCGAACCTAAATAGTGTGCGAATCAATTTCAAATGAATTATATCCAGTTTGAATTTGATTTGATAAGATTCAAACCAAACTGATTTGATTTGTTTCAGAACGAACTAATTTCGAATCAAATTATAATTGCGAACTTTTTTCGAATCGAACTCAAATCGAATCACAAACTATGAACTTTTTATGCAGCCCTAGTCAGGTAATACAAGATTAGCAAAGAACAAATCTTTAGTGCGGAGATGATTTTTTGATAAGAAATTGCAACAGCTTACTTTCGATTCACAAAATACAAAAAAAAAAATAACAAACAAGCACCTCCGGCTCTGTAGAAAACAAATTCCACTTACTGACAGCACTAATTTTAAGAGAAATCTGAGATCTTACCTTGAGAAGTTAAAAAGAGGGAGACGAAAAGAGAAGCAAACAAAGAAGGGACATGGACATGGACTAGGGAACTGATGGACATGAACTGGGGAACCGTGTTAAGCAATAAACTCAAACAAAAACAGTCAGATTTTAAGGTGTTACTAAATGAGAGGTTGAAGGAGCAATTATAGATCATTATGGACAAATGAGGAGTCTAAATGATGTATTTTCCAGTCTAGTTTCTAGTGATTTAAGTTTTAAATCGTTTTGAATTTTCTACAATAACTAGTTTACTGGTAAATACTGGATTCCTGTCAGAGACAATATTGGTTGGTAATCCATGTAATTTATATACATTATCCATGAATATCTGAGCAACACTAGCAGCTGAATAGGGATGAGTGAGAGGCACAAAGTGTGAGTATTTAGTCAATCTGTCCATCACTACAAATATGACTTCAAAATATCCTTTCGACTTAGGTAGACCGTTTTGAAATCAATTCCCACACTACACCAAGCTTCATCAGGGATAGGTAAGGGTTGTATTAACCAAGGAGAGACTATATGTACACTATTGTTGAGTTGACAACTGGGGCATTGCTGAACAAAGTTATGCACAAATTCTTTCAATTTTGGCCAATAAAATGACCTTTTTACCCTCTGGTAAGTGGCTGTTATGCCTAAGCGGCCACCTAAACTGGTCCCATGAATTTCTTGCAACAACTTGCCACTTACCAGAGGGTAAAAACTTCATTTTATTGGCCAAAATTAAAAGAATTTGTGCTTAACTTTGTTCAGCAATGCCCTGATGAAGCTTGGTGTAGTGTGGGAATTGATTTCATAACGGATCTACCTAAGTCAAAAGGATTTGAAGCCATATTTGTAGTGGTGGACAAATTGACTAAATACTCACACTTTGTGCCTCTCACTCATCCCTATTCAGCTGCTAGTGTTGCTCAGATATTCATCGATAATGTATATAAATTACATCGATTGCCAACCAATATTGTCTCTGACAGGAACCAGTATTTACCAGTAAACTAGTTATTGTAGAAAATTCAAAATGATACCACCAGAAACTAGACTGAAAAACACATCAAATAAACTCCACATTTGCCTAGAATGATCTAGAATTGCCCCTTCAACCTCTCATTTAATAACACCTTAAAATCTGACTGTTTTTGTTTGAGTGTATTGTTTAACACGTTTCCCCAGTGCATATCCATCGGTCCCCCAGTCCATCGGTTCCCCAGTCCATATCCATCGGTCCCCCAGTCCATCGGTTCCCTTGTCCATGTTCCTTCTTTGTTTGCTTCTCTCTTCGTCTCCCCTTTTTAAACTTCTCAAGGTACAATCTCAGAGCAAGTGGAATTTGCTTTCTGTAGAGTCAGAGGTGCTTGTTTGTTATTCTATTTTATTTTTTTGTATTTTGTGAATTGAAAGTAAGCTGTTGCAATTTCTTATCAAAAAATCATCTCCACACCAAAGATTTGTTCTTTGCTAATCTTGTATTACCTAACCAAGTTTTGAAAGGAAAGACACTACTAGAGTAGTAAAGGTTTTGTTTTTTTCTTTTTCTTTGAAAATTTATATGCCCTCCAAAGCCTTTTGAAGTAAAACTTTCCCATATACCCCTATAAACCCTGTAATTTTTTCCATGCCATATCTAATCTCAATAATTAACAAATTTGGTTTTGAATTAAACAATTGTTTTCCAATTTGTTCTTTTTATAGGTTTTGATTTGATCAATTACCATGAAATCTACTGCAATCGCCGACCTGTGCGACACCAACCAGCACTTGGTTAAAAGTGGAGAAGTGAGAGTTCTTGAGCCTATATTTAAAATTTATGGGCAGTGTCACAATTTTTCAGGCCCAGTTGTCACTCTCAAAGTTTTTGAAGATAATTTGATTATCAGGGAAGTTCTAGAAACAAAAGGAGAAGGTGAATTGTCAATCTGAATCTTCAAATTTTGTGATACTAGAAGAACCAATTGTTGTCTTGTTAGATTGTAATTTATCAGTAGATTCGAGTATATACTGGTATCTCAGACTTTGTACTTGGTGGTACTGTATGTCAGAACAAATCCATTTTTAGTCATAACCATCGGTGTCTGACTAAAGACCTGACTTTGCAAAAATCAAGCTAAGAATAAGAAAGAAAACTACTGAGTTGGGAAGAAAATGAATTTGGTCCAAGGGGTGAGCAAGGTAATAATCCAAATATACAGTTGTGGTCCTTACTGGGTCCACCCCTGCCTAAGCATATAACACTTGATGCTAGAACACAAAACGGCTTTAGTCTCTACATATTTAACAGTTGAACCAACCAACAAATTTAATTAATACCCAACAAAATAAAATTACAATTCCAAAACAATTTTACCCCAAATGATAGCCTACATAATGAAATAGCCATAACCAGGACACAAAAGCTTAGGTTGCCTGTTTTTCACATCTATGCCATGAACTCAAATTTCAAATCCAAACCAGTTTTAATCATTATATTATGCTTACCTGACCCAAACACAAACCCTAAAATACAGAAGAATCTCTTAAGATGTATCATTGCAAATTTGCAAATATCGATCAATTCGGATGTTTACCTCTTAATTTTGCATTTCAGGAAGAGTGCTAGTGATAGATGGTGGAGGCAGTCAGAAGCGCGCTTTACTTGGTGGCATCCTGGCCCAGCGGGCCCATAAGATGGGCTGGGCCGGAATTATAGTTAACGGTTGTGTCAGAGATGTCGATGACATCAATATTACTGACATCGGTGTCCGTGCTATCGGGTCCAACCCTCTCAAACCCTATAAGAGAGTCATAGGAGAGAAGAACATACCAGTTTCAATGGGTGGTACCATGATTTTTCCAGGGGAGTGGCTTTATGCTGACAGTGATGGTGTTATAATTTCAAAGAATGAACTCACTGTTTAATTTTTTTCTGATTTTTTTTTAGTGTCTCCATCTCTCTCTACCTGGCAATGAAAATGTGAGTGTAAATGTGATATTTTTTTTTTCTGATTTTTCTGATTTTTTTTTAGTGTCTCCATCTCTCTCTACCTGGCAATGAAAATGTGAGTGTAAATGTGATTTTTTTTTCTTTTCTGATTTTTCTGTTTTTTTTAGTGTCTCCATCTCTCTCTACCTGGCAATGAAAATGTGAGTGTAAATGTAATATTTTTTTTTTCTGATTTTTCTGATTGTAAATGTGATATGTGGCAATCTGGATGATATTTTATTTAGTGAATGTTATTTGTAAGTTAGGATGTGTTATTTGATATCTTTATTTCAAGCTGTTTGTTTTATATATAATCCAGCAAAAATATATGGTAGCTGGCCAAACATTAAAATTTAATTGTAAAAAAAAAAATTAGTATCTATCATTTATTAAATAGCCGATACTAGTATTAGAAATAGTATCGGCCTTCTATTAAAGAGCTGATACTAATAGAACTTTTAATATCGACTGTTACTTATTAATCGATACTAATGGTGACTTTTAGTATCGGCCCAAATGATCGTTCTTAATTAGTGTTACTATTAGTAACGGCCTGATTAGTATCGTCCAAAGTCCGTTCTTAATACCCGTATTTGATCGATACTAATTCCAAGTTCTCCATTGGTGTTAGAAGCATGCTTTCGTAATTGTTATTTGTTGCAATCTTCACGATAATACTTTTGTTCCAAAATGTGCTATATATATATATATGTGTGTGTGTGTGTGTGAGGAGGGATCAAGTTACAACATTTTTTGAGTTACAACAAGTTACAACAAACATTATTTATATTTTCATAGTCCAAATTGTCGATCCAAACCGTTAGATGTGATCTCTACAATAAAATGTGCTTGGAGACCAAATTTTACATTTTTTAGAATTTTTTTAGTATTTATTAAGGTGGGTACAAAAACTAGTCAAATTCGTACCATTGAATTTTGTACCCATCTTAATAAATAGTAAAAAAATTCCAAAAAATGTAAAATTTGGTCTCCAAGCACATTTTATTGTGGAGATCACATCTAACGGTTTGGATCGATGATTTGGACTTTCAAAATGTAGAAAATGCTTGTTGTAACTCAAAAAATGTTGTAACTTGATCCCTTCTCTATATATATATATAGAGAGTTGGGCTACGGTGAGTTGCGAAGTAAAGCGACTATTTTATTTCACGTTCATATTTTGCGATTTTAAAGTTCAAAACTTTCATCCGAACCGTTCATCTTGTTCTCCATATTGAAATGTGCTTGGAGACTAAATTTTACATTTTTTGGAATTTTTTTTACTATTTATTAAGCAATTTTGAAAGTCGCTGATCTGATGGTTCAGAAAATTTTACTGTTTTTCACTGTTTACAGCAAAACAGCAATTTTCAAAAATGCTTAATAAATAGTAAAACAATTCCAAAAAAATATAAAATTTGGTCTCCAAGCACATTTCAATATGGATTAAACATTTAACTGTTCGGATCGGTCGTTTGGACTTTCAAAATAAAAATACGGCGTGAAGTAAAAACGCGTTTTACTTCGCAACTCACCATAGCCCATCTCTCTCTCTCTCTCTCTCTCTCTCTCTATATATATATATATATATATATATATATATATATATGGTATGTCTAAATTGCTGCTGGCAACATTTCGGCAGAGGTGCTGTCAGGGCTATATTTAGCCGTGTGATGTCCAAACAACAAATCCAAACCGTTAGATGTTTAATCTATATTATAATCTACTTGGAGACCAAATTTTACATTTTTTGGAATTTTTTTACTATATATTAAGTTGGTTTGAAAACCGCTGATTTCAATAAATTTCTGCAGCATTGAAATCATTGGTTTTCAAACCAGCTTAATATATAGTAAAAAAATTCCAAAAAATGTAAAATTTGGTCTCCAAGTAGATTATAATATAGATTAAACATCCAACGGTTTAGATTTGTCGTTTGAACATCAAAAAATAGAAAAAAAAACAGTGGCAGCACCGCCGGCAGAAATGCTGCCAGCAGCAGATTAGCCACAGCCTATATATATATATTTTTTGATTTTCTCTGATTTATCATTAAAAAAATTAAAAAAATAACCATAAATATAAAACTAGATATATGTTTTTGTGCGTTTTTAGTTGTTTACAATTGTATGTTTTTTGATACACTTGTTGTCTCATCTTATGTAACAATTACTTTGTAACTTTTTAAATAAATGAAATTGCGTACGGGCTTTAAACCAAAAATAAAAACTATTGTTCAATGTGAAAACTAAACTAACCCAGACAGATTAGGGTCTAGATCCCCTAAAGTAATTTAACTTTTGGATTTTGGATAAGGACCGTCTGATTCGAATCCGTCACTCGATATCGTTTTAGGATTCAGATTTGTTGTTCGGGATGTGTGTGCTCCACTTTAGATGAATTATAGCGGATTCGAATTGGACGGTTCAAAACTGAAAAATTGAGTTACGTCACTGGATCTGAATTCGGCCGATTAGACCCAATAACTGTTTTATCTAGAATTTGATTGACTATAGAGAAATGTTCCGTCTGTTCTCTGAACTGTTTTTCTTTTTTTTTTTTGGGTCCGGTCGTCTGATTCAGACCGATTTTGATAACATTGCTAATTTTTCTAGAACAAATGGACATATATATGTTGTGAGTAGAACTAGGGTGCTCTTAAACTCATCAAAGTTTTGGTGAGCTTAACTTTAAAATTCATCAAATTGATTTTAAATGATAAATCTGAACCGTTGAAACCTGTCTACTTTGCATGTGATACATCTACATGTGAACATTTTTAAAATTCGAATTAATTTAGCATAAAGTCAAGAGGTCAAAATTAGAAGGTTAATAAATTAATTTTAGTGTATTCATTTTTTGAACGTTTTTTGACTGCTTGACTTTGTACTAAATTAATTCGAATGTTTAAAAATTTCACATGTAGATGCATCATACGTAAGGTAGACGGGTTTCAACGATTCGGATTTATCATTTAAAATTAATTTGATGAGTTTTAGAAAGCACCCTAGTTCTACTCATATGTTGTATCTAAATTAATCTTTTTTATTATTCCCAGTAGTTCAAGATAAATACTTCTTTCATATTATTTTTGTATTTTTTTTTCGATCCAAATGTAACTTAACTCTTTATTTAGATGAAGAGTAGAGGAAGTTGAGAAAATCTCACAATGAATTTTTATTTGGTTGGATATTCAATAGGAAGGTAAGGTTGAAGTGACTTTTTCTAATCTCCAACATTTTTTATAGAATTTAGTAAAAATTTTAAACATTCAAATTAATTTAGTATAAAGTCAAGTGGTCAGAATTAGAAGATTAATAAATTAATTTTAATGTATTTATTTTTTGAAATTTTTATTTTTTATTTTTTGACTCTATACAAATTTTTTTTTTTTTTTTAAATATAGACACATCACTCATAAAGTATACGAATTTTAACGGTTCAGATTCATTGAAGTTAACTAATAAATTTTAGACTTTAATTTCATCCTATATAATAGATTTCAGACTTGATTTCTTCCTATTTCGTTCCCTCTCTCCTACTTATTTCTCTTTTATCAAATTTCAAAGTTTTATAACAAAGGATATCATTCGGCCGCAGCAAGCTATTCAAATCCACTTTCTAGTAATAGTCTACGTGATGGAACAGGTGTGGGGGAGAAACCGAAGTCCAGTCAGATCCGTTCTATCTGCATTAAGATTTGTGTACATTAGGACTCACGTAATCGTAAATCTTCGGAGTGAATCTTAAAGCAAATTGGACGGACGATACCGGGTAGCGGACCTAATTTGGTTCAGATGTGAACAGAGGTCGAATGGTTCTTTGACGCACTAAGAACACCTTTGACTCATTCCTCTGTTAATACATTACTCTGAGGTAATATGATATTTCAATTTTAATATTAACCGTCCGATCAGAATCCGGAAATCCAATAAGGCCTTTAATATTCGTGCGAATTCTAATCGAATGGTCCGTACGTAAAAGGAGATACTGTGTTACCTTAGGGATATAATTCTTTCTTTTGTCGGGAGTATAAACATAATTCTCTCAGTTCTCTAATCTGGCTCTGTCGCTTTCGCTCTCCCGCTCTTTCTCTCTCGTGCTCTCGCTCTCTATAACTGGGAAGAAGTTCGAAACCTCGAATTCTCTTTTCGCGCCAAGGTAAACTAATCGACCTTGCACTTGATCGAAAACCTCAGCATTTCAAGATTTTTATTATTTTATTGCTTTGATTTGTTGTTTGATTGTATTCGATTTGCGATTCTTGTTTAAAGGAGTACAAGTTTTAGGGTTTTAGAAAATTTATTGGGAGTTATTTTTTCTTTTTCTTTTTCTGTACTTAAAAATAATATTTTCCTTTTTCTGGCCTCTTTTCTAATTTTCACAATTTCCTTTTTTTTTTCCTGGTTTTTCTTAGTCTCTTACTCACTGTGGCATTTATTCAAACAGGTTGTTTACGGGAAAATGGTGGCTCGGGGAGAGAGCAATGACACCTTGATAGGTCAAACCACATGTGCGACTTTGATGCACCAGTTGGAGGTAAATCTTTTGTTTTTCTCAAGGTTTCATGTAATGCGAAAAAGCTGTGTGAACCTGAGCCTGGCCAGCAAACAACCCTGATCTGAAAGGATGTATAAATGGTACACAGGCCTAGTTGAAACTCTGTTACACAACCTGCTAACGTGGACCCGCTTGGGTTGCACCTAGACTTGATACAACCCAACGAAAAAACTTTATCCTTACCCATACCCGATAAGCGAATGAAATTTTTTTTACCCATAACCATCTTATCAAATACGGTATGGGTCGGGTAAACGAATGATAGAAGGGCACCATTGAATAGAAATATATGGGCCATAAATAACACTAATCATATCATGCATCATCCTTACCCGTTATTTAACGAACAAAAAAACTATACCCATACCCATACCCGTCTTATCTGATACTATATGTGTCGGCTCAACGGATAAAATGGTACCATTGACACCCCTGAATCGTGGATCAATAATCGAAAGCAACCCAGAACCATGGATATTGCATCTGACTCAAACAGTTACCTTATCTAATTAATACTCTGTTGGCAGGTGATATGGGATGAGGTGGGAGAAAGTGACGAAGATAGAGATAAGATGCTGCTGCAGCTGGAGCAGGAGTGCCTTGAAGTGTATAAGAGAAAGGTTGACCAGGCTGCTAAGTCGAGAGCAATGCTTCTACAGTCATTGGCTGATGCAAGGGCCCACCTTGTCCGGCTTGTCTCTGCGCTTGGAGAGAAATCACTTTCTGACATCCCCATTGTAAGTTGATAAGTTGAATTCCATCACTCCATATTTATTTGTAATGTTTGTTTGGTGTTTAAATGAAGTTTTATGTCGATATCAATGGCTTACTCCTGTCCAAAATAGCTACAAATCCCTAGTAAATGTTTAATTGTAATATTGGATAGAAGATGGTATGGATTGTGTAAAATGGTGCATTATAGACAGCAACAAAGTAGCTATTTCTTGTTTTTAGACAAGAAGCTTGTCTGCCCTACCCATTTTTTTTCTTTATAATTGTATCTCAATTAACCTCTATTCCTTACATGAGCATAAAAGTAGCTATTTTAGAGGGTCATTGACATCCGTCATCTTACAGCAGTGTACATGAAATTTAAGAATATGCAAAGTGGTATATTGGGATTTGGGGTTTTTAGATGATCTTTGGCATTATGACTACTCTTTTTTATTTTATTCTATCAATCCTTTTGCTGGCTTTTTCTTGACCATTTTTTTTATTTATAGCCTGACAAATCAACTGGGACCATAAAAGAGCAATTGGCCGCTGTGACCCCAACGCTTGACTGCTTGTGCAAGCAAAAGGAAGAGAGAGTGAATGAGTTCATGCAACTTCAGTTGCAGATTCAGAGCATTGAAGGGGAAATTACTGGAGAGAGAGTAACCAGTACACCACAAGTGGACGAACAAGACTTGTCTCTTGACAAACTACAAAAGTACCAGTCTCAATTAAAGGAGCTACAGAAAGAAAAGGTACAAATGAAAGTTTTTTTACTGTAATGTGCATAGGGGTGTTCATTGGGTCTGGTTTATTTGGTTTTCAACCGAGCCAAATAAAGTTTTATTGAATGGTTCGGTTAAATTTTTGGATTACTTCGGTTTTTTTATGTTTGGATCGGTTTAGATTTTTCAAAACCACATAGACCGAACTGACTGAACTCAATATGGTTCAAATCCATATTTTAGTGCGATCGATGGTTTGCTTCTTTTTTACCTCACTGATGACTTTTTGGACTCAAAATGAGGAAATTTTTTTGTTTGGATATTTTAGAACATCTTCATATTTTGTATGGAATTGAATAATGTGTGTAATGTCAATAACTTCTATATAAAAGTCATATTTATTTCTATGATTATTAAATGTATTATTTGTGTACATATTGATTTTTGACCTTCTAAAATTTAATCTCTCTTATTTCGGTTCAACCAGACAAACCAAATAAAATTTTGGTTTGGCTATTCTAATTTGGTTTTGACCGAACTGGCCCAATGAACATCCCTATCTATATGTGCAGCCTTCAATGTTTTTCTCAGTTGTTATATTGCTAGTCTTTGTATTCTTTATTTTTGCAGAGTGACAGATTGCGTAAGGTTCGTGCTCTAGTAAGCATGGTGCATGATTTGTGTGTGGTTTTGGGGATGGATTTCTTTGGCACAATTACTGAGGTTGATCCAAGTCTTAACAGCTCTTCCGGGCCCTCTATTCAGTCTAAGAGCATTAGTAACCAAACTATAGCGGAGCTTTCAAAAATAGTTGCTACTCTTAAAAAGGATAAGTTGAAGAGGCTTCAAAAGGTAACCTCCTTTTTGTCTTTTTTCTTCATTTATTAAAACATTGTGTGTACCTTTGGTGCCGCTTGCTTTCTTTCCTTCCTTGGTCTTCTCTGAATTAGCAACTACTACTATGATATGGAATCCTGTGTTTTTATTTATTTTTTATTTATTTATTTACAAAAAAATGGAAGTATGTGGGACAGCCTTGCAAAGTGTCAGATATACTCACCTTACGCTCTTCTCATATCATTTTTATATGTCCAAAGCTATCTTGCCTCTCCTCGAATTAGCATATCAGATAGGCAATATCTGTATATTAAAAGTTTATTTTGAATTATATTATTTATATTAAAAGAGTTGCTTAAACTGTGTTTAACTGTTGATCTTGAACTAATTTTTGGATATCATATGCATAGCTTCAAGAGCTGGCTACTCGACTAATGGACCTTTGGAATTTAATGGATACATCCAATGAAGAGAGGAACTTATTTTCACATGTCACATGTCATATCTCATCTGATGTAGATGAGGTAGCGGGTCCCGGGGTTCTAGCCCTCGATGTATTAGATCAGGTCTGATGTTTTAAATTTCTTTTATTACATTGCAAAAAGAAAGAAAATATGTTTTAAGTTTGTAAAAAAACCTATGTAAGAAGTAAATGGTGTTTTGAAAGTACATATAGCATTTGGCCAGATACTTGGGTTACCCTCAACATGTGACCAACTCTGACCACATTGTTTGGATAGTAAATAGCGCCTAATTGTAAAATTATATGATGGAAAAGAACATTTAAATATTGGAAAGACTCTACTGATTCCACCTTTGTTTCTATTCTAAATTTAAACTTAATCAAACCAAACCCATCAGGTATTGAGCTCTTAAATTATATATATGTTTGCAGAAATATGTATATAAATAATTTGTACTCCCACTAATAAGAAAAACATATCATATAATAAAATAGGCGGAGGTAGAAGTGCAGAGGTTTGATCTTCTCAAGGCTACCAAAATGAAAGAAATAGCCCTGAAAAAACAACTCGAACTAGAAGAGATCTATGAACGGGCTCATGTGAAGGTTGACACTATTGCACCATTTGAGAGCATCTTGGCTGTCATTGAGGTGGGTAGTTTTGACCCATTGGAGTTGTTACAAGAGATGGAGAAACTGGTTGAAAAAGCCAAGGAGGAGTCGATGAGTCGAAAGGAAATTTTGGATAAGGTTGACAAGTGGATGTTGTCTTGTGATGAGGAGAGCTGGCTTGATGACTACAGTCAGGTATTGTACATTTTTTTTTTGTTGGTTATTGTATTGGTAATTTGGTATAGGTACTGATTGGATCTGTGAGTTAAACTGGATAAATAGAAATGAAGATAGTTTAGTTGCTGGTGTTGCATTGCATTTAGTTGCTGGTTATTGTATTGCGAATTTTGAAGTTGTTTGCACGAATCTTGATGTGAATCGGATGGCTCCGACCGGGCTCCGGATTGCCCCCGTTTCCCAGGTAAATATGATCCATGGATTCTAGTTGGCATGGCAACAATAGGTATGATGAAATGTCATGTAGTGGGACCTGCATTAGAGTTAAGATGGCAAGATTATAAATTACGTATGTTTTATTGGAGGCTTTTTTATCCTACATGTGGTTTTTTATCTCCTATGAGCACTTGAGATGTTTTTGACTAATTTGATACCATGAGTTCATGTACTGTGTTGATAAAATTATATGAGGTCAAAACTAAAATCCAGATTCTCTTTTAGCAAATTTAGTTTTTAATTTTCATCATTACTTTGATCAGGATCAAAACAGATACAATGCTGGCAGAGGTGCACATTTGAACCTTAAACGTGCAGAGAAGGCCCGTATCCTGGTCAATAAAATCCCGGGTAAAAAAAAAAAACTTTCTATTTTTATACTATTGATTTGTCCTAATTAGTGTCAACTGCACTTAAAACTGTTTGTTGTCACCTATGATGACATGGCAGCCCTTGTGGACACACTGGCAGCAAAGACTCAGGCATGGGAGGCAGAAAAGGGCACGCCTTTCACCTACGATGGGGTCCCACTACTTGCCATGTTAGATGACTATAAGTTGCTCAGGCAAAACAAGGAAGATCAAAAACGTCGTCTCAGGGTAAAGTATAAACTCACTCAACTTCTATTATAAAACCTAGGTCCGGTGATTGATTAATGCTTTAGCGTCAAGAGTCGCTGTTGCAGGATCAGAAGAAAGTTCATGAGCAATTGACCACAGAGAAGGAGGCTCTATTTGGGTCAAAGCCCGGCCCGGCCCGGCTACATGCCTTGAAGAAAACTACTGGGCCCCGAGCGACCAGTAGCACGCCAAATGGAGGCACTGGAAGCAAGCGGCTCACTACGAATCAGAATGGGTCCCGCTCTACCACCCGAAATGGGCAGAAGGATCCTGCCCGACCCTCTGCTCCTGTGAATTACGTTGCTATAGCGAAAGATGACACAGCATCTCATGTGTCAAGCAATAACCCTGTTAGTGCTGGAACTGGTTCACCTTGAACCTGTGTAGACCAGATCTGGTATATATATATATATTAGGATAATTGGTTTACATATGTAAGCTGTTTTAGTGTTTAGGTAAATTTTGGAGGACTAGTTGACAAATCTTCTGAGGAAGAACCAACTTTTAGGGTTTCAATGGAGAAACCAATTTTGAATTGTTAAGATTTGCATATAAAATATAGAAAGAAAGATTATTGTGATCTGATCTATAAGGAAATGTAGAAAAGGAGAGATTCAGAAACTGATCTGTTTTGCAAGCAATACAAAGTGGTATATTTTTTATCTTGTGATTTGTAACTATAATTGCCTTCAACTTCAACTTCAAATTATTATTATTTTTTTATTTTTTTGCTGTTTTTTATTGAAAAAAGATCCTCTAGACAGTGGTTTCTTATGCAAAAAAGAAACCTGAATTATATTAAATCAGCAACAATAATTCTAGACCCCATGTTTGCAAATTACTATATATTAAATAAAATTCAGAAACAAAAATAACATTAGTTGGCCAATCAAAGAATTCATTTTACTTAGCAGAAAAATGCTTTCTGAGCTCTCAGTTCTAGGTGAGAACTCTACCCTCTCGAGGCTCCTCCTTATCCAACTCAAGTAATTTATATTTTTTTTTCAAATAGTCCATGAAGCAAACCTCAAGTATTGTATGATACATGCGACAGCTTCTAAAAGTTGAGACCAGTAAAGTTTTTGTTAAGTTGATATATGTTATTCTTGTTTAGATGGATTTTATTACTTAATTATGGCTTAAATTATTATGTCGAATTGGGTTATTACAAGGTTCTGACTCATCTATAATTTAGCAATGAGTTATGTCGAATTGGGTTAGTAACATTTTTTTGTTCCCTGTGATGGATTTAAGTGAGAAGGAAAACAAATTGAACTACTGTAACGGGTTCAGTTTTCTCTTAACCCAATACAATACGACAGGAACAAAGAGAAAGAAGATAAAAATACAGCATACCTTTAATTAAGATGACGAGTCAGATCATGAACATTTTTCTTCGAAGCGACTTCTCTCATTTTTTCGATGTAACTTCTATTTGATGATTCCATCCAGCTCTCGTCTCCAGTACCTCCTTCCAGCATGTTTAAAGCTATTTTTTTTTAAATAACTAAATTAAATTAACAACAAACAGCATTGCTAATTAACAACCTAACACAATAACAACCAATTTCCGAATGACATATGTCAAGGTAAAAGCTTTTCTGGTTTTATGTGATTCTCCGTGTTTCGGGTTACAACTAATTAGTTGGTTTTGGTACCTTAGCAACCTGCCTTCTACGAATAACAAGTTTAGGGTTTAGGGCTTAAGTCTAGGGTAAATATTTTAACAGAGTAGTTTTGGCTTCATACAGTGCAAGGACTATAAAATCAAAGCAGCTTTTCATATTGTTTGTGCACTGCAAGAAACCAAAAGTACTCTGTTAAAACCTTTAGCCTAAGTCTAAGTGTTTAGGATTTATTTACTTTTAAGTTACAATCATGATTTAGGAAAAGGCAGAGGAAAACAACATTCTACTTTTTCTACAGCATAGTTAAAGCTAGAACTGATTCTGTGCGGAGGAGAAGGGTCACTCGCCTTGCCAGAGAATGCCCGGCGTTGGAGGCTGTACATATCGCCTCCTTCTCTGACAGCAATTGGAGGAGAAGAACTGAGAAATTGTACCAACAAGCAGGGGCAGACCCAGTGTAGTCCGGAGGGAGGGGGCAGCTGCTCCCCTGGATTTTCAAAAGTAGTGAAAAAAATAAGTTAATTTCGGTTTTGCCCCACTCTAAAAATTAGATTGCCTCTATCTCAAGAAAAATGAATCTGGTTTTCTCTCTTGATTGCTGGTGAAAATAAGCCGTGAGATTTTCTCTTTCTCTTGAATTTTGTAATTCTAAAAATCCTTCTTTGAAGTCAATTTTCAGATAACAAAGGAGAAGAATAATTTTACAAAGGAGTCCCACATGTCATTGACCCAATAAAATGCTTCGTATTTTATTTTAATTTTTGGATAGGCTTGATTTATGATGAGTCTATGGCTTTTTCATGTTTTTTATATTTTGGTCTACATGATATGGGTGTATCCAAAATGAAGAGGTTACATTAAATGAGGAGTTCAAATTAATTCAAATGGTGTCTCTATGATAGTGGACCCCACTAGTCGGATTGTTATCTAACAGACCCAAGTTGCATCCAAATGTGCGTTAAATATTGTAAAATTCATATAAAATCAATCGTTTGGAAGTTTTTCGCGTTCTTCATATCGAAATTCTCGGTTTAATGTGTAGAACTTTATTATGGATTTTATTTTCAATAAATTCAAATCTCATTATTGAGAATTTAAAAAAAATAGATTTTAAGGTATTAAAGCGACCCAATAAGCTAATGAGTTTGAATCCAATAAGCTATTTGAATCCGATTCCTGTCCCTCCCTGGCAAAATTTTTGCATCCATCCCTGTCAGTATTTGCCAGATATTGAAAAACTGGGTCATTTTCACTGCAAGATTTAGAAACAACTTATCTTGTTGGCGCTCATAATGTCTCATTTAGCTTATGGAATCCAGTAATTGAAAACATACTGATCATGACTATAGATCAGTATTTTTGACCACGCAAACATCTTCCAAATAAAGTCAACATCAGTTGCAAAGAGTTGAATTGTGTTACACTAACAATGGTAAAACTACCTTCCCCAGAAAAAAGTATTACATGACAAAGAAATTGATATTGTCTCATCTGAATTTTCTTGCACGAGTTGCTTTTACTCTGCATTTTGTAATTCCGGTCATAATTCAATTTGTATTTGCATTCAATTTCTTTGATAACCATACATAAGACAGATATCCAGATGTGATGTGTAAAACATTAGTAAACCATTTCGCTAATATATATAAAACTGACCAAGTCTGTAGTCATACAAGTTGTATATAACAGTCTCAATAGCTACATATTATTCTCTTTCTCATACAAGCGCACACAAGCACACCAGCATGGGACCTACTAATGCTGGTTTACCTGCTGTTTCGGAGCGGAGGAGTGCGGTTGATGACGATGGAAGCATGCTTGCTTGGCAACTCACTACTGCTTCCATCCTTCCCATGACGCTCAAGACTGCTATTGAACTCGACCTTCTTGAAATCCTGGTTGCTGGCTGTGGCGGACCCTCTGGTAAGCTGACCATGACAGCTGCTGATGTCGCGTTACACATAGAAGCCAGCAACCCTCAGGTATGTAATTTATTAAAAATATCAGACTATTGGAAGATTCCAGAAGTTAGGATTAGTCAATTCAGTTAGCACATAACAGAATGTTGTTAAGGCTAGATTAGCATTGTAATTACAGTGTTGCCTATATAAAGGCTGTTGTAAACTTTGGTTCAATATAATAAAAAGATTTCATTTCTCAAACATTTATCTCTCTGTTATCATGGTATCAGAGCACAGGACTTAATTAAATTGATACTAATTAGTGTTGTCAAGGAGACACTGGTTCGGTTTGAATCTAGTTGTCTTGCAAAATGATTCTCATTAGTTTCAAGGATTTTTACAAGCAGAAGAGGTGACTGCAATAAAATAGAAAGTTAGAAACATATTTGTTGCAACTTGCATTGGCACATTTCAGTAAATAAGTAATGTAGATCGTAGGATCTCTTCAAGCAAGATCCTAATAGCTTGTCATATATGAATTTGCAATTTTGACTGTTTTTAACAATACCATTAATTAGGAGGTGATGCCAGACAGAAAACTATAAAGGGGATTTCAGTGGAGAATTTCCTTCTGATACTGTTATCCTCCTTTACACTTTCTTCATATTTCTTTCTTTCATTTTCTTTGATTCCTCTCTGTATAGTTTTTATTTATTGTAAAACATTATCTATTTATATAATATATTTATCAGTATTTATTTCACAAGTGGATGTTTACAAGATGGGGAAAAAAGAAGACTGATTATTAAATTATTTCAGAAGCGGCAGTTGTAAATCTAAGCTAGAAATAAAGTCCAAAACCTTTAAACATCAATTGAAGCTAGCTTTTATCTATCTACGTTTTCTCAGTCAGCAACGACAGTAGATAGAATACTAAGACTTCTGGCAGCATACAACATAGTCACATGCACAGCAGAGACTAAAGATGATGGAAAGCTGCTGACTTGGCATTACGGACCGGCACCAGTGTGCAAGTGGCTGACAAAGAATGAGGAAGGTGTTTCGATGGCATCTTTAGTTGTCATGAACCAAGACAAGGTTCTCATGGAGAGTTGGTACTTAATTATCTTTTTAATCGCTTTCAGTTTAAATTATTCACAGGTTAATTGATTCTAGTTTCCTCTGTCAATCATATAAAATATTAAAATAGAGAAATTAAGGCTTATGCTTTTGCTAATCGGACTAACCTATCTCTAAATTTCATTCACACCACATGTGAAATGTGTATGGTATTCACCTCACAACTTCACCATGCACCAGGTACCACCTGAAGAATGCTGTGCTAGAAGGTGGCATCCCTTTCAACAAGGCCTATGGAATGACGTCTTTCGAGTACTATGGAAAAGATGCCCGTTGCAATCAGTTATTCAATGAGGGGATGAAAAGCCAGACTGTAATCATCACAAAGAAGTTGATTGAATTCTACAGAGGATTTGATGATGTCAATATATTTGTTGATGTCGGTGGCGGTACTGGTGCCACTTTGGGCATAATCACCTCCAGTTATAATCACATCAAAGGCATCAATTTTGATCTTCCGCATGTAATACACGCGGCACCTGCTTTACCCGGTAGTTTTTTATATAATCAATAAATCATTAGTTATTCTGCATCTATCCTCGCACAACATTATAAATTAATATGTTTGTTTCAATCGATGAATTTAAAAGATCTCCTTTTCAAAATTTAACATGACTATCATCTAATTTCAGTTTACTCTGCATGCTTGGAATGATGAGCACTGCGTGACAATTCTAAAGAACTGCTACAGAGCCCTGCCAGACAATGCAAAAGTGATTATAGTCGAGCGCATCCTTCCTGTTAACCCATCAGCAGCACCGGAATCGCAAGGTGTCTTCGATGTGGACCTCATCATGCTGTTGCAAACACCAGGAGGAAAACAGAGAACGCAAAATGAGTTCGAGGCCTTGTCGAAGGAGGCTGGCTTCTCCAGCTTGAAAGCCACCTATGTCTTTGCCAATATATGGGCAATTGAGCTTAAAAAATAAGAAATATCATTTGAGAATATTTATATAATTATATTATTTGATGCCATGCATGTTTGGATTTCAGCTGGTGTTTAATTTTACGTATTACTATTTTAGATAAAAATAACATAAATCCGTTGTTTTCATATAATACTTGTGTTAATCTTTTGTCTTCCTCATCTATATGTAATACTTGATAGTTTTTTTTATTTTTTTATTTCTTCTTAATTTTACTAATTCCTGGATTACGTATTTAATGCATTTTATTAAGAAAAAATAATATATGCATACTAATCAGAATATGAAAACAGAGGAATAAATCTGCTGTGATCCTTCACTCATGAATAGTAATCCTACAATCCCTCCTTTACTGAATCCAGCCGTTAATACTTTTTTAAGATGCGTGCACATAAAAGTTCTGAAAAAAGTTGCTTTGAGATTCGTTCTCAAAAATCATAAACGGTTGGATTCAGAAAATGAGAAATTGTAGGGTTACTGTTCATGAGTGGAGGATTACATCAGATTTATTTCCGAAAACGGAGCTTGAGAGCATGAATTCTATAATTTAAATGTAAGTTATTTTATTCAATGCCATCGTCAATATAAAAGTACAAATTTAAAGCAAATTATATGAATTTAGAAAATAATAATTTGAGATCAATTATATTGGGAACGATTTGGCATCAAATTCGTTGATATTAGATCCCTCCTCAATACTACGTGAATAGAATTTACATTTTTTACAATTATGCCTTTGGAATTACAACAAATAGATTTTTTTTTTTTAAAAACATGATAGTGGCTATCAGTTATTTATTACAGCTGTAGAACAAATAGATATTAATTTTACTAATCATACTTCACAATTACGTTGTTAATAAAAATTATTTAATAAGAGCCTGTAGCTCAGTGGTGTCATATATTTACAATTAAATTGTTAATAAAAAATTATTCATCAGGCGCCTGTAGCTCAGTGGATAGAGCGTCTGTTTCCTAAGCAGAAGGTCGTAGGTTCGACCCCTACCTGGCGCGATTTTTTTATCTAAACCCTGTAAAAATGTTGACGAGTAGTTTTTGCTTCATGCAGCGCAAAGACACGAGAGCCAAAGCAACTTTGCGGGTGACTTTGCACTGCATGAACCAAAACTGGTCCGTCAATATCTTCATATTGGATCATAACGGCCCAAAATTATAATTCCCGGGGCCTCTTTAATATTAGTGTGAACTCTGATCTAACGGTTTAGATCCAATCTCAAAGTTTGAGTTAATCCCAATTCTATTAGAACGTCTTTACTTTAGTATGAAACACGAATTCGCAACCTCTCAGATATCTCATATTTTAGCGCGATTATTTAGAAAATCTCAACCGTTCCAATACGATCTGCACAAATCTCAAATAAAAAATTATGCTGACAACTGGCCCCCCTGCGCCATCCCCGAATAGGCACCGGACACGTCGTCACCAGTTGTAAATTTTAGTCGAGAGAAAAGAAAAAGAAACAAAGAGAATCGAGTGAGCAACTGAGCATGGCCAAAGTCCCAGGCCTCTTCAGCCGCCGGCTATTCTCCTCCGTCAGCTCTCTCCGCCGTGTCGTCGTCACCGGTTCGACCTTCGACTCGATCAAAACCCAACACCATGAATGCTTCATATATGTATATAACAACTAGCTTTCTCTCTCTCTTCCTCCAGGACTTGGAACTGTGACGCCGCTCGGATGCGGTGTTGACCTCACATGGCAACGACTAATTGAAGGGAAATGTGGGATTCGTGCAATTATACCTGAGGATTTGAAGTTAGACTGTGTGGATGAAGCCACGTTAGCTTATACTTACGAGCAGTTGTCTTCTAAGGTGGCGGCACCTGTGCCTCGTGGGATAGGTGAAGGGGAGTTCAATGAAGAAGCTTTCCTTCAGTCCAAGGTGAGAAATACTGGTCTTTGAGCAAAAGGTTCTTTCTTTTCATGTGCTCGTGTTTTACTGCATTTGAAGTGTTTGTAGAAATGCTTGAGAGAAATGCCTGGGCTGGTTTGTTATAATTTTGGCTTTTTTATCCTTCTTGCATTTGCAAATTACTATTTTTGTTTCAGATTTAGTTTGTGTAATAATGCCAAATGAATGTTTATATTCCTATCTCATGGACTATGCTGTTATCCTAAAATATATTAGGCATTTGTGAAAAGCAAGGAACTAAGAAGAGCATAAAAGGCCACAAAAATAAAATAGAAATTTAAAGCATATGGAAATTCGCTGATACAATTTATATCTCAGATTTTCATTTTATCTAAAGTCAGGCCAATTTTTTTGTGGTGCCTATTTGGAATGCAGGGGCCAGTTTATTTTATTTTCTAATGACTTGTTTTTTATATATGTTTGTTTTTATTTACAGGATAGCAAATCGATATCTCCCTTTATAGCTTATGCACTTCATGCAGCTGATGAGGCTCTAAAAGATGCCAATTGGCTACCAAATGAAACTGCAAAGAAAGAGAGAACGGTACTTTTTTTTTTCATTTTAACACCAGATGATTAGAAAGAATGGTATCTTTCCTGTTTTGACCAGATGTTTGGTTGTTAAATATATGTCTATTTTTGTTGTGCCTATTTTGTTTATAATCAGGGTGTCTCCATAGGTGGAGGGATTGGAAGCATATCTGACATCTTAGATGCGTCAAAGTTGATTATTGAAAAGGTACATGTTTTATTGGTATTATAATGTGTGCCCCCCAAAATATTTGAATACTCAAGGAACATAGGAAATATTTTACGCACCACGGCATAGTAGGGGGAACAAATCCATAAAATTGGTTTTTTTTCTTGGGAACTGCCGAAATTCCCCTATTCATTCATTTTTTCTTTTTTTGTGTGCAAGATTATGTGGAATATTTTTTAGTCTGTTGGGTACCCACTGAAACTATTCCTTTTCTTTTGCTGTGTTGTTGTCAATTTATGAATAGTACTATTTCTCTTTTCAAGGGTAATTTTGCAGTAATTTCTGCCTGGACTTTTGTACAACTATGACTATAAGTAGTTAATTATTAATTTACCTTATTGCTGGTAGTTAATTATTATTTTACCTTATTGCTGGATTTTCAAATTACTTGCTTTTGGTTTATACACAGAGGATACGGCGCCTCAGTCCATTTTTTGTACCGAGAATTCTGATCAACATGGCGTCAGGCCATGTCAGCATGAAATATGGGTTCCAGGTATGTACTTTTGCTACTCTTGTGCTCAAACTACATCTGTTTCAACTGGTAAAAAACGTATTGTGCTCACTGGTTCTTATGTAATACTAATAGTGCTACGTAGCAACTGTTCCAATCCTTGTTCACTGGTACCATGCATAGTGCAGATTGGTCCGTGCTATGGTGAAAATGTACTTGCAGACTAAATTTTACATTTTTTAGAATTTTTTTACTATTTTTTTTGGATAGGTAGAAAATCACTACTTTTGAATGGTCTAGAATTTTTAGATCAAGGGATTTTCTACCTGTCTAAAAAATAGTAATAAAATTGTAAAATTTGACCTACAAGTACATTTTCATATGAAGCTCATGTGGAACGGTTCAGATCGACTATTTAGACTTTGAAAATGGAGATATCAATCCATAGTACAGACCAACCTGCACTTTGCATAGCACAGGACCTGTATGTACCTTGAGAAAAGAGAGATGCTATGATTATATAATTGTAGTGTAGGGACCAAACCATGCGGCAGTTACAGCCTGTGCAACTGGGGCCCACTCAATTGGTGATGCAACACGCATGATTATGTTTGGAGACGCTGATGTCATGGTGGCAGGTGGAACTGAGTCCAGTATCGATGCGCTCTCCATTGCTGGTTTCTCCAGGTATATATAATAATTATTTTTAGATTACATGTTATTTTATAATTATTAATGTTATTATATTTTTTTTTAGGGGGGGGGGGGGGGGTCACTTGACATGTATTTATTTGACAATCTTCAAAAATAAAGCTGAAATTTAGAATTTAACATTATAGGCATGATCTATATTGGCCACATATCAGGTCTATAAATCATGAACTTTGGTTTAAGGTTTAGGGTTTCTTATAGAAAGTTACGGCCCGATGGTTAAAATAATTATGAAAAAAGAAACTGTGTCACAAGCATGTTGGAGCTATAAAATGCAGATATTAGGAGACATTAGTTTCTAGTAATTGTATATTATATTCATTGATATATATTATTTTGGATCTCAGATTAAGAGCATTGAGCACAAAATATAACACTAATCCAGAGGCATCTTCTCGGCCGTTCGATTGTGACAGAGATGGCTTTGTGTAAGATACTACATTCTAATAGCATATTTCAGAACTTTTTTTAATGATTTTTTTTCAAGCTCACAAATTTATTTGTTATTTCCAGGATAGGTGAAGGTGCTGGTGTCATGGTTTTGGAGGTTAGTTTTAGAACTAAGAGAATAACTTCTACTGTTTGTGAACAATGCTTTTATTCACAATACTATTAAATTATTGGGTGATAATTTTCTATACAAAACCACCAAATGCAGAATATTTTATTTAATCAGAATTCTTAACTTGTCAAGTGACACTTTTGAATGCCATATTTTTGAGGGATCTACAGGGCAATAGCTGCCTTTTACTAATTTTGTAAGAGTGAGGTTATGGTACTTTGCAAAGAGCACATCGATCTGTACTATACCTATATCTTCGTTTTCAAAGTCCAAACCATCCATCCGAACCGTTCAACATGATCTTAATATGAAAATCTACTTGGATATCAAATTTTACATTTTTTAGATTATTTTTACTATTTTAAAATAAGTAGAAAGTCATTTAATTTAAAAATTCTGGACCATCCAAAAGTAGTGATTTTCAACCTACCAAAAAAAATAGTAAAGAATTCTAAAATAAGTAAAACCCAGTCTGCATTTCATATGGAGATCATGTTGAGCTGTTCAAATCGACTATTTGACCTTTGAAAATAGAGATATGAATCCATAGTACAGGCCGATCCGTGCTTTGCAAAGTACCATAGCCTCACTCATTTTGTAATGCATAGTAGACTTTGTATGTCAGTACTTTATTCAAGCTTTTCTCTTTCTGTAGTGACAGTTGATTCTGGTAACAATTTTTGTTCCTTCTTTTTCTTTGGGAAAAATTTAAGGCTCTTGAGCATGCAAAGCAAAGAGGTGCGAAGATTTATGCTGAAGTGCGTGGTTATGGAATGTCTGGTATAACCCCCTTTTCCATTTTTTTATTTTAGTTTTAGATGTAATGTTTCTAATTTTATTTTTCTGGTGGCTATCATTTTTTCATGCCAGCCAAAATGAAAATGATGTCTCCTTGAATAAGCGATGCTTTCTACATTGAAAAACTTAGTAAGTTTACAGGGGATGCATATCACATTACACAACCACAGAATGACGGTAGAGGCGCCATATTAGCTATGAGGAGAGCTATTGACCAAGTACCAAATTTAAATCCTAAATTATTATCAGTTTACACTCTTTTTTTTAGTAATTAGCATATAAATTTATCTTTCTGTTTATAATACACAGTCGGGGCTTCATCCAAATGAAATAGACTATGTGAATGCTCATGCTACATCAACTCCTCTAGGTTAGAGATCAATAGCTTTTGGGTTTCCTTTTCTTTAATTTCAAATTGTAGATTTATATTTTTGGTATAATAATAAGAAAATGTGTATCAGGTGATGCAATTGAGGCTAATGCAGTAAAGTCAGTATTTTCTGATCATGCTACCTCAGGTGCCTTAGCTTTATCCTCAACAAAGGTATTAAATTAGTACTAAGCTAATTTCATTTTGAGTGAGGCTACGGTACTGTGCATAGCACATATTGGCCCATACTATGGATTGATATCTCCATTTACATGATGTCCATATAAAAATGTACTTTTAGATCAGATTAATATTATTTTTTGAAAAATTATATTTTTAGATAGGTAGAAAATCACTTGATAAAAAAATGTAGACCCTTCAAAAGTAATGATTTTGTACCCATCTAAAAAATAGTTAAAAAAATTCTAAAAAATGTAAAATTTGGTCTGCAAGTACATTTTCATATTTAAATCATGTTGAACAGTTCATATTGACTATTTGAACTTTGAAAATGAAAATATTGATCCGTAGCACGGACCAATCTACGTTATGCATAGTACCATAGCCTCACTCTTTCATTTTTATCAATCTTCTTTAAAATTTTAGTTTGTTTGCTAACGACATGGTTTTGTGTGTTTTTTAGGGGGCAGTTGGTCATCTTCTTGGGGCAGCTGGAG
This sequence comes from Carex pumila, assembly GCA_033356055.1. Lineage (NCBI taxonomy): Eukaryota > Viridiplantae > Streptophyta > Magnoliopsida > Poales > Cyperaceae > Carex > Carex pumila. Next base: position 445,100 of record JARJHM010000122.1, on the reverse strand, counting down.
CTGTTGAGGCTATATTTAGTGTGCTTGCTATCCACCATGTAATCTCTCTCTCTCTACACAGACAGAATATATAGGTGAAGTATAATACAGATTTCCGAAACTTGCAAGCCTTGTATTTTTTAACCAACATGCCAAGTGCCAAATTACAGAATTAAACTGTGAAAAATTGGCCTGCTTTCACTATGCCAAGTACAAGTGGATACCATGTCCGAAATGTCACTTGACCAAGCTAAGTTATAACAGCAATGCATATAGCCTTGACTATGGATCTATATTTTTGTTTTCAAAGTCCAAATAGTCAATCTCAACCATTCAACATAATTTTCATAAATCTGTAGTCTAAATTTTACATTTTTCAGAATTTTGTTTACTATTTTTTTATAGATAAAAAATCACTTGATCTGAAGTAGTGATTTTCTACCTATCTCAAAAAAAATAGTAAACAAATTCTAAAAAATGTAAAATTTGATTTACAAGTAAATTTTCGTATGGAGATCATGTTGAACAGTTCAAATCAATTGTTTGGACTTTGAAAATGGAGATATTGATCCATAGTACAGACCAATATGTGCTATGCATAGTACCATAGCCTCACTCCTGAAAACAAATTAATAAGTAATGGCAATTGTTTTAGGGAATAGCTCCGGGAACACTGAATTTAGAGAAGGTAGACCCGGTCTTTGAAGGGGCTTATGCACCATTAGTCCATGCAAAGAAAATGCCAATCCGAGCTGCTCTATCTAATTCCTTTGGGTTTGGTGGGACCAATGCATCTCTTCTCTTCTCCTCTCCACCAGTCTAAGAAAAAACTATTGGTATGAACTTGATGACTATAAATACCAATTTTGTTGAGAAATGATGACATTTTGTTTGGATTTTGATAAAAATTATCAGAGAAATATGCAATACTTTTGAAAAGAGCTAGTGTTCAGGTAGGTTTTCAAATATACCTTGTAAGTTCTGGTAATTAGAATTGTAATTTTTGACCTGGAATCAAATTTTGCAAGGTACTTTATTTATTTATTTATTTTTTATTGAAGGTTGTCAATTGTAATAAAAATAAAGCTTTTGATACAAATAAGGGCAAAATAAAATAAAAGAAACATACAAATGCCAACTACAAAATTATCTGAAGCTATTGATCACTTGTATCTAGATAAAATAAATGATTAGGAGATAATAAATTAAATCTCTGTAATAAGTAATGCCCATTTTCTTACTGATGTTTTGTTCAGAGTAAAGAAGCAGCATTTTTGTTCTCTTTTTTGTGTGTGTGATTTGTATTGAACATAATTTAGGAAAAAAAAAAATTAAAAGACTCAATTTATTTAGCAATTACATTAGTCAATTTTCAATTTGTTTCTGTATTTGTTTAATTCACTGTTAAGTATTTTTTCGTCAAAAAAGATACTTTCATTTCTTTCTTTTAAAATGGTCAACATTAGAAAACAAAGTATCTTTTCAACGCATATTTTACATTAGGGTTCAAATGCCTCCATTTTTTGTGCTTTCATTATGTCTTTCTTTTTTAAAACTTTAATAACTCAAGATTTAAAACTTAAAAGTCAAAATAAAACCATTAGATGTGATCTATGTTATTTTCTCTATGTGCTCATAAAAAATTATCACATTTCAATTTTGTTTTTATGTGAATCAAAAAGTTCAAAAATCAACGTTTATAAATCATCTAAATTATTGCATTTTTTATGAGCTCTTGATGATAATCAAAATAAAATTAAAATGTCATCATTTTTTACATGTTCATAGATAAGATAATGTAGATCATGTCCAACGGTTTTATTTTGATTTCTAAGTTTAAAAAAATAAAGACATGGTAAAGACAAAAATAGAGGCATTTGAATCCTCATTTTACATTTTAAATGGTTCGGGTTTGGTTTAAGGATGAACATATCTAAACATGTGAAAAAAATGATTTTCATTTATTGAATTTCTCACTGCTCGGTCAATGTTTTGGCATTATTTTATTTGAAAAAAGCTACTAAACGAGAGGCAAAAAAAAACCCCAAATAATATGAATTTACCAATTGTTGGTTAATATGTAGTGTTATGTGTCATAATGCAAACAATAAATAATTGACATGCAAATTCCTTTGTTGCTGTCAATACAAACCATAATAAATAATCAGCATGAATTGATAGGACTTTAATCATTTTATAATTGAGATTCATAAGGTAACTCAAACTTTGAGTTTGAATGAACAACATCCAATCAAAATCAACACAAATATTAAAAGGATCTCATGAATTCTAACTTGAGCCGGGTTGGTCCGGGTTGATTTTGATCGGATGGTTTCAGATTCAAACTCAAAATTTGAGTTACTTTATAGGATTTGGCAATATTATCTGAAAAATAATTATTTTATGATAATATGAACTCAAATTTTGAGGTACTTCTAAGGAGTTTTTTATTTTTTTATTTTTTTTGCATGATTTTTTGAGGAGAAGTGAACTTCAAGTCAATGGGGCATGGTTCCGGTTGGACCATTCAAATGCGGGTCAGACAGTCTGACTCAGACTGTCGGACTATTTAATTTGATCCATCAACTCGATATAATATAATTTATAATAATTCGTTGGGGAAGGGTAGTTGGTTGGGGTGAAAACTTTATTGATAATATCTGTATTCGAAAATTTAAATATGAATATTTGATATTCGAATATTCGTGTAAATAAAGATATTGATATGAATTTACGTTTTAATTATCTATATCTGAATAGTAAATATATATTATGAAAAATTTATTATTCAGTATTATAATTAGATAAATATTTTTTAATATTTATTTATATTATTTTAATAAATATCTGATCTAATTTGAATCTAAATCTTTATGCATATATATAGATACCGTTTGATATATCTGATATATGCTACGTATCAGAATTATAAAAAAAAAAAATTATGGATATGATTTTACCACTGTCGGCTCCGTTTTCTTGGTCTCTTACGCGATAGTAACTATCAAGTGCAATAATTTTAATATGGATGTGATTTTCTATTCTTACTTGCTGTTGGATCCGATATTATATGACCAAAATATATATATATATATATATATATATATATATATAGAGGTAGGCTAATATACAATCGATTGTTCTTGAGGTCCCGTACAACCAAGTCATTTTTCAATTTTTAAAGTCCAAATAATCGATCCAAACCATTCATCTTATTCTCCATATTAATATGTACTTGGAGACCAAATTTTACATTTTTCTGAATTTTTTTACTATTTATTAAGCCATTTTGAAAATCACTGATCCAACGGTAGCTTCTGGTTTTACTGTTTTGTTAAGCCACCGTTGGATTAGCGGTTTTCAAAGTGGCTTAACAAATAGTAAAAAAATTCAAAAAAATGTAAAATTTGGTCTCCAAGCACATATTAATATGGAGAATAAGATAAATGGTTTTGATCGATCATTTAGATTTTAAAAATTGAAAAATAACTTGATTGTACGGAACCTCAGGAACAATCGATTGTATATTAGCCTACCTCTATATATATATATATATAAAATTTGATTTAGACCGTCCAACCTGAAATGACCGGGCTAAATCTGTTTGAAATTATCTGACCATTTTCCGTAGCACTGTGTAAAAGAGACGAACCCTTCCCCAACTACCCTTCTCATACCAACCCCAAAGGGACCGATTATTTTATTAATTGAAAATAAAATAATATAAAATATCGCAAAAAGGCAAAAAGGTCAAAATATAAGAAAAATGGAATTGATTATTCTTTCTATAGTACAAAATTTTCCGTTCAAATTATTGTCTTGCTAATCTTACTTAGCAGAAAAAAAAAATGCTACAGTGCTTATTCCGTTCAACACTGTAGCATTTTTTGTTTGTTTTGGATTTAGCTTCATATAAGAGAATAAAAAAAAATTTGGTACAATGCTAAGATGAGATGTTCTATTTCGTTCAAATTTTTTCTTTTGTTAGATCACTAATTAAGATCAAAATTAACGGAACAAATAATTTATCCCGTTCAACTATAATGTTTTAACGGAATAAACTATCTTGTTTTTCATAAATTTTAATTTTAAATCTCTTTCAAGATAAATTTTATTTTTATTTTCGATTAATAAAAAAATCGGCCCAAGCGAGCCATCCATACGGAACATACCAACCTCTTCTTAAGTTTCCTCCTTACTCCTGCTTTCCCATTGGCACGTACAAAAGTCGTAGAAGCTGCTCCGTGCACGAGTTCAATCCCAAAGGGTGACGCTTAACGAATTGAATTTTGATTCCGGTCCCAGGCTCCCAGCCAGCCATTCTAGCAATCAGCAGGATATACTGTGTTACACAAAACAATTTAGAGATCTCCTGTAACTCTTTCTGTGAACCCATTCTATAGCGGTTCATTTAAAATGTTCTGAATCACCCGCTACGTTTATAAATATTAAAATGATGCAGGAATATCTAACATTAAGAGATCTCCTGTAACTCTTCGTATGAAGCTATTCTATAGCGGGTCATTTAATTGTTCCGAACTACCCGCTATATTTATAAATATTAAAAAGAGCGTGATCAACGAGGCCACCACTCAGCTACTAAAAAGAAAGCTCAAAGAGTCTCTCTTCTCTGTCTCTTACTCCTCCAGCGCTCGCGTAGAGAAAGAGAAAGAGAGAGAGAGAGATGGGGTTGAAATCGTTTGTAGAAGTCAGCGAAGGGTCGCACTTTCCGCTAGAGAACCTCCCCTACGGCGTTTTCCGACCAAGATCACCGGTGGAGGGAGCCAGCGTGGCACGTCCGGCAGTGGCGATAGGGGATTACGTGCTTGACCTCTCTGCTGTTGCTGAGGCAGGACTGTTCGATGGACCCCACCTCAAAGGCTCCACGTGCTTCTCTCAGGTACAGTACTATTCATATTTTGAGAAAAGTACCAATAAATATACCAAAAAGTCAAAAAGGATTTGAAGCAAAGTTGATTGATTTTTCAATTTACAGCCATCACTTAACAAGTTTCTTGAAATGGGAAGGCCTGCTTGGAAGGAGGCGCGAGCTACTCTTCAAAAGATTTTATCTGGTGAATTTCTTTATAATTATGAATTTATGATTCATCCAAATTTAAAATGATAAAGGTATGATTTTTTTTTTATCAGAAAGAAATTGTTTTCTGAGGTTACACAAGTTTAAGTTTTTATCATTTAATATTTTTTCAGCTGACGAGCCTGTGTTACGGGACAATGATGCCTTGAAAAAAAAATGCATTGTACCAATGGTAATTAAATCAATTTGACTGTTATATGATTATAAATTATTGGATTGATGTATAAAATTATAAATTGTTGTTACTAATTGGACGCAATGTGCAGAGTGAGGTAGAGATGGTTTTACCTATAGTGATAGGTGATTATACCGATTTCTTCTCTTCTATACATCATGCCAAGAACTGTGGTACCATGTTTCGGGGTGCAGAGAATGCAATTGCACCTAACTGGTAATTCATGTTCTTCTTTTTGACTCTATATTCTTTTATGAAATTGTATATATTTCAACTATATGTATGCACTGCTTGTTTTTGTTATGAAGAGAATAATTAGTGATTGGATTATTTAGGTATCAACTTCCAATAGCCTATCATGGGAGGTCATCTTCTATTGTTATTTCTGGCACCGATGTCATACGCCCCAGGTAAAACTAACAATGTAATAATTTTTTAAGAGGCTATGGTACTATGCATAATGCAACATTGGTCCGTAATATGGATTCATATCTCCATTTTTAATGTCCAAATAGTCGATCTGAACCGTTCAATATGATTTCCATATGAAAATGTACTTGGATGCCAAATTTTATTACTATTTTTTTAGATAGGTAAAAAAATCACTTGATCTAAAGATTCTAAACCATCCGAAAGTAGTGATTTTCTAATAATCTGAAAAAAATAGTAAATAAATTATAAAAAAATAATATAAAGTTTGGCCTCTATATACATTTTTATATAAATATCATATTGAGTGGTTTGGATCGACTATTTGAACTTGAAAATTAAGATATGAATCCATAGTACAAACCAATGTGTGCTATGCATAGTACTGTAGCCTCACTCTATAATACTGTTAAAATGTTGGTACTGTCCAGTAGGTATGACATGGTTCATCTATTCAGCATCACAACTACCAGTCAGCTTTATTTCTATTAACTTAGCTTGCTATGTGAGGTTTTTATGAATAAATTACAATAAATCATGGTTCTAGGAACTCAAAACCAGACCAAATAATATGAGTTATAGTCATTTACTGTGCCACATGGATTTGTAGTGATGCAGTCTCTGGTTATGTGTATTATTCACTCTTACAGGATATATCTATTTTTATACTTCTTGTCATGCTCTAATTTTAGTGTTTAACATGTGTAAATTTTTTTGTGTATTGTAAACAGAGGTCAAGGCCCTCCCATGGGAAGTGCAACTCCATATTTTGGACCCTCTCAGAAGCTAGATTTCGAACTTGAAATGGTGAGATAAATTTATTTCTTACTAAATTGACCTTGCACTTGTATGTTTGTGCAGTGATTAAATAAACATATATACATATTTATTTTGTCTTATATCAGTCAGAAGCTGAATTGAACTTCTTAAGTCTTCTGATAAGTGCCAACTCAAATGCATTTTTACTAGTAATGTAATGTGCATGTGGTATCTTTGCTATTGCCTGTACAATTTCAATTTTCAAACAATGTTTTCTATTGGCTTTAATATGATATTGAAATATACAGGCAGCAGTAGTGGGGCCCGGAAATGAGCTAGGAAAGCCTATAGATGTTAACAATGCTCCTGATCACATCTTTGGCCTTGTTCTAATGAATGATTGGAGTGGTAGAGACCTTTCTGCATAGTTAACCTTAAAAAATATCTTGCTTACGCACCCTTGAAAAAAATTGGACTTGAAATATTTTTTTTTAACAGCCAGAGATATTCAAGTTTGGGAATGTGTGCCTCTTGGTCCTTTCCTTGGCAAGAGCTTTAGTGAGTGTCTTTCCTTCTCTTTTGTTTCTTTTTTGGAAAAATATGTATCATAATTAGAAATACTGATTGTTGGTTTGCAACATTATATAATCTTAGGTACCACGGTATCACCATGGATTGTTACTTTAGATGCGCTTGAACCATTTGCTTGTGAAGCTCCAACTCAGGTCCTTTGAGATTTTGTACTTGTACATATACTGTTGCAAAAGTTAATTTTCTTATATATATTTTGCCCTAATATATATGGAGTGTGTGTATATATATATGTAGGATCCTGTGCCATTGCCTTACTTGGTAGAAAAGACGCATGAAAACTATGACATTTCCCTTGAGGTATGCACTACAAAATTATTTGATGGTCATATGCTTTTTCTTTTTTATCAATTGTGTAATTCAAGAGAAGTCCTTGGTAGGAACTATTATTTTTATTCGAATGATAAATATTTACTTTGCAAAATAGGTTTCGATAAAACCCAAGGGCCATGATGAGTCTTCCGTTGTCACAAAGAGCAACTTCAAGCATCTGTGAGAATTCAAATACTCTCTCTCTAAACAAGTAAACATTGGATTTCATTATAACATTTTTTATATATTTTGAAGATATTGGACGGTAACACAACAGTTAGCACACCACACAATCAATGGATGCAACTTGAGACCAGGTGACCTGCTTGGAACCGGCACCATTAGTGGACCTGTACGTAATTTCATATTTTCTCCATTTGAAACATGTAGTTTCTCCAAAAATATTTGTATGATCTATCATGTCTTCTCAAATTCTAGATCTGTTCATAAGACAAAAGACAACAGAGTTTTTTTGTGTATCTTGACACTCTTACAATTGATAGCTTTTGCCAAGCTCAAAAGAGTTAATTATTTAGGTTTTTTTTTTTTTTTCGTATTGGAAAGTTAAAAGTCTGAGGTATTTTCTGACCAAAGAAGATTCTTGATATAGTAAAATAATATTTTTTAGGAGCCAGGTTCACTGGGATGCTTGCTAGAGCTGACATGGAATGCACAGAAGACACTAAGTATTGGAAAATCAGACCGTAAGTTTTTGGAAGATGGAGATGAGGTTATATTTACCGGTTGCTGCAAGGTACTATTTTTCTTTCTTTTTTAGTTTCACCTCTTGGAATATTTACAGCTGTCAGAGTAAATTACTGCCAAAATACTTTATTGATCTGATAGAACTTTGTTAGTTTTTGGATTCCTTCCCGTACAGGTTAACATGATATACATATGAAAATGTTGTCGGAAACCAAATTTTACATTTTTTTTAGAATTTCATTTACTATGTTTTGAGATAGGTAGAAAATCACATAATCTAAAGAATGATTTTCTAACTATCTGAAAAAATAATAAGAAAATTCTAAAAATGTAAAATTTGATCTCCAAGTACATTTTCATTTGGAGGTCATGTTGAGTGGTTTGGATCAACTGTTTGAATTTTGAATTTTTAAAATGGAGATATGGATCGATAGCATAGACATGTGCATTGAGAATATCAGACCTCTTGAATTAAATTTGAATTTGGATTGATAATTTATGACTGTGTAATAGAATTTTCTTCTGTTTTGTTCTTTGTATATGTTTGTGTGTCTCTTTTGACAACAAACCACTTATTTTTGTTGAGGGCACCAAATATAGAAACGCTATCCTCTACGGAGTTTTTCCGTGCGGAGCTTTTAATCTGGTCCGTTCGTTTCGGATTGGACGGGCTGGATTAAGGGTTCACCAAATTTTGAGATTTTTTAAAATTTGGGCAAGATTTGATACGGTCCGTCCGATTCGAAACGAACGGATCAGATTAAAAGCTCCGCACGGAAAAACTCCGCAGAGGATACTTTCCCACCAAATATAACAGAAGACAATAAAGAGCACATGAAGAAAATATTATGTTTGCCAATTATGAGAAATGGTTTCGAGAAGCTTTCAATGATAGTACCTGAGGCTAGGCTACTATGCATAGCACATATTGGTCTGTACTATGGAGATCTAAAAATTATAGTCCATTAAAAAGTACTAATTGTCTACCTATATATAGAAAAAAAGCAAAAAGTTTCTAAAAAAATGTAAAATTTAGTTTGCAAGTACATTTTCATATGAAGAATTGAAGATCATGTTGAACGGTTTCAGATTGACTGTTTGGACTTTAAAAACAAAAATATTGATTCATACAATGGATCAATATGTGCTATGCATAGACCGCATAGTACCAAAGCCTCACTCTAAATAACTCTTCAAAAATTTTACTTACAAATTCTCTCCTTTTATGCTTGCTTGTATTTTGCAGGGGAAAGACTACAATGTAGGGTTCGGGACGTGCGCAGGGCGGGTCCTACCTTCACTGCCTTGAATATTTAGTTTCCAGCTCAAAAATTTCTGGTAATGGAACTATGCTAGTTGTACCTGTATTGGTTCATGTTTTTCCTGTGGTAATAGTACTTGTACTCCTGTGAGATTTGCATCTTCAATTAATAAATGGCTTGTCCTTGTAGTGTGCTCTTTTAATTTCAGTATGATCTTTTTTTTTTGAGGGATTTCTTGTATACCCCTCAAAAACCTCGAAATTACATATATCCCCTCTAAAATTTGTAATATCATATTTATACCCTTCTAAATTTCTAAAATTCACAAATATATCCATTTTATTGACTTTTCTATTAAACTCATTTTAAATTTATAATTTATAAAGTATTCATTCTCCACTAAAAAAAAAATTTAAATATGAATTTTAGGGGGGGGGGGGGGGGGGGGGGGGGGGCGGGTTTCTGTTAGTGCTGCTACGTTTTAAAATAAAACAAAAGCATATCTGTTTGTAATCAATTTATTAAGAGAACTTGAATTGTCCTTTCAAGAGTTTCAAATCAACTTGAAGAAAAAAAAATATTCAACACCAAAAACAGAAAACACAATATTGATATAATCATATTCATCCTCTAATAATAGTTATGTACATATAAACACGCATTCAACATTCAACAATTGACTCAGAATTATTCAAGTCTTCGGCCTCTTCTGGGCTGCTCTTTTCTGGTGTACTATGCTCTTTTTTTATCACCTAAAAATAAAAAATACATTAATTTATTAAAAAAAACTTAATCTGTTAGATATTTATATTTGATTTTGCTCACCTTGTTTGACCTACTGTTGCAACGGCTCTCTGACAAGACTTTCCTCCTGCGCACACTTCTTGAAGCACTGGCCTTTGGTTTACTCTTTACTATTCTATTACGCTCACTGTCACTGGGTGTGCTACTCTGACTTTTTGCATTAAAATCCTCAAAATTCACAGAAATATCATTGGACCCACAACTTTCTTTTCCTTCAAAACTGACATCCAGCCTTCTATTTTTCATGAGGATTGTTTTACGGCTTGTGGTAGCATAAAACTCTTCCAAGGTTTTGCTTATGCAATCATCGGGTTGTGGGCTATCGGATTCTGGGTTTGGGCGGGTTGCCATCCATCTCTCTAACCAGCTCCAGCTCACATTGGGCTCGGTTGAGTCGCACCTGCCTAATCTTTTCTTTGTGTTGCCAGTTCTCAGCTGGTAATTGAGTCTAATTAGTAAAATAATTACCTGGTGTTTAATGGTTCAAGGTACACAATTTTTTTATTGTTTGAAATAAAAAAAAATTTAAATTATTGGAAACAAGATTGATTGATTTTCTTTTTTCTTCGATAAATAAATGGAATGAACTATTGATTCGGTCCCACTAAGGGAAGTCTACATAAAAACAATGGGTGACTGGTGAAAGAGAGAAAAAGGAAGGAGATGAGAGGTTCCGCGAGTTTCACAAGCCCCACTGGGACTGAACCAGTACTTCTCAAATTTTATGTAGCGGAAAGCATGCTGCAACTCATCTATTTGATGAAAAAAATGATCCATCATGTTTCTGGTAATTTGATTTTTTAAATTAGAAAAATAAAAAAATTTCAAGGTACATGCCAGCTGGTTAATATCCCAATATTAAATTAAGGTTTTGTATCAGACTATCAGTACTGATGTATATATGTTAACAAAAGACAATGTAAAACATTAATTTGAGTTGGCCCTTGCAAAGTTGCAAGTGTTCTCCCAATATATATTGTACCTGTTGTGAGAAAGCATAAGCAAGTGCTCTTTCACGCCGTGTGGTTGCTTCAAGGCGGTTTTGCATTCTCATTTTTGATACATTGCTGCTCACAGTGCTATCATCCCATTCTTCCTAATAAATAAATAAACCTAACAAAATTACTATATTTAAACAAAGAGAGATTTTCTTGTGGCATGCAAAATTTCAGAGCAATTTTGGCTTCATGCAACACACGGACTATAGAATCAAAACTGCATATGATTTCCATGAAGCCAAAACTGCTCTGTCATATGTTTCTTCTGCGTTCCTCTTCACTGCTTTTGATTTCAGGGAAAAAGAAAAAAAAAAGACTAAAGTGCTGACTATTTCTTCTTTGCCCCTTTAAAATAGGTATGTTTTTCATTGATTGAAGAATATTAAAACTGGTCACCAATATTTATGAGGGATCATTAGAGTAAAGACTGTAACAGAGCACTTTTGGTTTCATGCACACACAAATCATATGCAAAGCTGTTTTGATTCTATAATCTGTTGGCTGTATGAAGCCAAAACTGCTCTGTAAAATATTTATCCGGAATATTACTATCTTACAAGGGCTATATAGGAAATTATAACCTTGCATTGGTATATAAAACATTTTTTCTTATGTTTATTTGTAAAAGATGGTGGTTACCTTCACTTTAAAAACAGGGGGTTTGTCTTTTGAAAAGCCCTTACAATGTAACGACACACTGTCTTCACTAAATTTGAGAGTGCTAAATGATTCCCCAATTTGAACTTCAGTTGATGTATCCACAGTTGCTGCATCTGTGTTTGCATACAAGTCATTATTTACCATTTCTTCTTCTCCTTCCTCCTCTTCTGTTTCTTGTTCTTGTTCTTTTTCTTGGTCTATTTTTCTCATTTCCATAAATTGCCTTCTTGCCTTAAAAATAATAATTAATATAAATAAAGTATTAGTTTTTTCTTTGTAGAACTTTAGGAGAAAAAGTTTTTCATCAAAATTTGTAAATATAAACAAACCATGATGACTTGATCTAAAAATTATGGATTATCTGACAGCAGTGATTTTCTACTAATTTAAAAAATAATAAAAGTTATAGAAAATGTAAAATTTGGTCTCCAGGTACATTTTCATATGGAGATCATGTAATATGGATCAATAGTATGGGTTGATCCGTAATATGCATATAATTATAACCTCACTCATTGAATAAGTCAAGTATTTATCCTCTCTTTCAAGGGTAGAACTTCAGGAGAGAAGAAAATTTCATCAAAATTTTCAAAATTAAACAAACCATGAAGCCTTTGTAGGCTGATTGTATAACTATTGCGGCTCTTTCTTCTTGCAACAATTTCTCTGGCATTGCATTGCTGTCCCTGTTTCGATCTTCATGCAATTCCATTCGAACTTCACCATTGCTCGAATCTGTTGCCAAATTCTGTTTTCTTGTTAAATTTGCATCAGAGCTTTTATGAGAGACAGAATCCTCCAACTCTTGTTCTTCTTCTAATTCTTGTTGAATTGTCTTTGAATTAATTTCATTTCCACATAGGTAAACTTTGACAGAATCTACCCATTTAACTTTTGATTGAGCACCTTCAGAGCAACTTTGTCCCTGCTGAGTTGATCAAATTGTGTATTAGTTCCAGTACTGATATATGCTGGTACTGACAGATCAATACAAACAGGATATTAAGTCTTAATAAAGCATGAAAATCAGGTTGAACTCAATTAAGAACTAAATATGAGAACAAAAAAATTGAGGAAAGAGAGAGATAGTACATTGTATTCATACGACCGGCCCTTTGAAAAGACTCTTCTCAGTAAACCTCCCTGTATACCCATTGTCATAGAACAGTTTTTATTGTTAATCTCTTTCAGCAAGAATGAAATACCAGTGTCTCCTCTTAGATCACTCTCCTCCTCTCCCCTTTCTTTTGTTTGGTACAACAAGATATATTGTTTTATTGACAACTCTATGTGCCCAATTTTCTCTTCATTATCCATCAGTTAAAGAACAGTTTTCTTTATATAAAGGCAAAAGGTAAAAGATAGGCATTTGATTGGTGGAACTGAACAAAAGATTAGTGGATCGGGTTGAGTTGGAGTTGGTTCTTGTCTCAGGTTGTTTTGAGTTCATGGTCTACTGGCAGTTGTAAAAGTTATTATTATATCAATTTGTGTTTCAAGATAGATTTAACAAGGGTAAATATATTGACATTGCAATTTTGACTTTATGCAGTACACAAGTAGTTTTGATCTTACTGTTTCTGTGCTGCATGGAGTAAAAACAATGCTGTTAAAATCTTTCCCATTTAATGGCTTGTTTTTTTTTGGGGGAAAAGGAATTGCTGAAAGAAGACATCAATCAATTTACTACCAAATTAATTTTGTAATTTTATATTTTGCTGTAAATATTTTTTTCTTTTAAAAAATGTTACTCCCTGTGGAAGTAATTCAATTCTGAAGCAATTGTGATCGAATCGGGTTAACGGGTTTATGGATGCCCGGATTCGAATCGGGTTAGTGGATATTGTTGACCATAGAGGGCCATTAAGTAATGATTGAATGGTGAGAGTGTTTTCATAAAAAAATGAAACCCATGTGTTAGTTTGTAATTTGTCAGGTCTTTAGAGCTGGATTACCTTTTTTGTTTCACAAAAGAAATGAAAAAAAAGGAAACTTGTGTTGTGGGGGTAAAAATTAAATAAAGAAAAGAAAAGGAGATTCTAGATGCACTTTTCATTGTACAACTGCACATGGATTATTATAAAAAGGGAATCTCTCTTCATCATGGTTTGCTTGTTACTGAATCAAGCTACATTCCATGGATTATTAATTTATTATAGCACTTGTCAGTTGTCAGTGTTACAAATTGGGGGAATTTTTTTATTAAGAAAATAAAATATTAATAATAGAAAACCATTTCACTAGATTCCTAAAAAATGAAAAAAAAAACATTATAGTTTATAATGTCCAAGACACTGTAGTTGAATGTTATAAATTATAACGTCTAACTAATTTGATAGCTAATGATTTCTAACTAACAAAAAAAACAATGTCGCTAGATGTTATGGTATATGAAGTCCAGCTATATTTTATTTTTTTATTTTTTTGGCTATGGTCAAAACAAAAAATGTAACTGGACTTCATAAATCATAACGTTCAGCTACAGTGTTTTTGGTTAATTAGTGATCATTAACAATCGAATTAACTGAAAGTTATGATTTATCGTTCAGCTACAGTGTCCTAGAAGTTATAAATCATAACATTTTTTCTATTTTTCAAAATTTCACGAAAGTATACCCCATAATCGATATTTATTTTTATTCTTCCTATTAATAAAAAAAATCAGCAAACTGGGGAGGTTAAAGATATTAACAACGCAGTTTTGGCTGAATTCAGATCTAGTGCAATACTTAATCGAGTACAATGAAATCTGAGTCAGTCCATTTCAATCTGACACAAATCTCAAAACAGACTTAATTCCTTATATTCTAAATAGCCACTAAATTGATTTTGGTTCGGTTGAGAGGATTCTATTCCCTCAAGTACATGAGGGGATTTGAACTCATTTTGGCTTCATACAGCGCACATACGATCAAGTCAATACAGCACTGCATGAAGCCAAAACTAATACCATGCGAAGAAGACTTGAAATTAAGTACAATTAATATCTTGTAATTAATTAAGAATTTATTGACACTGCATTCCTGTATATCAATTGAGATCGATCATAAATGTGACTCAAATTAATTAAGCACATCAATTGATACATCAAATTTTTGAAGGTTGGTTAGGTGTTGTAGGTTTGTAGCCTGTGACTGTGAGAAACACACAATTTGTCACACAAAGTAATACTGAGTTTTAGAAGAATGGGCGTGGCCCATTGGCCCCCTCCTCTATCACGTAATCCTCTAGCAAGTAAAAGCACATAATAATAATAATAATCAATTCTTGTAATTGGTTGAAGCCTTCAGCACAACATCTGAAATCTCGAGTTGTACTGAGGTGGAGAATCTTGAGGCAGTGTAGCTAGATTCTCCGATACCACCGACATTACATCAACGGGCTTTACTATCCCTCAACGGGCCTATTATTGGATCCTCAACGGGCTTATTATTGGATCCTAACGGGCCTATCTTCGCTGGAGATAGTGATCTATTTTCTCCTATGGAAAGAAGAAGATAATAGAATATTCAAAAATAATATTCTATTCAGCTCTGGAGTCCATATCCCCTAGGCTAACAGAATATTTCTGTTTATATCAGAATCTGAACCAATCCGGTCTGAAATAGTATTTTTTGTGGAGTCATTCCGTGCGGAGCTGTGTGGGATTTTTAATATGGTCTGTTCGTTTCAAATTGAACGGAATATATTATATCTTGTCCGAATTGAAAAAAAAAATCTTAAAATTTGCGGAGCTTTTAATCTCGTTTGTCCGATCCGAAACAAACGGACCAGATTACAAGCTCCGCACAGCTCCACACGGAACGACTCCATAGAGAATACGCTTTCAATCCGGCCTTAGGTGGAACGCATAGGTTTCTTTACTTTTGGTGCGGATTCTGATCGGACGGTTCAGATATAAACAGAAATATTCTGTTACCTTGGGTGATATGAAGTGTAATTGCCCTTTTTCTCCCGCGCAACAGTCAATAGCGAAGTCTGTCCATAAAGCGTGTCTTGGAATTGTAAGATTTTCTCCATTCTCTCCGTTTCATAATGAAAAGACGAGTCCAGTTACCTCTGAAAGCTTTCAGTGATTGGTTTCTCTAGTGCATGCTATGGAGACTGGAAGAAAATATTTCCGAGTAAATTAAGCACTGGAAGAAATTAAGCACCTCCATTTATAAATTATTTCCGAGTAAATAACATAAATCCTCCACAAACATTACCTATCTATTATATTAATCTTAAAAGTTTCTAAAAGTAAATATTATTGTACTTGTAAACTTTAAATATCAAATCATTATTTAAAAAAAATCAGCATTTTTTCTAGTAAGAATGAGAAAAGAAAACCATTATGTTTTGCATTGAAACAACTAGGGTAAAATTATTTCTATCCATTTAAACTGCCAACGAATTGTTTTACGGAATTGGATCAGACCGAGCCTATTTTGGACTGATTTATACAGAGAGCGAGTTAGTTCGATTTTTTTCTTTTACTAGACAGAGACGGGGATGTCACGAGAGAGAAGATCGCTAGATTTTGAATGAACGAGAAGAAAGAGATTCGGGCACAAGGAGGGACAATATCACAATAGTAGGCTGAAGAATTGGGGCCTACAGTTCAGAGAACAAATGAAACGGCTCCTATTGGCATAGAGAGGCGGAGTGATGGGGTCCCGTTAGTCAGTTTAAATGAGAAACATAACAATGACTTAGCTCAAAGGGACTTGTAGTATGTGAACTGTGACACTTGGAGGTAGGACTTTCTTTGTTCAGTTCCACAAGACCAGACCCAAACCATTTTATTATTTTTGTATTAGCGCTTCATCTTCTTTAATTATTTCTTTCACTGATAGTGGGGTTCATTGTTAGGTTGAGCTGTTAGGGAGCTCCCACTACATCTCTTTTGCCCACTGAAAACTAGGGCCTTATGACCAGCTCTAACTCGCATCACCCACTTTGTGAACCCTATAATTTGTCCAGCCTCTTTTAATACAAAATAACCTTATATAAAAAAGAAAAGAAAAAAAAATCAATTTTTCAATCCGATTCACCTGATTCCGATTCTATGGTCAAGTGACCGATTCTGATTTAAATTTTTTCTTGTATGTTTTTAACCCAATTTTTTTATAATACCATAATAAAAGAAATGAATCAAAACACTCTTATTTTGAGAGAATTCAACTTTTACCTAGGCTGTAGATTGACTGATATGGATTAGGTACTTCAACCAATGTAATTATGTTTTAGAATTATAGAAAGTTGTGCTTGCTCGTTTTTTTTTATGCAGTTAAAGTTCTATTTGAATCTTATTTAGATGATACAAGCAACTATTTTGTTCCCTTGAAATTTGTGGCCAACTATGAATAATTTTTTCTTCACATCTTCTGAAATATCTCCTTGAAATTTGTGTCACCTTAATTTTACTCAAGTTTAATAATAAAGAATTTGCATATTCTGAGATATCTCAAAGTTTGAGCCTAATTAGATTAGTTGTTTATTATTAATAATTGTTTCTTAAAAAAAATTGAATTTGCGGACTCCAGTTTGGAGTCGTAGACTCGCTGTGCTGTCCTCATTAAATGAGGCTGCAGATTCAATCTATGGTTTGAATAAAACTTGAATTCTCTCAAAATTAGAGTGTTTTGAATTTTTTTTTTTTTTGCATTATGGTACTTAAAAAAAATTTCGGTGTTTTTAACCATATAATCTTAATCAGATGAAGCAATATTTTTCTAAGAAATTGTTATTCTTTTTGAACAAACCTTAATTTATGTTAAAGTGGTGAATTTGTACCTATCTAAAAAGGTAATACAAGATTTAAAAAAATTATAAAATTTCATCTCTAAGCATATTTAAATATGGGGAACATGTTGAGTGTCAAGATCGACTGTTTGGAATTTAAATACAGAGACAAAAAAAATAATTGAAACGTAAAAATAATAATATATTTTAAACCTATTCTTAAAGTAACTAACAATATCCCACTTCCTGTGATTTTTATTTTTACCCAAAAAATAAATTATTTTATTATAAATAACCACGTTTTGGTCAAAATTTTATTTTTGCCCAAACCGTACTGAATATTTACAGTTCGGATTTAAAATTCCGGATCGTATAGAATATTTGCGGTCAAATTTTTTATTTATTTAAAAATTCGGACCGTATAGAAATCATGAAAATTTATCGACATGCATTCTTGAATTCATATAATAAGACTGTTAAGTTTCATACAAAATCTCAAAACAGATTGTGAGATATCGGCTCTCAAAAATTGCCCGAACTATTAAAGGAATGCTTTTGAGCCCAAATTTGCACATCTGATTAACATATCAAAACACCTTCAAAAATTATGAAAATTTACCGACATGTATTCTTAACTTCATAGAACAAGACTGTGAAGTTTAATACAAAATCTCAAAATTGATCGTGAGATTAAAAAAAAAAAAAACTCTTTATCGATGGTAATCCGAAGGGCTATATCGATTAGGTGCTTGACAGGCAGAGTGGAGGCATGTAGGCAGGACCCTGCAAGGAAACCAATTAGTTTCGTTATATTTTATTATGCTTTGAGTTGAACTATGTTATATATTGTAATTGTTCTTGGGAAGTACTTATACAACAAAAAAACACCACCAAAACAAGAAAATTAGGAACAACAATATGACTTGTTCAATATTGGAATGAAATATAATCAGGGTTAAATGTTATATACCTCGACTCTACCTGTCAGTAGTGGAACAAAGAGGATGGTGGCCATGTTGCCTACCTTGCATTTCATGATTTTTGAAGGTGTTTCGATATGTTAATAAGAGGGGCAAATTTGGACTCAGAAGCACTCCTTCAGCAGTTCGGGCAATTTTTGAAAGATGATATCTCACGATCTATTATGATATATTGTATGAAACTTCATAGTCTTATTATATGAAGTCAAGAATGCATGTCGGTAAATTTTCATGATTTTTGAAGGTGCTTTGGTATGTTAACCAGAGGTGCAAATTTGGGCTCAAAAGCACTCCTTCAGCAGTTCGAGCAATTTTTGAGAGCCGATATCTCACGATCTGTTATGAGATATTGTATAAAACTTTAGAGTCTTGTTCTATGAAGTCAAGAATGCATGTCAGTAAATTTTCATGATTTTTGAAGGTGTTTCGATATGTTAATCAGAGGTTTAAATTTGGGCTTAGAGACACTCCTTCAGCAGTTCGGGCAATTTTTGAGAACCAATATCTCACGATATGTTATGAGATATTGTATGAAATTTCATAGTCTTATTCTATGAAGCCAGGAATGCATGTCGATAAATTTTCATGATTTTAGAAGGTGTTTTGATATGTTAACCAGAGGTGCAAAATTAGGCTAAAAAAAAAAATTCGGACCATAAATATTCTATATGGTCTGAATTTTTAAATAAAAAAAAATTCGACAACAAATATTCTATACGGTCTGAAATTTTAAATCTGGACCATAAATATCATGTACGGTTTGAACAAAAATGAAATTTTAATCAAAACGTGGTTCTTTATAATAAAATAATTTATTTTTTATATAAAAATAAAAATCACGGTCCCACTTCCCTCACTTTCTTGACTTGACTCAAAAAAAGTAATTCCCTGCTTACCAAACATTGAAAGACCAAATTAAGATTTCAGTTTATGCTAGTGCAACTTCCAAGTAATTTCCTTTTCCTGCTTTACCTAACATTCAAAGAATCTCATTACTTTATTTTTGGCATTTACAAGACCAAAAACCTTATTTTGATACGGGAATCTTCTTCCAAGAGTTTTTAAATTCATTTTCTATCAAGTGTCTCCACTTGTTCCTAAGGAGGACAATAATAAATTATAACTTTAATCAAAGAAATTAAGGGCCCGCTATCAACAACATATGTAGCCTTTATTTTATTTTTTTTCCATTCTAAGTCAATCTAAAAATCAAAGTCTTCCTATGAGAATTAAATACAAAATTCTTAGGTATGCTCTTATATATATATATCACACTCAACTAAATTCAATCAAGCACCGCTTCAAGTTGTCTTGCTTTCTCTTTTTCTCTACCACAATGACACTTGTAGCACTTGTTTCCATATCACTTGTTCTCTTCTCTCTCTCCATCAAAACCACCACTCTAGCACAAGCCTACTGCCTTCCTGACCAACGTGATGCCTTGATTCAACTCAAGCAAGGTTTCAACACCACTGAACTCCATACATGGAATGCAGGTACCGATTGTTGCATATGGGATGGCATCACGTGCGATGAGCAAACAGGTATGGTGACTGCAGTCAACCTTTTTGGCAGGTTCATCACCGGTGAACTCAACCCAGCTTTGTTCAATCTCAACTCTCTTCGGTACCTCAACCTTGCTTTGAACAACTTTTATAATATTTCCCTTCCACAGACCGGGTTTGAGCGACTTGGTAATTTAACCCATCTCGACTTATCGTGTTCTGGCTTTATTGGTCAAGTTCCAATAGGCATTTCTGCCCTTACAAATCTTGTCTCACTTAACTTATCAGACATCGCACGAGATAAACCCACAAACATCCATTCATACTACACAAATTTCTTGTATCTTAATGACACAAGCCTGAAAACCTTACTCAGCAACCTCACCAAGCTCCAAATTCTTTATTTGGATGGGGTTGACATTTCACTCAATGCATCTGAGTGGGGAAAAGCAGTTTCTCAAGTAGGCCCAACTCTTCAAAAGCTATCCATGCAACAATGTGGATTAATGGGAAATTTTCCAGATGAAATATTCAACCTTACAAATCTAACAGAACTAGATTTATCAAGCAACTCAATGTTTCAGGATCAATTGCCAGATTCAATTAGAAATTTGCAATATTTATCGATATTGGGTCTTTCCAACTGTAACTTATATGGAGAAGTTCCATCTTCAATAACAAACCTTACAAGGCTTGAATATTTAAACTTGGGGTCAAACGGATTGACAGGTACAATACCCATGTATTTGTTTTCTCATCCTTCTATGAAATCATTGGATCTATCAAATAACCAATTATCCGGACATATACCTGAGTTCTCAAATGGATCATCAATTTTTGAATATATTGATCTTCACTCCAACAATATTCAAGGACAGTTGCCAATGTCCATTTTCAATTTCCCCAAACTCGTTCAATTAGATCTTTCATCAAATAACTTCACTGGTATATTAAATTTAGACATCATCAAGCACAATAAAATGCTTGATGTTCTGTGTCTCTCAAACAACATGTTATCCATTATAGAAGACAAAAACCATAACGAGTCATTCTATGCTTCCTTTCCCCATATGTCAGAGATAAGGTTTGCATCGTGTAATTTAACAAAGTTCCCTTCTTTTCTTAGGTACCAAACAATTATTTCCACCATAGACCTCTCAAATAATAAGATTGATGGTGTTATACCGAATTGGTTATGTAGTAAAGTACATATTGAATACCTTAATTTATCACATAATTTCTTTACTAAAATTGAGGGGCATGCAAATTTTACCTCTTTCCACAATCTGTATTATATTGATATCCATTCCAACAGGATTTTAGGACCTTTACCTCTCCTCCCACCGAGATATATTTACTACGTGGATCTCTCATCCAACTACTTTTTTTCGTGGCCTGCATATTTTTTTGTTTCCAACCCCTTTTATCTTTCTATCTCTAACAATAGCCTCACTGGAGAGATCCCGCTTTCCATTTGTAATGCAACATTCCTACGAGTGCTTGATCTTTCATATAACAATTTAACCGGTACAATCCCTGCTTGTCTTCTAGAAATTGGTGAATTAGAAGTGCTTAACCTAACAAGTAACAAACTAAGTGGGTCATTGTCACAAAATATCAGTCACGGATGCGACATTAGAGCAATAAATTTGAATGGGAATGGAATATATGGAAGTTTGCCCCGGTCACTGACGAACTGCTATGTTTTAGATATCTTAGACCTCGGAAGTAATCAAATAGTGGATACATTTCCCTTTTGGCTTGGAAATCTCAACAAGTTAAGAGTGCTTGTCTTAAGGTCAAATCAATTCTATGGCACAATCCCGAATATGGAAGCAAATTCAAAAACAAATCATTCCTTGTTTTCCACACTGAAAGTTTTTGATATTTCTTCAAATTGTTTCGAAGGCATTATCCCAAAAAAAATTTTCCAAAATTTGAAGGCCATGGCGACTAACTCAGATTCTAGTACATTTCAATTTGGAAGTTCATATTATTATAAATATCAGAATTCAATTACAGTCATATCCAAAGGACAAGAGATGGAGATAAAGACATCCCTCAGCATATTCAGTTCCCTTGATATATCACAGAATGGATTTTATGGGAAAATACCGGAAGATATCGGGAAACTCAAGTCACTTGATGTGCTTAACCTATCACATAATGCCCTAATCGGTCCAATACCATCAGAATTTGCTAATTTATACCAACTTCAATCGCTGGATCTCTCATCCAACCAGCTTTCTGGACACATCCCTCAAGAAATCACTTCTCTCACTTTTCTCTCTTCGCTAAATCTCTCATACAACAATTTGGTTGGTGAAGTACTTGAAGCCCGTTAGTTCTCAACCTTTTCAAATGATTCTTATTTGGGTAATCCCGGATTGTGTGGCAGTCCTTTATCGCAGCTATGTCCAACACCTCCTTCAAATCATGAGTTTAATGAAGGTTTGTCTTCAAAGTCTTCTACTGATAAAATTGAGCTCTCTGTTTCAATTGGATTGGGGTTAGGTATTGGATTTGCCTTTGTAATTTGGGCTACAGTATTATGGGAGAATGGAAGAAAGTGGTTTAATTTCGTTATAGATGGGTTTTACATTCGATATTTTCACTAATGGATATTTGTAAGAAATTTGCAATAATAAACGGGTATAGATTACTATGTACTTATTATATCATGTGAAGACAAAATTGAATTGGGCCTCTGCCCCATATTGAAAATTCATGGAAATCATTTCCGAATGGAAATAAAAGGAAACAGAGAGAGACAGACAGTGAAGCCAATAGGTGAATAGAAGTGGTTTCTTCTTCTAGCCCTTTTTAGGGTTTGCTATATTTGTATCAATTGATCAATACACTTGCGAATCTCTTAGTGTATAAAATTGTAAAAGAGTGTTATTGGCTTGATTATCTCTTTGTATATGTAAAAACTCCTTGATATAGTGAATTTGTGTTGTGTGCTTCCGTGGTTTTTTCCCAAAAGATTTTCCACGTAAAATTTTGTCTCTCTTTTCTTTTCTGTGATTTATTACTTGTTTGTATTGGCTTCTTGTTTGACGTTTATATTTCTATATTTGGTTGGATATTGGTGTATGCCTGCAAGGTGTTCGACGAAATCACTTTTTGAGCGCTTCCGCGTCTGAACACCAACAATTGGTATCAGAGCACGCTGGGTTTTGGCATAAGAGTGATTGAGGCTTAAGTAATGATTGAATGGTGAGAGTGTTTTCATAAAAAAATTAGACCCATGTATTTGTTTGTAATTTGTCAGGTCTTTAGAGCTGGATTACCCTTTTTGTTTCACAAAAGAAATGAAAAAAAGGAAACTTGTGAGGGTTTAAAATTAAATAAAGAAAAGAAAAGGAGATTCTGGATTGCACTTTTCATTGTACTGCACATGGATTATCATAAAAAAGGAATCTCTCTTCATCATGGTTTGCTTGTTACTGAATCAAGCTACATTCCGTGGATTATTAATTTATTACAGCACTTGTCAGTTGTCAGTGGTACACATGGAGGAGGGTAAAGATATTAACAACACAGTTTTGGCTGCATATAGATCCATTGCAATACTTGATCGAATAGAATGAAATCTGAGTCGTCTGTTTCAATCTGACACAGATCTCAAAACAGACTTCCTTATATTTCTAAATAGACACTAAATTGATTTTAGTTTGGCTGAGAGTAAGGGTGTAAACAGTCGATACAGATCGGATAGTGGTCAAACTGTATCCTTATCTATTATAATTTTTCGAATACAGATATGAATACAGATAGTCTTGGATACAGATACGAATAAGATTTTAAATGCTACAGATATAGATTGAATATGAATATGTTTCACATAATTAAAGAGAAATTAATTACTAATGTATAATAACATCTAAATATAACGTTTTATTCATAAATTAGATCTAATATTTTACATAATAAATTTGTTGGTTATAAAACATATATCATATTATCAAAATATTAGTTACTAATAATGTCATAGTGTTATATTGTTTATCAAAAAAAATATATATATATATGTATGTATATGCAATTTAATAAATTAATTTATGAACACATAGTACATTTGTTGTGATTTAAGATGTAAAAGATCGGATACCGATAGTTATGGATAATTAAAAACCTTACCATATTCTTATCTTTTATAATTTTTTGGATATGAATACGAATACGGATCGGATAATTTAAGTAATTTTCTGAATTCAAATTCAGATCCGAACGAAATCGGATAATATCCAATCCGTTTACACCCCTAGCTGAGAGTATTCTACTCCCTCTAGGTACATTGAGGGGATTTGAACTAATTTTGGCTTCATACAGCGCACATACGATAAAAGTCAATACAGCACTGCATGAAGCCAAAACTAATACCATGCGAAGAAAACTTGAAAGTACAATTAATATATTGTAATTAATTAAGAATTTATTGACACTGCATTCTTGTACATCAATTGAGATCCACGGGCTTTATTGCCCCTCAACGGGCCTATAATTGGATCCTGAACGGGCCTATTAATTGGATCCTGACGGGCCTTTTTTCGCTGGAGATATTGATCTATTTTCTCCTAGGGAACCGGTGCGGTCCCACAGACAGGAGAGACGAAGATAATAGAATATTCAAAAAGAATATTCTATTCAGCTTCGGAGTCTATATCCTCTAGGCTAACAGAATATTTCTGTTTATATCGGAACCGTCGATCAGAATCTGAGCCAATCAGGCCTTAGGTGGAATGCACGGATTTCTTTAATTTTGGTGCAGATTCTAATTGCACGGTTCAGATATAAACAGAAATATTGTGCTACCTTAGGAGATATGAACTGTAATTACCCTTTTGCTCCCGCGCAACAGGCAGCAGCGAAGTCGGTCCATAAAACGTGTCTTGGAATTGTAAGATTTTCTCAATCTCTCTCCATTTCGTAAAGAAAAGACGAGTCTAGTTACCCTCTGAAAGCATACGTGATTGGTTTCTCCAGTGCATGCTATGGAGTAATAAATTATTTCCGAGTAAATAACATAAATCCTCCACAAACATTACCTATCTATTCTTTTCATCTTAAAAGTTTCTAAAAGTAAATATTATTATACTTTAAACTGAAATATCAAATCATTTTTAAAAGAAAAGTAAACATTTTTTCTAGTAAGAATGAGATAAAGAAAACCATTATGTTTTGTATTGAAGAAACTAAGGGTAAAATTATTTCTATTCATTCTTTTAGAAGTATGAAAATAAATTTTCCATCAATTTCATTCAATTTAAAAACAATTTTTCTCACACTTTTAGGATATTTTTCCATTAAACAATTCAAATTCAAATAACATATTTAATAGATAATTAAAAAAAATTCCTTATTTCACATTTTTTTCACAATTTTTTACAATGTTATCAGAATTGGACTGAATGTCAACCTGATAATATTTCATATCATTGTTTTATTGGTCAAATCAGTGAATCAACCAGTTGAACCGTTATATTTATAAATACAAGGATTGCGTATACACAAATTATACTTTTGCATGATATTTGTGTATACACATTGAATGATGTACTACAATATCAAATTAAAAAAAATATATATAAAAATAATAAAAAAATATATATATTTACCCAACCGATATGTAGTGGTAACAATTATATGAGATGTGATAAATCTTTATTATCTAAGTGCTGCTAGAGTTTATAGTAATTAAGAAACCTAACCTGATCTAACATAAACTAAACCAAAATATATGATTGTCATGTTTAGACATTACACACTTTAATTTATTATAATTAAAAATAATAATGTGAAAAAAGGGAGCGTTGCCCCTGGTACGTACACAATGGGTTCGCACGCTCTGAGATATATACCTCATATTTTGCGTGACTTTCTGAAAAATCAAAACCGCTCAAATACGTTCTACACAAATCTTAAAGATCAAATAATACTGGCCCCTTCGCTATCTCTGAATGAGTTGGCACAACAAGAATGAAACGCTTTTCGCGAGGATAAAAAAGTGACTTTTTGCGACGGACTACTCTTATTGTTCAGCTTTTTCTTTTTGGGACGGACGACCGTCATAAATGCGTTTTTTCCCTCCCAAAAAGTGTTTACTTTGTTGTAGTGAGAGTTCAAATGCACCCAAATGCACCCAAATTTTCAAATTCTTTTTCTCTGTTTTCAAAGTCCGAATAGTCAATCCGAACAGTTAGATGTGATCTACATATTAAGATTTGCTTGGAGACCAAATTTTACATTTTTTGAAATTTTTTTACTATTTATTAAGTCACTTTGAAAATCGCTGATTTTACATTTTCTGGACCATTGGATCAGCGATTTTCAAAGTGACTTAATAAATAGTAAAAAAATTCCAAAAAATGTAAAATTTGGTCTCCAAGCATATCTTAATATGTAGATCGCATCTAATGGTTCGGATTAACTATTCAGACTTTAAAAACAGAGAAAAAAAATAAGATACATTTAGATGCACAAAAATTTGGATGCATTTGAACCCTCCTCATCTCTGAATGCGTTAGATGCTGGTACGTACGGCTCGTAGAGGATCTCCTCCGTTGGTTCGTTATTAAGATCTGTTTGGTTTCCTCTTTTAAGGCCCACTGTATGAATAAATGGGTAGAGTTGTAGGTTTGGGCCACCATCAGGTTCTTAGAATTGTTAATTTTTTCGGTTTGGTTGAAAACAAAACCTATTTTCATCCAAATTAGACTTATATTTCATTTTCATCTTATTCCTCGATTGACTGATCCTCAATCAAACTTAAACATATGTGATGCCCTCTTTAAGACTTTAATTAATTAATTACTGCATTAATTCTCCTGTCCCTCATGCCATTTCAACATTAATATATATGTGTGTATATCTATATGAGGAGGGATCAAGTTACAATACTTGAAAGTTATAACAAAGTTACAACATCTATTTTTTTCATTTTCAAAGTCCAAATAGTCGATCCAAACCGTTAGATATTCAATCTATATCAAAATGTGTTTGGCGACCAAATTTGATATTTTTTGAATTTTTTTTGCTATTTATTAAGATGGGTATAAAATCGCTGTTTTTATTAAAATTCTGCACCATTAAAAAACAACGATTTTGTACCCATCTTAATAAATAGCAAAAAAATTTCAAAAAAATGTCAAATTTGGTCTCCAAGCACATTTTAATATACGAGATGATCATTTGTGTAATTGAGTTATTTTATTTTATTTTTTTATTTCAGAGCTAATGCAGATGATCATTTGTGTAATTGAGTTATCTTTATTTTTTATTTTTTATTTTTTTCAGGTTGTCAACCTGAAAAAATCTTACGGGCTAAACGCAGACATCTGGAGCTTGGGTTGCACTGTACTTGAAATGTTAACCGGCGATATTCCTTATCCTGATACTGAATGGGCAAGCCCAATCTTTTCGCACACTCTCTCTCATACACTCTCTAGCTCGTAGACTCTACTGAACAGACATCATGTAACTTGCTACTAATTTTTATGTGTGTAGATGCATGCAATTAATGTTCAAGATATTCAGGGGAGAGCAACCACCGATACCTAATTATCTGTCAAGAGAAGCACAGGATTTCATCATGCAATGCGTCACAGTGAACCCTGATGACCGCCCATCAGCAGTACAGCTGTTAAAGCACCCATTTGTAATGGTACAATTGTAATGAGTGATCTTTGCCAATATATTAGCACAAATATTGTGACTACAGTTACTTCGTCAGGTAAATATCATTCCTCAAGTCAAGCGGAATGAGTGATCTATGTACCTGCATCACTCATTACAATTGTTAATATATATATATATAATAAGGCTACATTACTTCGCGAATTAAACGGGTTGTTTTAATTCACGCTCATATCTCTAGTTTCGAAGTCCAAATAACCGATCCAAACAGTTAGATGTTTAATCTACATTCAAATGTGTTTGGAGACCAAATTTTACATTTTTTGAAAAAAAAATTCTATTTATTAAAGAGTATGGCTAATATAACATCAGTGTCATTTCAGTCTATATAACACCAACTCCAAAACCTACCAAATCGAGTTCAAATGATGAATTCAAACCATTCAAACTGATCTACTTCATTAGTTGTGCATTTACATGTAAAATTTACAAGTTTTTGAGTTTATTTGGTATCAAGTCAAGCGGTTAAATGTTTGAGCTTTTAAGTTAATTTTAATACATTCATTTTTTTAATTTTTTTGCCGCTTGATTTGATACTAAATTTACTCGAAAATATAAAAAGTTTGCATGTAAACGCATCACTCATAAAGTAAATTAATTTGAATGGTTTGGATTCACCATTTGAACTCAATTTGATAGGTTTTGAAGTTCGTGTTATATAGACAGAAATAACATTGATGTTATATTAGCCATACTCCTTAATAAATAGAATTTTTTTTTCAAAAAATGTAAAATTTGGTCTCCAAACACATTTGAATGTAGATTAAACATCTAACTGTTTGGATCGGTTATTTGGACTTCAAAACTAGAGATATGAGCGTGAATTAAAACAACTCGTTTAATTCGCGAAATAGTGTAGCCTTATTATATATATATATATATATATATATTAACAATTGTAATGAGTGATGCAGGTACATAGATCACTCATTCCGCTTGACTTGAGGAATGATATTTACCTGACGAAGTAACTCTAGTCACAATATTTGTGCTAATATATTGGCAAAGATCACTCATTACAATTGTACCATTACAAATGGGTGCTTTAATAGCTGTACTGCTGATGGGCGGTCATCAGGGTTCACTGTGACACATTGCATAATGAAATCCTGTGCTTCTCTTGACAGATACTTAGGTATCGGTGGTTGCTCTCCCCTTCCTATCTTGAACTTAGCTTGCATCTACACACATAAAAATTAGTAGCAAGTTACATTTCAGGATTGGGCTTGCCCATTCAGTATCAGGATAAGGAATATCCCGGTTAACATTTCAAGTACAGTGCAACCCAAGCTCCAGATGTCTGCGTTTAGCCCGTAAGATTTTTTCAGGTTGACAACCTGAAAAAAAATAAAATAAAACAAATAAAGATAACTCAATTACACAAATGATCATCTGCATTAGCTCTGACATTTGTTTTTATTAATTGAAGAAAAGATAAAGAGCTATAGGAGACTATCTGGTATGCATGAAAATATTTTTTTTTGCAGAACAGATACTTCAAATATTTCCAACTTTTTGGACTTTAATGGCAAAAATTACCTCCGGAGCCATCCAATATACACTTCCTTTGCATGAGTTTAGGCTGTTAATCTCGGTCATCTGAGTTTGAATAATTAAATAAAATCATCACGTACTTAATGAACATCATTTATATTTAGCAATCGATAGTTCAATACAGATAATCAGTAACATGATGTATATGAAGTGGCCAGTGGCCACAAACCTTTTCTGCTAATTCAAAATTGGTGAGCTTCAGCAATCCATTTGCATCAACCAATATATTAGAACATTTTATATCCCTAAAAAGCAAATAAGAAAGATTGTTCATAACATTCTATACAGATCGGAGAGAAATATTGTGCTGTTTGGCCTTGCAGGTCTTTTCTAGGGTAATGATCATTTAGTGTGGTAAGCGACCACAACCCAAATTAAAAGCCATGACTCTAGTCGGGATGAAACTATATAATATAAATGCTTTTTTAAAGTTGGAATAGTTAATAATTTTAATTTTGGTACCTGTGAATTATGTTCCTTTGATGCAGATACACCAACCCGTCACAACAAGAATGGGAGGAGTATTCGCGACCGATACTGTTGGTATACCGTCGCGAATACTACCGTCACTAATAGAAAAAACACTTTTATGACGGTATACCTTCGCAAATAGTCACTTTTATTGTCACAAATACTCTCCCACGTGTAGTATCTGCCTTGTGTACACTGATACTTGTGTTTCTTGTAGCTCGTACTTTTGGTACAATGATGCAAGAGAGCCTTGGTGACTAAAAACGTGTATGCCTCCCCCCTTCTCCCCCACATAGTTTGAGATTTAGTTAGAGAGACAATTATTTATGTAAAAGAAATTTCACTTTATAGGTATAAATATTTATGTTCTTAGAGTTATAAATATTTTCGTACAAAAGTATTAATGTTTTAAAAAAAAAATCTGTGCTGGAGATGGAAGTGCGGTGCGGAGTATCAGGATAAAAAAAAATAACATAAATCCCTCCATAAACATTACCTATCTATTATTTTTAATCTTAAAATTTTCTAAAAGTAAATATTATTGTACTTTAAACTTTAAATATCAAATCATTATTTAAAAAAAATCAGCATTTTTTCTAGTAAGAATGAGAAAAGAAAACCATTATGTTTTGTATTGAAACAACTAAGGGTAAAATTATTTCTATCCATTTAAATTGCCAATGAATTGTTTTACGGAATTGGATCAGACCGAGCCGATTTTGGACTGATTTACCCAGAGAACGAGTTTTAGGGGAAAAGCCAGGTCAAACAGTGTTGAATCGGCCGAGTACAATTCTACACCGATTTCAATCCGAGTTACTTGATTTAGATCGATTTTTATGTTTTCAGTTTGATTTTTTTTTCTTTTACCAGGTGGAGACTAGATGTCGCGAGAGAGGAGATCACTAGGTTTTGAACGATGGAGAAGAAAGAGATTTGGGCACAAGGAGGGACAAGGGTAGAGTGGGTAGACTAACGAATTGGGGCCTACGGTTCAGAGAACAAATGAAACGGCTCCCATTGGCATAGAGAGGTGGAGAGGTGGGGTCCCGTTAGTCAGTTGAAGTGAGAAACATAACAATGACTTAGCTCAAATGGATGGAGTATGTGGACTATGACACTTGGAGGGGGGACTTTCTCTGTTCAGTTCGTCAAGATCAGACCCACACCATTTTATTCTTTTTGTATTAGCGCCTCATCTTCTTTAATTATTTCTTTCACTGATAGTGGGGTTCATTGTCATCAGGTTGAGTTGTTAGGGAGCTCCCACTACTATATCTCTTTTGCCCACTGAAAACTAGGGCCTTATGACCAGCTCTCACTCGCACCACCCACTTCGTGAACCCCATAATTTGTCCAGCCTCTTTTAATACAAAATAAGTTTATGTAAAAAAAAAAAAAAACGATTTTCCAATCCGATTCATCCGATTCCGATTCTATGATCAATTTTTCCTTGTATGTTTTTAACCCAATTTTTTATAATACCATAATAATAAAAAAAAAAAAAAATCCAGTTTTGAGAGAATTCGAGTTTTATCCAGATCGCAAATTAAATTTACAAACTCAAATACTGGACATCGCACAGCGAGTCTGCGTCCCAATTTTACTTTTTTTTTCTTCGAGTTTGTGTGAACCAAAATTTAATATTAAAAATGTAATATCGTTTGTATTGATATGGATTAGGTACTTCAACCAATGCAATTATGTTTTAGAGTTATAGAAAGTTGTGCTTGCTTTGTTTTATGCAGTGAAAGGTCTATTTGAATCTTATTTAGATGATGCAAGCAACTATTTTGTTCACATCTTCTGAATAATTTGTCCAACTATGAATAATTTTTTCATCACTTCTTCTGAGGTATCTCCTTGAAATTTGTGTCAGCTTAATTTTACTCAAGTTTAATTATAAAGAATTCGCATATTCTGAGATATCTCAAAGTTTGAGCTAATTGTTTATTATTAATAATTGTTTCTTAAAAAAAGAAGAAGTTAGAGCAGCAAATTGAATCTGCGGATCTCAGTCTAGGGCCGCAAACTGACTGTGCTGTCCCCATAAGTGAGGTCGCAGATTCAATTTATGATATGGGTAAAACTCGAATTCTCCCAAAACGAGAGTGTTTTGATTTATTTTTTTGGATTATGGTACTTAAAAAAATTTCGGTGTTTTTAACCATACAATCTTAATCAGATGATGTAGTATTTTTCTAAGAGATTGTTATTATTTTTGAACAAATCTTAATTTATTTTTAAGTAGTGAATTTGTACATATTAAAAAGGTAATACAAGATTTTAAAAAATATATAAAATTTCATCTCTAAGCATATTTAAATATGGGAAATATCTTGAGTGTCGAGATGGACTGTTTGAAATTTAAATACTAAGATAAAAAAGTAAGACATAATTGGGACACAAAAATAATAATATATTTTAAGCCTACTCTTAGAATAACTGACAATATCCCACTTCTCTCACCTTTATGACTTGGACTCACTTTTATGACTTGGACTCATAAAAAGTAATTCCCTGCTTACCTAACATTGAAAGACCAAATTAAGATTTCAATTTATGCTAGTGCAACTTCCATGTGTAATTCCCTTTTCCCTGCTTTACCTAACATTCAAAGAATTCCCATTGCTTTATTTTTGGCATTTACAAGACCAAAAAACTTATTTTGATACGGGAGTCTTCTTCCAAGAATTTTTTAATTCATTTTCTATCAAGTGTCTCCACTTGTTCCTTAGGAGGACAATAATTAATTATAACTTTGATCAAAGAAATTAAGGGCCCGCTATCAACATCATATATAGGCTTTATTTCTTTTTCCATTCTAAGTCAATCTAAAAATGAAAGTCGTCCTATGGGAATTAAATACAAAATTCTGCTACAGGTAAAGAACTTTTGTTTTGCGCTTTGTGATTAATGCGTGTTCCACTTCACAATCTGTCAAATCATGAACGTTCCACTAATTTTTCTCTCTATTAGTTTTTATTTTTTAAATTCTTATGTATGCTCTTATATATATCATACTTAACTAAATTCAATCAAGCACCGCTCCAAGTTGTCTTGCTTTCTCTTTTTCTCTACTACAATGACACTTGTAGCACTTTTTTCCATATCACTTGTCCTCTTCTTTCTCTCCATCAAAACAACCACTCTAGCACAAGCCTACTGCCTTCCTGACCAACGTGATGCCTTGATTCAACTCAAGCAAGGTTTCGACACCACTGAACTACATACATGGAATGCAGGTACCGATTGTTGCATATGGGATGGCATCACGTGCGATGAGCAAACAGGTATGGTGACTGCAGTCAACCTTTTTGGCAGGTCCATCACCGGTGAACTCAACCCTGCTTTGTTCAATCTCAGCTCTCTTCGGTACCTCAACCTTGCTTTCAACAACTTCTATAATATTCCCCTTCCACAGACCGGGTTTGAGCGACTTGGTAATTTAACCCATCTCGACTTATCCCATTCTGGCTTTATTGGTCAAGTTCCAATAGGCATTTCTGCCCTTACAAACCTTATCTCACTTAACATATCAAACAACCCACGAGACTTATCCGCAAACATCTATTCATACTACCCCAATAACTTATATCTTCATGACACAAGCCTGAAAACCTTACTCAGCAAACTCACCAAGCTCCAAATTCTTTATTTGGATGGGGTTGACATTTCACTCAATGCATCTGAGTGGGGAAAAGCAGTTTCTCAAGTAGGCCCAACTCTTCAAAAGCTATCCATGCAACAATGTGGATTAATGGGAAATTTTCCAGATGAAATATTCAACCTTACAAATCTAACAGAACTAGATTTATCAAGCAACTCAATGTTTCTGGACCAATTGCCAGATTCAATTAGAAATTTGCAATATTTATCGATATTGGGTCTTTCCAACTGTAACTTATATGGAGAAGTTCCGCCTTCAATAACAAACCTTTCAAGACTTGAATATTTAAACTTGGGGTCAAACGGATTGACAGGTACAATACCCATGTATTTGTTTTCTCATCCTTCTATGAAATCATTGGATCTATCAAATAACCAATTATCCGGACATATACCTGAGTTCTCAAATGGATCATCAATTTTTGAATATATTGATCTTCACTCCAACAATATTCAAGGACAGTTGCCAATGTCCATTTTCAATTTCCCCAAACTCGTTCAATTAGATCTTTCATCAAATAACTTCACTGGTACATTAAATTTAGACATCATCAAGCACAATAAGAAGCTTGATAGTCTAGGACTCTCAAACAACATGTTGTCCATTATAGAAGACAAAAACCATAACGAGTCATTCTATGCTTCCTTTCCCCATATGTCAGAGATAAAGTTGGCATCGTGTAATTTAACAAAGTTCCCTTCTTTTCTTAGGTACCAAACAATTATTGACTTCATAGACCTCTCAAATAATAAGATTGATGGTGTTATACCGAATTGGTTATCTAGTAAAGTACATATTGAAAGCCTTAATTTATCACATAATTTCTTTACTAAATTTGAGGGGCATGCAAATTTTACCTCTTTCCACAATCTGTATGATCTTGATATCCATTCCAACAGGATTTTAGGACCTTTACCTCTCCTCCCACCGGGAATTTTGTACGTGGATTTCTCATCCAACTACTTTTCTTCGTGGCCTGCATATTTTTTTGTTTCCAACCCCTTTTATCTTTTTATCTCTAACAATAGCCTCACTGGAGAGATTCCGCTTTCCATTTGTAATGCAACATACCTAGAAGTGCTTGATCTTTCATATAACAACTTAACCGGTACAATCCCTCAATGTCTTCTAGAAAATGGTCAATTAGACGTGCTTGACCTGAGAAGTAACAAATTAAGTGGGTCATTGTCACAAAATATCAGTTACGGATGCAACATTATAACAATAGATTTGAATGGGAATGGAATATATGGAAGTTTGCCCCGGTCACTGTCAAACTGCAATGATTTAGAGATCTTAGACCTTGGAAATAATCAAATAGTGGATACATTTCCCTTTTGGCTTGGAAATCTTAACAAGTTAAGAGTGCTTGTCTTAAGATCAAATCAATTCCATGGCACAATTCCGAATATGGAAGCAAATTCAAAAACAAATCATTCCTTGTTTTGCACATTGAAGGTTTTTGATATTTCTTCAAATCATTTCGAAGGTATTATCCCAAATTTTTTTTTCCAAAATTTGAAGGCCATGGTGACTAATTCAAATTATAGTACATTTCTGTTTAGGGACCCGAATTATTATCAAAATTCAATTACAGTCATATCCAAAGGACAAGAGATGGAGATAAAGACATCACTCAGCATATTCAGTTCCCTTGATATATCACAGAATGGATTTTATGGGAAAATACCGGAAGATATCAGACAACTCAAGTCACTTGATGTGCTTAACCTATCACATAATGCCCTAATCGGTCCAATACCATCAGAATTTGCTAATTTATACCAACTTCAATCGCTCGATCTCTCATCCAACCAGCTTTCTGGACACATCCCTCAAGAAATCACTTCTCTCACTTTTCTCTCT
Organism: Carex pumila; assembly: GCA_033356055.1. Classification (NCBI taxonomy): domain Eukaryota; kingdom Viridiplantae; phylum Streptophyta; class Magnoliopsida; order Poales; family Cyperaceae; genus Carex; species Carex pumila. Next base: position 409,857 of record JARJHM010000122.1, on the reverse strand, counting down.
TCACTAAATCTCTCATACAACAATTTGGTTGGTGAAGTACCCGAAGCACGTCAGTTCTCAACCTTTTCAAATGATTCTTATTTGGGTAATCCTGGATTGTGTGGCAGTCCTTTATCGCAGCTATGTCCAACACCTCCTTCAAATCATGAGTTTAATGAAGGTTTGTCTTCAAAGTCTTCTACTGATAAAATTGAGCTCTCTGTTTCAATTGGATTGGGATTAGGTATTGGATTTGCCTTTGTAATTTGGGCTACAGTATTATGGGAGAATGGAAGAAAGTGGTTTAATTTCGTTATAGATGGGTTTTACATTCGATATTTTCACTAATGGATATTTGTAAGAAATTTGCAATAATAAACGGGTATAGATTACTATGTACTTATTATATCATGTGAAGACAAAATTGAATTGGGCCTCTGGCCCCATATTGAAAATTCATGGAAATCATTTCCGAATGGAAATAAAAGGAAACAGAGAGAGAGACAGACAGTGAAGCCAATAGGTGAATAGAAGTGGTTTCTTCTTCTAGCCCTTTTTAGGGTTTGCTATATTTGTATCAATTGATCAATACACTTGCGAATCTCTTAGTGTATGAAATTGTAAAAGAGTGTTATTGGCTTGATTATCTCTTTATATATGTAAAAACTCCTTGATATAGTGAATTTGTGTTGTGTGCTTCCGTGGTTTTTTCCCAAAAGGGTTTCCACGTAAAATTTTGTCTCTCTTTTATTTTCTGTGATTTATTACTTGTTTGTATTGGCTTCTTGTTTGACGTTTATATTTCTATATTTGGTTGGATATTGGTGTATGCTGTAAGGTGTTCGACGAAATCACTTTTTGAGCGCTTCTGCGTCTAAACACGAACAATTGGTATCAGAGCACGTTGGGTTTTGGCATAAGAGTGATTGAGGCTTAAGTAATGATTGAATGGTGAGAGTGTTTTCATAAAAAAATTAGACCCATGTATTTGTTTGTAATTTGTCAGGTCTTTAGAGCTGGATTACCCTTTTTGTTTCACAAAAGAAATGAAAAAAAGAAAACTTGTGAGGGTTTAAAATTAAATAAAGAAAAGAAAAGGAGATTCTGGATTGCACTTTTCATTGTACTGCACATGGATTATCATAAAAAAGGAATCTCTCTTCATCATGGTTTGCTTGTTACTGAATCAAGCTACATTCCGTGGATTATTAATTTATTACAGCACTTGTCAGTTGTCAGTGGTACACATGGAGGAGGGTAAAGATATTAACAACGCAGTTTTGGCTGCATATAGATCCAGTGCAATACTTGATCGAATAGAATGAAATCTGAGTCGTCTGTTTCAATCTGACACAAATCTCAAAACAGACTTCCTTATATTTCTAAATAGACACTAAATTGATTTTAGTTTGGCTGAGAGTAAGGGTGTAAACAGTCGATACAGATCGGATAGTGGTCAAACCGTATCCTTATCTATTATAATTTTTCGAATACAGATATGAATACAGATAGTCTTGGATATAGATACGAATAAGATTTTAAATGCTACAGATATAGATTGAATATGAATATGTTTCACATAATTAAAGAGAAATTAATTACTAATGTATAATAACATCTAAATATAACATTTTATTCATAAATTAGATCTAATATTTTACATAATAAATTTGTTGGTTATAAAACATATATCATATTATCAAAATATTAGTTACTAATAATGTCATAGTGTTATATTGTTTATCAAAATATATATATATATATATATATATATATATATATATGTATGTATATGCAATTTAATAAATTAATTTATGAACACATAGTACATTTGTTGTGATTTAAGATGTAAAAGATCGGATACCGATAGTTATGGATAATTAAAAACCTTACCATATTCTTATCTTTTATAATTTTTTGGATATGAATACGAATACGGATCGGATAATTTAAGTAATTTTCTGAATTCAAATTCAGATCCGAACGAAATCGGATAATATCCAATCCGTTTACACCCCTAGCTGAGAGTATTCTACTCCCTCTAGGTACATTGAGGGGATTTGAACTAATTTTGGCTTCATACAGCGCACATACGATAAAAGTCAATACAGCACTGCATGAAGCCAAAACTAATACCATGCGAAGAAAACTTGAAAGTACAATTAATATATTGTAATTAATTAAGAATTTATTGACACTGCATTCTTGTACATCAATTGAGATCCACGGGCTTTATTGCCCCTCAACGGGCCTATAATTGGATCCTGAACGGGCCTATTAATTGGATCCTGACGGGCCTTTTTTCGCTGGAGATATTGATCTATTTTCTCCTAGGGAACCGGTGCGGTCCCACAGACAGGAGAGACGAAGATAATAGAATATTCAAAAAGAATATTCTATTCAGCTTCGGAGTCTATATCCTCTAGGCTAACAGAATATTTCTGTTTATATCGGAACCGTCGATCAGAATCTGAGCCAATCAGGCCTTAGGTGGAATGCACGGATTTCTTTAATTTTGGTGCAGATTCTAATTGCACGGTTCAGATATAAACAGAAATATTGTGCTACCTTAGGAGATATGAACTGTAATTACCCTTTTGCTCCCGCGCAACAGGCAGCAGCGAAGTCGGTCCATAAAACGTGTCTTGGAATTGTAAGATTTTCTCAATCTCTCTCCATTTCGTAAAGAAAAGACGAGTCTAGTTACCCTCTGAAAGCATACGTGATTGGTTTCTCCAGTGCATGCTATGGAGTAATAAATTATTTCCGAGTAAATAACATAAATCCTCCACAAACATTACCTATCTATTCTTTTCATCTTAAAAGTTTCTAAAAGTAAATATTATTATACTTTAAACTGAAATATCAAATCATTTTTAAAAGAAAAGTAAACATTTTTTCTAGTAAGAATGAGATAAAGAAAACCATTATGTTTTGTATTGAAGAAACTAAGGGTAAAATTATTTCTATTCATTCTTTTAGAAGTATGAAAATAAATTTTCCATCAATTTCATTCAATTTAAAAACAATTTTTCTCACACTTTTAGGATATTTTTCCATTAAACAATTCAAATTCAAATAACATATTTAATAGATAATTAAAAAAAATTCCTTATTTCACATTTTTTTCACAATTTTTTACAATGTTATCAGAATTGGACTGAATGTCAACCTGATAATATTTCATATCATTGTTTTATTGGTCAAATCAGTGAATCAACCAGTTGAACCGTTATATTTATAAATACAAGGATTGCGTATACACAAATTATACTTTTGCATGATATTTGTGTATACACATTGAATGATGTACTACAATATCAAATTAAAAAAAATATATATAAAAATAATAAAAAAATATATATATTTACCCAACCGATATGTAGTGGTAACAATTATATGAGATGTGATAAATCTTTATTATCTAAGTGCTGCTAGAGTTTATAGTAATTAAGAAACCTAACCTGATCTAACATAAACTAAACCAAAATATATGATTGTCATGTTTAGACATTACACACTTTAATTTATTATAATTAAAAATAATAATGTGAAAAAAGGGAGCGTTGCCCCTGGTACGTACACAATGGGTTCGCACGCTCTGAGATATATACCTCATATTTTGCGTGACTTTCTGAAAAATCAAAACCGCTCAAATACGTTCTACACAAATCTTAAAGATCAAATAATACTGGCCCCTTCGCTATCTCTGAATGAGTTGGCACAACAAGAATGAAACGCTTTTCGCGAGGATAAAAAAGTGACTTTTTGCGACGGACTACTCTTATTGTTCAGCTTTTTCTTTTTGGGACGGACGACCGTCATAAATGCGTTTTTTCCCTCCCAAAAAGTGTTTACTTTGTTGTAGTGAGAGTTCAAATGCACCCAAATGCACCCAAATTTTCAAATTCTTTTTCTCTGTTTTCAAAGTCCGAATAGTCAATCCGAACAGTTAGATGTGATCTACATATTAAGATTTGCTTGGAGACCAAATTTTACATTTTTTGAAATTTTTTTACTATTTATTAAGTCACTTTGAAAATCGCTGATTTTACATTTTCTGGACCATTGGATCAGCGATTTTCAAAGTGACTTAATAAATAGTAAAAAAATTCCAAAAAATGTAAAATTTGGTCTCCAAGCATATCTTAATATGTAGATCGCATCTAATGGTTCGGATTAACTATTCAGACTTTAAAAACAGAGAAAAAAAATAAGATACATTTAGATGCACAAAAATTTGGATGCATTTGAACCCTCCTCATCTCTGAATGCGTTAGATGCTGGTACGTACGGCTCGTAGAGGATCTCCTCCGTTGGTTCGTTATTAAGATCTGTTTGGTTTCCTCTTTTAAGGCCCACTGTATGAATAAATGGGTAGAGTTGTAGGTTTGGGCCACCATCAGGTTCTTAGAATTGTTAATTTTTTCGGTTTGGTTGAAAACAAAACCTATTTTCATCCAAATTAGACTTATATTTCATTTTCATCTTATTCCTCGATTGACTGATCCTCAATCAAACTTAAACATATGTGATGCCCTCTTTAAGACTTTAATTAATTAATTACTGCATTAATTCTCCTGTCCCTCATGCCATTTCAACATTAATATATATGTGTGTATATCTATATGAGGAGGGATCAAGTTACAATACTTGAAAGTTATAACAAAGTTACAACATCTATTTTTTTCATTTTCAAAGTCCAAATAGTCGATCCAAACCGTTAGATATTCAATCTATATCAAAATGTGTTTGGCGACCAAATTTGATATTTTTTGAATTTTCTTTGCTATTTATTAAGATGGGTATAAAATCGCTGTTTTTATTAAAATTCTGCACCATTAAAAAACAACGATTTTGTACCCATCTTAATAAATAGCAAAAAAATTTCAAAAAAATGTCAAATTTGGTCTCCAAGCACATTTTAATATACGAGATGATCATTTGTGTAATTGAGTTATTTTATTTTATTTTTTTATTTCAGAGCTAATGCAGATGATCATTTGTGTAATTGAGTTATCTTTATTTTTTATTTTTTATTTTTTTCAGGTTGTCAACCTGAAAAAATCTTACGGGCTAAACGCAGACATCTGGAGCTTGGGTTGCACTGTACTTGAAATGTTAACCGGCGATATTCCTTATCCTGATACTGAATGGGCAAGCCCAATCTTTTCGCACACTCTCTCTCATACACTCTCTAGCTCGTAGACTCTACTGAACAGACATCATGTAACTTGCTACTAATTTTTATGTGTGTAGATGCATGCAATTAATGTTCAAGATATTCAGGGGAGAGCAACCACCGATACCTAATTATCTGTCAAGAGAAGCACAGGATTTCATCATGCAATGCGTCACAGTGAACCCTGATGACCGCCCATCAGCAGTACAGCTGTTAAAGCACCCATTTGTAATGGTACAATTGTAATGAGTGATCTTTGCCAATATATTAGCACAAATATTGTGACTACAGTTACTTCGTCAGGTAAATATCATTCCTCAAGTCAAGCGGAATGAGTGATCTATGTACCTGCATCACTCATTACAATTGTTAATATATATATATATAATAAGGCTACATTACTTCGCGAATTAAACGGGTTGTTTTAATTCACGCTCATATCTCTAGTTTCGAAGTCCAAATAACCGATCCAAACAGTTAGATGTTTAATCTACATTCAAATGTGTTTGGAGACCAAATTTTACATTTTTTGAAAAAAAAATTCTATTTATTAAAGAGTATGGCTAATATAACATCAGTGTCATTTCAGTCTATATAACACCAACTCCAAAACCTACCAAATCGAGTTCAAATGATGAATTCAAACCATTCAAACTGATCTACTTCATTAGTTGTGCATTTACATGTAAAATTTACAAGTTTTTGAGTTTATTTGGTATCAAGTCAAGCGGTTAAATGTTTGAGCTTTTAAGTTAATTTTAATACATTCATTTTTTTAATTTTTTTGCCGCTTGATTTGATACTAAATTTACTCGAAAATATAAAAAGTTTGCATGTAAACGCATCACTCATAAAGTAAATTAATTTGAATGGTTTGGATTCACCATTTGAACTCAATTTGATAGGTTTTGAAGTTCGTGTTATATAGACAGAAATAACATTGATGTTATATTAGCCATACTCCTTAATAAATAGAATTTTTTTTTCAAAAAATGTAAAATTTGGTCTCCAAACACATTTGAATGTAGATTAAACATCTAACTGTTTGGATCGGTTATTTGGACTTCAAAACTAGAGATATGAGCGTGAATTAAAACAACTCGTTTAATTCGCGAAATAGTGTAGCCTTATTATATATATATATATATATATATATTAACAATTGTAATGAGTGATGCAGGTACATAGATCACTCATTCCGCTTGACTTGAGGAATGATATTTACCTGACGAAGTAACTCTAGTCACAATATTTGTGCTAATATATTGGCAAAGATCACTCATTACAATTGTACCATTACAAATGGGTGCTTTAATAGCTGTACTGCTGATGGGCGGTCATCAGGGTTCACTGTGACACATTGCATAATGAAATCCTGTGCTTCTCTTGACAGATACTTAGGTATCGGTGGTTGCTCTCCCCTTCCTATCTTGAACTTAGCTTGCATCTACACACATAAAAATTAGTAGCAAGTTACATTTCAGGATTGGGCTTGCCCATTCAGTATCAGGATAAGGAATATCCCGGTTAACATTTCAAGTACAGTGCAACCCAAGCTCCAGATGTCTGCGTTTAGCCCGTAAGATTTTTTCAGGTTGACAACCTGAAAAAAAATAAAATAAAACAAATAAAGATAACTCAATTACACAAATGATCATCTGCATTAGCTCTGACATTTGTTTTTATTAATTGAAGAAAAGATAAAGAGCTATAGGAGACTATCTGGTATGCATGAAAATATTTTTTTTTGCAGAACAGATACTTCAAATATTTCCAACTTTTTGGACTTTAATGGCAAAAATTACCTCCGGAGCCATCCAATATACACTTCCTTTGCATGAGTTTAGGCTGTTAATCTCGGTCATCTGAGTTTGAATAATTAAATAAAATCATCACGTACTTAATGAACATCATTTATATTTAGCAATCGATAGTTCAATACAGATAATCAGTAACATGATGTATATGAAGTGGCCAGTGGCCACAAACCTTTTCTGCTAATTCAAAATTGGTGAGCTTCAGCAATCCATTTGCATCAACCAATATATTAGAACATTTTATATCCCTAAAAAGCAAATAAGAAAGATTGTTCATAACATTCTATACAGATCGGAGAGAAATATTGTGCTGTTTGGCCTTGCAGGTCTTTTCTAGGGTAATGATCATTTAGTGTGGTAAGCGACCACAACCCAAATTAAAAGCCATGACTCTAGTCGGGATGAAACTATATAATATAAATGCTTTTTTAAAGTTGGAATAGTTAATAATTTTAATTTTGGTACCTGTGAATTATGTTCCTTTGATGCAGATACACCAACCCGTCACAACAAGAATGGGAGGAGTATTCGCGACCGATACTGTTGGTATACCGTCGCGAATACTACCGTCACTAATAGAAAAAACACTTTTATGACGGTATACCTTCGCAAATAGTCACTTTTATTGTCACAAATACTCTCCCACGTGTAGTATCTGCCTTGTGTACACTGATACTTGTGTTTCTTGTAGCTCGTACTTTTGGTACAATGATGCAAGAGAGCCTTGGTGACTAAAAATGTGTATGCCTCCCCCCTTCTCCCCCACATAGTTTGAGATTTAGTTAGAGAGACAATTATTTATGTAAAAGAAATTTCACTTTATAGGTATAAATATTTATGTTCTTAGAGTTATAAATATTTTCGTACAAAAGTATTAATGTTTTAAAAAAAAAATCTGTGCTGGAGATGGAAGTGCGGTGCGGAGTATCAGGATAAAAAAAAATAACATAAATCCCTCCATAAACATTACCTATCTATTATTTTTAATCTTAAAATTTTCTAAAAGTAAATATTATTGTACTTTAAACTTTAAATATCAAATCATTATTTAAAAAAAATCAGCATTTTTTCTAGTAAGAATGAGAAAAGAAAACCATTATGTTTTGTATTGAAACAACTAAGGGTAAAATTATTTCTATCCATTTAAACTGCCAATGAATTGTTTTACGGAATTGGATCAGACCGAGCCGATTTTGGACTGATTTACCCAGAGAACGAGTTTTAGGGGAAAAGCCAGGTCAAACAGTGTTGAATCGGCCGAGTACAATTCTACACCGATTTCAATCCGAGTTACTTGATTTAGATCGATTTTTATGTTTTCAGTTTGATTTTTTTTTCTTTTACCAGGTGGAGACTAGATGTCGCGAGAGAGGAGATCACTAGGTTTTGAACGATGGAGAAGAAAGAGATTTGGGCACAAGGAGGGACAAGGGTAGAGTGGGTAGACTAACGAATTGGGGCCTACGGTTCAGAGAACAAATGAAACGGCTCCCATTGGCATAGAGAGGTGGAGAGGTGGGGTCCCGTTAGTCAGTTGAAGTGAGAAACATAACAATGACTTAGCTCAAATGGATGGAGTATGTGGACTATGACACTTGGAGGGGGGACTTTCTTTGTTCAGTTCGTCAAGATCAGACCCACACCATTTTATTCTTTTTGTATTAGCGCCTCATCTTCTTTAATTATTTCTTTCACTGATAGTGGGGTTCATTGTCATCAGGTTGAGTTGTTAGGGAGCTCCCACTACTATATCTCTTTTGCCCACTGAAAACTAGGGCCTTATGACCAGCTCTCACTCGCACCACCCACTTCGTGAACCCCATAATTTGTCCAGCCTCTTTTAATACAAAATAAGTTTATGTAAAAAAAAAAAAAAACGATTTTCCAATCCGATTCATCCGATTCCGATTCTATGATCAATTTTTCCTTGTATGTTTTTAACCCAATTTTTTATAATACCATAATAATAAAAAAAAAAAAAAAACCCAGTTTTGAGAGAATTCGAGTTTTATCCAGATCGCAAATTAAATTTACAAACTCAAATACTGGAGATCGCACAGCGAGTCTGCGTCCCAATTTTACTTTTTTTTTTCTTCGAGTTTGTGTGAACCAAAATTTAATATTAAAAATGTAATATCGTTTGTATTGATATGGATTAGGTACTTCAACCAATGCAATTATGTTTTAGAGTTATAGAAAGTTGTGCTTGCTTTGTTTTATGCAGTGAAAGGTCTATTTGAATCTTATTTAGATGATGCAAGCAACTATTTTGTTCACATCTTCTGAATAATTTGTCCAACTATGAATAATTTTTTCATCACTTCTTCTGAGGTATCTCCTTGAAATTTGTGTCAGCTTAATTTTACTCAAGTTTAATTATAAAGAATTCGCATATTCTGAGATATCTCAAAGTTTGAGCTAATTGTTTATTATTAATAATTGTTTCTTAAAAAAAGAAGAAGTTAGGACAGCAAATTGAATCTGCGGATCTCAGTCTAGGGCCGCAAACTGACTGTGCTGTCCCCATAAGTGGGGTCGCAGATTCAATTTATGATATGGGTAAAACTCGAATTCTCCCAAAACGAGAGTGTTTTGATTTATTTTTTTGGATTATGGTACTTAAAAAAATTTCGGTGTTTTTAACCATACAATCTTAATCAGATGATGTAGTATTTTTCTAAGAGATTGTTATTATTTTTGAACAAATCTTAATTTATTTTTAAGTAGTGAATTTGTACATATTAAAAAGGTAATACAAGATTTTAAAAAATATATAAAATTTCATCTCTAAGCATATTTAAATATGGGAAATATCTTGAGTGTCGAGATGGACTGTTTGAAATTTAAATACTAAGATAAAAAAGTAAGACATAATTGGGACACAAAAATAATAATATATTTTAAGCCTACTCTTAGAATAACTGACAATATCCCACTTCTCTCACCTTTATGACTTGGACTCACTTTTATGACTTGGACTCATAAAAAGTAATTCCCTGCTTACCTAACATTGAAAGACCAAATTAAGATTTCAATTTATGCTAGTGCAACTTCCATGTGTAATTCCCTTTTCCCTGCTTTACCTAACATTCAAAGAATTCCCATTGCTTTATTTTTGGCATTTACAAGACCAAAAAACTTATTTTGATACGGGAGTCTTCTTCCAAGAGTTTTTTAATTCATTTTCTATCAAGTGTCTGTGTCTCCACTTGTTCCTAAGGACGATAACAATTAATTATAACTTTGATCAAAGAAATTAAGGGCCCGCTATCAACATCATATATAGCTTTATTTCCTTTTCCATTCTAAGTCAATCTAAAAATCAAAGTCTTCCTATGGGAATTAAATACAAAATTAATCTGCTACAGGTAATTAAAGAACTCTGTTTTGCGCTTTGTGATTAATGCGTGCTCCACTTCACAATCTGTCAAATTATGAACGCGCGTTCCAATAATTTTTCTCTTTATTAATTTTAATTTTTTAAATTCTTAGGTTTGCTCTTATATATATCATACTCAACTAAATTCAATCAAGCACCGCTCCAAGTTGTCTTGCTTTCTCTTTTTCTCTACTACAATGACATTTGTTGCACTCGTTTCGATATCACTTGTTCTCTCCTTTCTCTCCATCAAAACCACCACTCTAACACAAGCCTACTGCCTTCCTGACCAACGTGATGCCTTGATTCAACTCAAGCAAGGTTTCAGCAACACTGAACTCCATACATGGAATGCAAGTACTGATTGTTGCATATGGGATGGCATCACATGCGATGAGCAAACAGGTATGGTGACTGCAGTCAACCTTTTTAACAGGTCCATCTCGGGTGAACTCAACCCAGCTTTGTTCAATCTCAGCTCTCTGCGGTACCTCAACCTTGCTTTCAACAACTTCTTTAATATTTCCCTTCCACAGACCGGGTTTGAGCGACTTGGTAATTTAACCCATCTCGACTTATCCACTTCTGGCTTTACTGGTCAAGTTCCAATAGGTATTTCTGCCCTTACAAACCTTATCTCACTTAACATATCAAACAACCCACGAGACTTATCCGCAAACATCTATTCATACTACCCCAATAACTTATATCTTCATGACACAAGCCTGAAAACCTTACTCAGCAAACTCACCAAGCTCCAAATTCTTTATTTGGATGGGGTTGACATTTCACTCAATGCATCTGAGTGGGGAAAAGCAGTTTCTCAAGTAGGCCCAACTCTTCAAAAGCTATCCATGCAACAATGTGGATTAATGGGAAATTTTCCAGATGAAATATTCAACCTTACAAATCTAACAGAACTAGATTTATCAAGCAACTCAATGTTTCAGGATCAATTGCCAGATTCAATTAGAAATTTGCAATATTTATCGATATTGGGTCTTTCCAACTGTAACTTATATGGAGAAGTTCTGCCTTCAATAACAAACCTTACAAGACTTGAATATTTAAACTTGGGGTCAAACGGATTGACAGGTACAATACCCATGTATCTGTTTTCTCATCCTTCTATGAAATCATTGGATCTATCAAATAACCAATTATCCGGACATATACCTGAGTTCTCAAATGGATCATCAATTTTAGAATATATTGATCTTCACTCCAACAATATTCAAGGACAATTGCCAATGTCGATATTCAATTCCCCCAAACTCGTTCACTTAGATATTTCATCAAATAACTTCACTGGTACATTAAATTTAGACATCATCAAGCACAATAAGAAGCTTGATTTTCTGGATCTCTCAAACAACACGTTGTCCATTATAGAAGACAAAAACCATAACGAGTCATTCTATGCTTCCTTTCCCCATATGTCATATATAAGGTTGGCATCGTGTAATTTAACAAAGTTCCCTTCTTTTCTTAGGTACCAAACAATTATTGACTTCATAGACCTCTCAAATAATAAGATTGATGGTGTTATACCGAATTGGTTATGTAGTAAAGTACATATTGAATACCTTAACTTATCACATAATTTCTTTACTAAATTTGAGGGGCATGCAAATTTTACCTCTTTCCACAATCTGTATGATATTGATATCCATTCTAACAGGATTTTAGGACCTTTACCTCTCCTCCCACAGGAAATTAAATTCGTGGATTTCTCATCAAACTATTTTTTTTCGTGGCCTACAAATTTTTTTGTTTCCAATTACGTCCGTTATCTTTCTATCTCTAACAATAGCCTCACTGGAGAGATCCCGCTTTCCATTTGTAATGCAACATCCCTAACAGTGCTTGATCTTTCATATAACAATTTAACCGGTACAATTCCTGCTTGTCTTCTAGAAAATGGTAGATATATATATTTACAAGTGCTTAACCTGAGAAGTAACAAATTAAGTAGGTCATTGTCACAAAATATTAGTCACAGATGCAACTTTATGGCAATAGTTTTGAATGGGAATGGAATACATGGAAGTTTGCCCCGGTCACTGTCGAACTGCTATGATTTAGAGATCTTAGACCTCGGAAATAATCAAATAGTGGATACATTTCCCTTTTGGCTTGGAAATCTCAACAAATTAAGAGTGCTTGTCTTAAGATCAAATCAATTCTATGGCACAATTCCGAATATGGAAGCAAATTCAAAAACAAATCATTCCTTGTTTTGCACATTGAAGGTTTTTGATATTTCTTCAAATCATTTCGAAGGCATTATCCCAATTTTTTTTTTCCAAAATTTGAAGGCCATGGTGACTAATTCAAATTATAGTACATTTCTGTTTAGGGATCCGAATTATTATCAAAATTCAATTACAGTCATATCCAAAGGACAAGAGATGGAGATAAAGACATCCCTCAGCATATTCAGTTCCCTTGATATATCACAAAATGGATTTTATGGGGAAATACCGGAAGATATCGGGCAACTCAAGTCACTTGATGTGCTTAATCTATCACATAATGCCCTAACCGGTCTAATACCATCAGAATTTGCTAATTTACACCAACTTCAATCACTGGATCTCTCATCCAACCAGCTTTCTGGACACATCCCTCAAGAAATCACCTCTCTCACTTTTCTGTCTTCACTAAATCTCTCATACAACAATTTGGTTGGTGAAGTACCTGAAGCCCATCAGTTCTCAACCTTTTCAAATGATTCTTACTTGGGTAATCCCGGATTGTGTGGCGGTCCTTTATCACAGCAATGTCCAGCACCTCCTTCAAATCATGTGTTTAATGAAGATTTGCCTTCAAAGTCTTCTACTGATAAAATTAAGCTCTCTGTTTTAATTGGATTGGGGTTAGGTATGGGGTTTGCCTTTGCAATTTGGGCTACGGTATTATGGGACAATGGAAGAAAGTGGTTTAATTTCATTATAGATGGGTTTTACATTCGGAATTTTCACTAATGGATATTTGTAAGAACTCTGCAATAATAAACGGGTATAGATTACAATGTACTTGTTCTATCATGTAAAGACAAAATTGAATTGGGCCTTTGGCCCATACTGATAATTCACGGAAATCATTTCCGAATGGAAATAAAAGGAAACAGAGAGTGGAGCCAATAGGTGAATAGAAGTGGTTTCTTTTTCTAGCTTTTTCTAGGATTTGTTCTCTTTATCAATTCGCTAATACACTTGAGAATCTCTTAGATTAGTGTGTGAAATTGAAAGAGAGTGTTATTGATTTGATTATCTCCTTGTATGTGTAAAGATTATTTGATATAGTGAATTTACGTTGTGCGCTCTCGTGGTTTTTCCCGAAAGGGTTTCCACGTAAAATATTGTGTCTCTATTTTATTTTCTATGATTGATTGCTTATTTGTATTGACTTTTGGTTTGACTTTTATATTTCTCCATTTTGTTGGGTATTGGTGTCTACCTGCAAGGTTTTTGACAAAATTACTTCTTGAGCGCTTCCGCGTTTGAACTTTGAATCCCAATAATTGATATCAGAGCACGTTGGGCTTTGACGTAGGAGTGATTGAAGCTTAAGTAATGATTGAATGGTGAGAGTGTTTTCATAAAAAAATGAAACCCATGTATTAGTTTGTAATTTGTCAGGTCTTTAGAGCTGGATTACCCTTTTTGTTTCACAAAAGAAATGAAAAAAATGAAACTTGTGGGGGTAAAAATTAAATAAAGAAAAGAAAAGGAGATTCTGGATTGCATTTTTCATTATAAAAATGGAATCTCTCTTCATCATGGTTTGCTTGTTACTGAATCAAGCTACATTCCGTGGATTATTAATTTATTATAGCACTTGTCAGTTGTCAGTGGTACACATGGAGGAGGGTAAAGATATTAACAACGCAGTTTTGACTGAATATAGATCCAGTGCAATACTTGATCGAATAGAATGAAATCTGAGTCGTCTGTTTCAATCTGACACAAATCTCAAAACAGACTTCCTTATATTCTAAATGGACACTGAATTGATTTTAGTTTGGCTGAGAGTAAGGATGTAAACGGTTGGATACAGATCGGATAGTGGTCAAACCATATCCTTATCTATTATAATTTTTCGGATACATGTATGAATATAGATAGTCTCAGATACAGATACGAATAAGATTTTAAATGCTACAGATACAAATCAAATATTGGATGGATACAGATTGGATATGAATATGTTTCACATAATTAAAGATAAATTAGTTACTAATGTATAATAACAACTAAATATAATTTTTATTCATAAATTAGATCTAATATTTTAGATATTAAATTTGTTTGTTACAAAACATATATCATATTATCAAAATATTAGTTACTAATAATGTCATAGTATTATATTGTTCATCAATATATATATATATAGAGAGAGAGAGAGAGAGAGATAGGCTAATGTGCTTTCGGTAGCATATGAGCCGAAATACACACAGTCCAAATTTGAAATTTCAAAATCCAAACGATTGATCTGAATCGTTCATCTTCTTCTCCATATTAATATCTGCTCGGAGACCAAATTTTATATTTTTCTGAATTTTTTTACTATTTATTAAGTCACTTTGAAAATAGTTAATCCAACGGTTTTACTATTTTATGCAGCCACTGTTGGATCAACAATTTTGTAAAATACTTAATAAATAGTAAAAAAATTCAGAAAAATGTAAAATTTGGTCTACAAGCAGATATTAATATGGAGAATAAGATGAACGGTTCGGATCGACCGTTTGGATTTTGAAATTTCAAATTTGGACCGTGTGTATTTTGGCCCATATGCTACCGAAAGCACATTAGCCTATCTCTCTCTCTATATATATGTATATATGTAAGTATATACAATTTAATAAATTAATTTAAAAACAAGAGTACATTTGTTGTGATTTAGGTGTAAAAGATTGGATACCGATAGTTATGGATAATTAAAAATCTTACCATATCTTTATTTTTTATAATTTTTCGGATACAGATACAGATACGGATCGGATAATTTAAGTAATTTTTCGGATTCAAATTCAGATCCAAACGAAATCGGATAATATCCAATCCGTTTACACCCCTAGCTGAGAGTATTCTACTCCCTCTAGGTACATTGAGGGGATTTGAACTAATTTTGGCTTCATACAGCGCACATACGATAAAAGTCAATACAGCACTGCATGAAGCCTAAACTAATACCATGCGAAGAAAACTTGAAAGTACAATTAATATCTTGTAATTAATTAAGAATTTATTGTCACTGCATTCTTGTACATCAATTGAGATCCACAGGCTTTATTGCCCCTCAGCGGGCCTATTATTGGATCCTGAACGGGCCTATTAATTGGATCCTAACGGGCCTATTTTTGTTGGAGATGGTGATCTATTTTCTCCTAGGGAACCGGTGGGGTCCACAGACAGGAGAGAAGAAGATAATAGAATATTTCTGTTTATATCCAAACCGTCGATCAGAATCTGTGTCAATCAGACCCTAGGTGGAAGGCACGGGTTTCTTTAATTTTGGTGCGGATTCTGATCGGACTGTTCTGATATAAAACATAAATATTTTGTTACCTTAGGTGATATGAAGTGTAATTTCCCTTTTGTTCCCCGCAATAGGCAACAGCGAAGTCGGTCCATAAAGCGTTTGGAATTGTAAGATTTTCTCAATTTTTCTCCGTTTTGTAAAAAAAAGACAAGTCCAGTTCCCTCTGAAAGCATAGGTGATGGGATTTCTCCAGTGTATGTAACTGGAGAGAAGATTTTCTTAGAGTCACTGCTGTACTGGAAGAAATTAAGCACCTTCATTTATAAATTATTTCCGAGTAAATAACATAAATCCTCCACAAACATTACCCCTCTATTATTTTCATTTAAAAGTTTCTAAAAGTAAATATTATTATACTTTAAACTTTAAATATCAAATCATTATTTAAAAAAATTCAACATGTTTTCTAGTAAGAATGAGGTAAGAAAATCATTATGTTTTGTATTAATTGAAGCAACTAAGGGTCCCCCATTAATGTATTTAATTATTAGCAGGACGCGTTCTATATATTAATTGTTTCATTTGTTTGAAAAGAAAGGTTGATGCACATCTTTGAAGACGTGCATCTAGTGATGTAATTGTCAATTTATTTTAGTACTAAAATTTAAAGACGTGCATTATTTTTATAAAATATACAAAATTAATAAAGTCACAATATTGTGGTTCGGTAATTGTAAATAACAGCAAGCGGCCCCTTTTTTTTTCTCTTTTTAAGTAAATGATTGAGCCGCTATTTAACATACTATTAGTTATTTATTACACTATGAAATGCAGCATGGCAAATTCATGCACATTAATAATTTAATATTACAATTTTATTATTGTGATAAATTGATAATTTTTCCACAATAGCCTTATAATTAATATTATTATTAAAAAAAAAACAATCACCAAATATTCAACATTCATCTTGAAATTTAATGCAACTTATTAGATAATATGAGATACATACAACAAGTTCTGTGTAAGTATGTACTAAGCAACAGCTAGATGGCGAGTCATTAGATCATTTTTTTTTTTTTATGTATAAACATATTGCATTTTAAACCAATACACTTAATAAAACAATTTTGTGAATTAATTTGGAATAATAAGGTGTAAGTTGAGAGAAATATTAATAAATTGAGAGAAAATATTAAACAGTGAAATTTGTATAAAATCTTTTGTGCTCTTAATTACCAACACAATAAATACCATTAGACAAAATTAGACAAAATTAACTTTGCTATAAAATTAAACAAAATTATCGCAGGATTTAACTTTCCTAATGATATATCCTTTTATAACTTTTCTAATTATTGTAGGATATATCATATAGTTTAATATATATTTATTTAAAAAGGAAAAATTAGTATCTAGAAAAAAAAATTATATTTGCCCTCAATAGTTGAATTTTTTTGTCTGAAAATAGCAGCCCCGGTGAGATATATAGTAAAAGAGATATGGTAAGAAAAAAATCTTCTAAAATAAGATTATTTTTTATGATTGAATTAATTAGATTGATTCTAAATAAGGATTTCTTTCCAATATGTAATAGCTGGTCTATTTAAATTGATAACCTCTCATTGAAAGATTAATTTGATGGTCCAACAACAACAAAACATTGCAACTGCACACAGTTTCATAACTTAAATTGCCTCGATACCTCAGTATTCTTTCCATGGACGCTTCATCCTCTACAGCTTCTGAGGTAGGTTTTATAGTCTATCATGTTGATCTATGATTTTATTGTTTTACTCTTGAAAAAGAAGAAGGTAATAACAGCACCACAACATGATAATTTTAATTAATTAAGCATGGACATTGATTTGTTTTAATTAATTTGTTTTTTGGTTTTAGTGTGAAAAACGGTTACGGACATTGGATTTGAAATGGGTCAACCTAGCAATACAAAATGCTGCTATTTGATTGTTGCGCTAGAAGTTGCTTCCTTTATTGTCCTTTTTATTTTATTTTTATTTTTTGAAAGTAGTGAAACTGTTGCAATTATATATCTTCTGCCTTGTTATATTAAGCTTCGAACCTTCTATTTCTTCACTTTTGCTTGAAGAGACCCCGTATGTCATAATTTCAATTTGGACTCTGAATTACAGAATTAGAAGCAGAAACAATCAAAGACTTGAAATTTTATCCTTTTTGCTTCAAGCAGCCTTCCCCCCATTTTTGGCTTTAGTTAAAGGAAGAAACTACTGTTGGGTGTCACTAGTTTATAATTTTGTCCTTTATTTAGAAGCTGAAATGAAACATGCAATGACATATAACTAGAAGTAGAAAATTAAGCATTATTGCTTTCTTTCTTAATAAAAAAAACAATTCACACTAACAATAGGACTTTCACTATCATGCCAGATGAAAAACACCGCGTCAGCAGTAGATCCCTCAGTGAAGGACCCAATAACCAAACCCGAAAAGGAAGTTACATGTGATATGGAGACATTCAGCACGGTCTATCGTGCCAAAATAAAGCACTACTCACAAGTTAAGCTATGTCCTCGTGATTTCGTCATCGACTGTGGCATGTTTGATCTGGCTGGCCACCGCTGGGCCATCTTTTATTATCCAAACTTGTATGCTAGTTACTCTCAGGATCAGGCGACATTGGAAATCAAGCTTCTCACTGATACCACCACCTCGATGAAACAAAATGTTAAAATATGCCTAATTGATCAAAGTGGAAGAAATTTAATGGTTGGAGAAGTAAATCGGGTATATAACAAGAGGGATGATGGTAAAATGATGGGAATTTTGTTGAGTGACAAATTAGAGTATGTGAAGGATGATTGCCTCACGTTTCAATTTATAGTGAGTGTTACAAAGTGGTCCCCTGCCGAAGTGGTAAAAAAGAAACCTCAAGAGGAGAGTGGTACTGAAGAAACAGATTTCTCATTTGTTAGCAATGACCCGGATTTTTTGGATATTTTGAGTTGAGACTCAGTCAATTTCGAATTGCATTTATATACATGCATCGACAAAAGAATGATTCGGCCCCGACATACTTGCTAGCTCGGCTTCATTAAGGACAACTTTACAAAGCGCAAAGTCATACTCTAGTTTTGTTTTTCCTTTTTTTAATCACCTTTTCAGTAATGTATTGTGAATTCTTTTTTTAAGAAAATCTAATGTGATGAAGTACCGTTCAATGAAATACAATCAAACTTCACTGGTTCTCATCAAAATGGCAAAACTTTTTCTACTAAATTATGGCAATTTAAGAAGTGTAGTTGATCAGTAGACTCAGTACTCTTATCCTTCAGATGATAGATAAAACTTAGCATAATTAAGAAATGTACATCGAGTTGTGTTTAATGGAAATTTTCGTGGGAGTTACCGAAAGAGCTCGCTGCTTTTGTTCGACAAAAATTGTGCAATTTCCAGTATTATTCGTTGGAATGATCGTGTAAGCATTCAAGTCGAACTTGAAGACATTCAATTTTCTGAAAGCATCAGTACACATTCCTGCGATCTTGGGCAAATCAATAAGGAGCATTCATGTTCTGGATTGCACAAGGTGCCATCATCTTCCATCAATATCATGATAAAACACATAGTTCACCGACTTTTGATCTGGTTTGATTTCCCATAGGTCCTTTGTCTGTACAAAAAAAAAATCCATATTTGAAGAACAATGCGGTAGTGATACAGAATGGTAATTGTATCTGTAGTGAAGTCTGGTCACCTGGTTTCGCAAAGTATGCATATTTAAATTCTATAGACTTTTCATTTTTCTTAAAAGTGCCACAAAATAAAATTTTTTAATGTGCCATTCTTTTTTAATCATGCAAACTTTCTTACTTTAACAAATAAAATTTCACACTTAATTTTTTTATTCTAAATCATTTATACACATAAAAAATAAAAGTTATTCAAAACTTAAATAAAATCACAATTGTACATTTTACATAAGGAAATAATATATATATAGATGAGAGTAAATAGGGAGAGGGAAGAGGGAGGGAAAGAGAGGGAACAAGTGGGGTCCACAAAGGCATTTTGTTAAGAATTTTAGAAGGCGGTATTTTGTTCTATGTTTTGAAAAAGAATGACACTATAAAATTTCCCTTTTATATGTATAGTTCAGCCTCACTCATGAAATGCTAATTATTAAATGTGTACTTGTAGCCTAGTGCACGACAAGAATGAGACACTTTTCGTAAGGATAAAAAAGTGACTTTTTGCGATGGACTACTCTCATTGTTCAACTTTTTCTTTTTGCGACGGACGACTATCATAAATGCACTTTTTTCCTCGCAAAAAGTGTCTACTTTGTTGTAGTGGTGGTTAGAATTTCATTCTATGGTTGTAGAGACTTGAGTTCAAATCTAAATGACCACACATTATGTATTTTCTCATATTATGCATTTTAGTACAACCCCTTATTTAAATTTTCTATTTCTACCTCTAACCATGATCGTTGATTGTTCATCGTTGAACCTTGGTATAAAGCATATATAATCGAAGTTCACCGGTTTTAATTGCCTTAAAATTTAAGTTATATATACTATTTATTATTCAGTTTATTAATTTTAGTACTTAAATTATTTATCTTTATATCAGTTTGTTTGTCTTAAAAATTAGACTACAAAGTTTTACTTTATTATTATTTTCCAATTCAGGTTCACTTTAGTGTTCAAATTATTAGTTGGTGTGAGTTAAAAAAATATACATGGTGTCTAAAATGTTGACAAGTAAAACAATTTTTTTTTTGTTTTATGGTTGGCGGTAGAATACCACACCAACAGATATATTGATACTAAAATAGATTATTTACAAGCCCGGGATGTCAAGAGACAAGCCAATCGATTATTTAATTACAAAAGCCCATAAAAGAAAATAAATTATTAGGTACAAAATATAATGCTTTAAACTCCTGTAGGACTCCGCAATGAGATGGAGGCCTTGACAAGGCGCCTGAACCATAAGCCCTACAAACTGTGTCTTGACCAAAATTGCACATCCATAATAGTATCCTGAATAAACTGGTACATCGTTTTCCTTTTGTCAGAGAACAAAATTCGGTTTCTTTCCCGCCAGAGCGCCCAAACCCCCACCGACCACACCCTATTTTTATGAATACTGAGTAACTTGGAGCACCCCGGCTGAGCTAAGTCCCATTTAGCGGGCGAAGGAATTTTTGTGGTGTGATACTGTGTGATACGTAGGTCCTTAATTAAAAGAAATGGAAAAAAAATTACGATTACTTTTGTGGGATCAGAATATGACTGTAATCCATCTAACAATCTAAATTATTTTTAAATATTTTTATCACCCAGTATCATACCACACTTTGAAAGCATTTGATTACCCTTATGTAATGATTTTTAGACTGTGGTACATAATTTGAGACAGTTGTAAATTTATCTAAATCAGAAGTAAAAATAATTATTGAAAAGTAAAGAAATTTCACATAACATGCATGAACCAGAAGACAACATAATCTAAAATTCAATCGTATCTTAATTAGATTTAAAGATATTGACAGTGTTGTTTTTACTTCATACAATACACGAACACTAATGTCAAAATTGTATATAACTCGTATGCTGCATACAACCAAAAACTGTGTGTCATTATCTTTATCTTCATTAAATTTATCTTGAAACACCAATTAATTGACATAATATTTAGTATTAATTTTTACAACTGTCAGTAGACCATAAACTCAAAACAACCTGAGACATGAACCAACTGCAACTCAACCCGATCTACTAATCTTTTGTTCAGATCCACCAATCAAATGTCTATCTTTTAACTTTTGCCTTAATATAAAGAGAACTGTTTTTTAACTGATGGATAATTAAGAGAAGCGCACAGAGCTGTCAATAAACAATAAATCATGTTGTACCAAACAAAACAAAGGTGAGAGGAGAAGAGTGATGTAAGAGGAGACACTCGTATTTCATGCTTGCTGAAATTGACAAAAGAAAAAAATGTAGAGAGAGAGAGAGAGAAATTAACAATAAAACCTGTTCAATGACAATGGGTATACAAGGAGGTATGCTGAGAAGAGTCTTCTCGAAGGGCCACTCATATGAATGCAATATACTCTCCCTCCTTCCTCAATTTTGTGTTCTCATCTTTTATGTTGAATTAGGATTGATGAATAAATTTTATCGATATCAAATTTGATACTCCCATTTCAGATCAAGTGAGAGGAAATGGATTTGTCACTTGACCGATTCATTTGACAAATCACACAAATCTGATTTGTCCGCACTATTCCGATTGGAATAACAAAAGAATATAAAAAAGTGGAATTTAAAATAAACTTCTATTTCATACTATTCCGATCATGTTTCAGTTGATGGTCAAACAGTGAAAGAGTGGGAGAGCAATGGAAAATAAGCCATTTCTATTTCTCGAGAAAAGCCAAATGCTCTATATATTCACTATTTTACTATCTCTATGGAACATATAATTAGCTCATAGAAAAATAGAGGGAACAAATTTTGGATCGAGAAATTTAAGTACCAAACTAATTTAGGATCAGTCGATGGAAACTCCAAGAACATGTTTTTAATGTACTCAGTGGGTTATGGGTAACACTGAAGCCTATCTACCTCAGACGTGGGTGATAACATGTTTTTAATGTACTCAAAGAACAATGCTAAGTAGTAATTACCATATGGCCCTTCCACAGACCACACTAATTTTAGTTATGATTTTCCTAAGCTTGTTAAATTACCATAATTTAGTAGAAAAAGGTTTGCCCTTTTGATGAGAACCAGTGGAGTTTGATTGTATTTCTTTACACAGTAATATATTGTGGACAGATCGATTACTTCATCACATTGAATTTTCTTAGAAAAAAAGAACTCACAATACATTACTAAAAAGATGATGAACAAGGAAAAACAAAACTAGAATATGATTTTGCACTTTGTAAAGTTGTCCTTAATGAAGCCTAGCTAGCAAGTATGTCCAGCCAAATCTCTTTTTGTCGATGTGTGTATATAAATGCAATTCGAAGTTGAGTCTCAACTCAAAATATCCAAAAGATAAGGGTCATTGCTAACAAAATGAGAAATCTGCTTCTTCAGTACTGCTCTCCTCTTGAGGTTTCTTTTTTACCACTTTGGCAGGGGACCACTTTGTAACACTCATTATACATTCAAACGTCAGGCAATCATCCTTCACATACTCTGAGGAATCTAATTTGGCATTCATGTATGTGGAATCTAATTTTGCATTCAACATAAATGACATCATTTTACTATCATCCCGCTTGTTATATACCCGCTTTTCTTCTCTGGCCATTAAATTTCTTCCACTTGGATCAATTAGGCATATTTTAACATTCAGGGAGGTGGTTGTATCAGTGAGAAGCTTGATTTCCAATGTCACCTGATCCTGAGAATAACTACCATACAAGTTTGGATAATAAAAGATGGCCCAGCGGTGGTTAGCCAGATCAAGCACGCCACAGTCGATGATGAAATCACGAGGACATAGCTTAACTTGTGAGTAGTGTTTGATTTTGGCATTATAGACTGTGCTGAATGTCTCCATATCACATATCACTTCCTTTTCGGGTTCGGTTATTGGGTCCTTTACTGAGGGATCTACTGCTGACGCGGTGTTTTTCATCTATCATGATAGTGAAAGTTCAATTGTTAGTCTGAATTTTTTTTTATTAAGAAAGAAAGCAATAAGGCTTAATTTTCTACTTCTAGTTATATGTCATTGCATGTTTCATTTCATCTTTCTAAATAAAGGCCAAAATTACAAACTAGTGACACCCAACAGTAGTTTCTTCCTTGAACTAAAGAAAAAAAGGGGGAGGCTGCTTCAAGCAAAAACGAAAAAATTTCAAGTCTTTGATTGTTTCTGCTTCTAATTCTGTAATTCAGAGTCCAATTAAAATTATGACGTATGAGGTCTCTTCAAGCAAAAGGGAAGAAATAGAAGGTTCAGAGCTTAATATAACAAGGGGTAAAGGCAGAAGATATATAATTGCAACAGTTTCACTCCTTTTGAAAAATAAAAAAATAAAAAGGATAATAAAGGAAGCAACTTCTTGTGCAGCAATCAAATAGCTGCATGTTGTATTGCCAGGTTGACCCATTTCAAATCCAATGTCCGTAAGCGCTTTTCATAATAAACCAAAAAAAAATGAAAACAAATTAATTTCCTATGCTTAATTAATTAATTAAAAGTATCGTGGCGTGGTGCTGTTATTACCGTCTTCTTTTTCAGAGTAAAATAATAAAATCATAGATCAATATGATAGACTATAAAACCTACCTCAGAAGCTGCAGAGGATGAAGCGTCCATGGAAAGAATCCTGAGGTATCGAGGCAAATTGAATTATGAAAACTGTGTGAATGCAGTTGCAATGTTTTGTTCTTGCTGGACCACCAAATTAATCTTTCAATAATTTAAGAGGTTATCAATTTAAATAGACCAGCTATTACATATTGGAAAGAAATTCTTATTTAAAATCAATCTAATTCAATCATTAAAATAATCTTATTTATAGACAACCGCAGAAATTTGTGGTTTTTAGAAAATTCTTTCCTTACCATATCCCTTTTACTATATATCTCAAAAGGGGCTGCTATTTTCAGGACAAAAATTTAACTATTGAGAACAAAGATAATTATTTTTTTCTAAAATTAATAAAATACATAAAATATATTATTTGGTTTATCAAGGAAATAGTTTAAATACATATAACTTTGAGACTTCAAAATTTCTTATTAATTTTAGTTTAATTTTTAGGAGAGAACTAATGATTAACGAATTATGCTGCTCATGTTTGTACGAGACCAAACTTTTATTTCAGTTAGGAGATTAGGATAAACCCATTAAAGGTTCACAAATATCTTTTTCTTTTTCTTTTTCACCGAAAACATACATACAACTTATAAAATTGTTTAATAAATCTACATTTAACCTCGAATAAGTTTAGCACATCCTTTACTGATATACCTATATTCATATAAAAAGTAATTAAAGGCATTTCAAGTTCATTCTGAGGAGTGAGGAGGCATCTTGAGTGTGAAGAAACGACATATATACATATTCTCTATCCATATAAACAAAGTTTTTGAAATCCTTTGGTGCGGATAAAAGTAGAGTTAAAATATATCAAATTTTATATTTAAAATTGGCATCGACCTAGCACTTGAGCATGTATGTATTTGAAAGTTGAAGACAAAATGGAAGAGCAGTGGATAAAATTGAGACTTTATTCTGGATGTAATTGGGACTCAAATGTCATAAATATTTTATTTTGGAAAGTACTACTTTGATGAAATAATTACTTTTAGAAGAATTAATGTGGTGTCACCATTTAAGTAAATTAAGTAAAGACACTATTATAAATTTATAATTTGTACACAACGTTAACATCAAATATCATTGTTCAGAAACTGCAATCTTAATTATAAATAACTAAAGAAACTAAAATACAATAACCAATGACAATTGAAATTGAATTGTCATGAATATCAAACGCTTGAAATTAGCAAAATTTTATAATATATAAGGCAATACATGCATCATACATAATTTTGAAAATGCTGAATATCACCCAGTTCTAACTGCTAAAAAGTGATGTTTTTAATTACATTTCCTCTTACAATCTACCGTCTCTAATAAGTCTCTTAGTATAAAAGGACTGGTTACCATAAGATGTTTAAATCCGTCAGTTGCCATCACAGCCTGTAGATTCTTCTCAGAAGCAACAAAATCAAGACATATCTCCTTCAGCTGGTCACAATTATGCTTATCAGAAAAAACCAAGATATCTGTAGCGTTTTCGACATCAATGCTATCACTTAATTTCTCTTCACAAATCAGCTTCAGCCTCTCCAATCCATACCGATCAGCGGCTGCCAGCAAATGCTGAGACATTTCAAATGATAAATCCTCATTAAGAGGGATAGTGTCAGTATACACAAATTGTAGCATGAGTTTAAAAACTTCTGGCTTAATATCTTTAATCTTTACACATTCAGTTTTGCTCTCCAGCATCGGGCCAAAAAATTCAGCCTTGAAAACCGGCGAACGTTCCACTAATATGGTCCGATGTGCAGAAAATATTTCTTCACCGACTCGGAACACCACATCTGCACCTTCTCTACTGTCCCAAAACTGTTTGGAATGCTGAAGAAAATCAGAAGATGGAACGATAACTCGCTTCTTTCTCGCTTCGACTATCAATGGTTTAAATAATTTCACAGAACACTTAAGCATGAAGCAGTCATCTTTCAGATAATCTGATTTCTCAAAAGTATTCCTATTCATGAAAAGAAATGTCGGTATACCATCTCCCTGTTTATAAACCTTTCCACTAGACTTTGTAAATTCAAGATCCACAGCTGAATATATCCCACTTTTATGGTCAAACAGGTTACATTCTACTATTAAAACCATTATTGTTTTTGTCTCAGTCAATAGCGAGGCTTCTAACATCATACAATCACTTTTATTGTAACTACCGCGAGAGGAATATGGCCAGAATATAATAGCCCATGTGTAACCACCAATATTGAAAGTGCCGACGATCATGCCGTTTTGTGGTTCGAGCTGTTTGATTTGTGAGGAGCCAATGATCTTCAGAGAGAATGATTTTATCAATGTCTCCATTTGCCACACTATATCAGCTTCTGATTGGTCATCATTGGCCATGGTTCTGTACATACAATTTAAAAGGTTAAAGAAGGAACACAAGCTAGCGTCTTTATAATGTTGAAACTGTCTCATATATACAGAATGAAAATTAACAGTGCAAATGCAAGGATGACAGGGGAAATGAAAAAGAGCAGAATCTTCAAATAAAAAAGACAAGAATCTTCCTCCTCATGTAAAAGAGCAAACGACGATCGAGATTTAATTTTTACTGTTCTGAATGGCTAAGATTATACATTTAAAATCGGAAGAAAACAGTAACCATTGGATGCATTAATAGCGATGGTTAATGTTTGCTTATGTTGACAAGCAAGCAATTAAGTGCTCATGTCTCATTAATAGTGTATTTAGGTACATGTTGAAAAGTTGCATACCAGTATCAATGCATACCATCAGCCTCTCTCTTAATTTTACCCTCTTAAACCGAAATAAGGAATGAACATATATATGTCCTAACCGTCTGATTAAGATTGTCCAATTTTTTTTTAATGTACTGGAGCAATTCTCATAAAAAAATTATTCACAAAAATTACAAAATAACAAAAAAAAATATAATGGCAAAAATAAAAAAAAGTAGTAGACTAGATGATGGTCTCTATAAAATAAAAAAAAATGGACAAAAAGTAATACCAACTTTTGGCGAATCCTTGAACCAGCAGATCTTAAGCAAAATTCTACCAATCCAATATTTATTCGAGGTGTTCCTTCGCACTCGTTATATATATATATTTTAAGGATTTTGAAAGATGATATTTAGAGTCGGCCCTGTTATATATAGGTGCGAAGCGAGATGATTTCTATTAAATATGCAATGTGGGACTAAGCACTAGAAAACCGGTTTATCAAAATCTTTTCGTTTTAGTGGGGCGGATTTCATGAATTCATATTAAAAAAAAATGAGTTTGAATCCAGTCCGTTGTATACTGCAAAGTTATGTTTGAATGAGAAAGTCGCTAATTAATTCATAATAGCAATAATAGTTCACTAATTTGAGTTAGTAAGCTATTTCTTGTTTTGATCGAATTAGTAAAAATAAAATAGCTCTCTAATTTGAGTTAGCATTGCAGATCTATCTAAATGCGGAATAGAGAAAATAATAGCTGTTAATATAGGCTAAAATTGTAAAAGAAGCGGATTATGGTGGATATGGTAAATAATATTAGCTGAATATTGTATTCATATCGTCCATTAAATATACCTCAATCATTAGAAATTCTGACGGTTCTGGTCATTTTTAAAATTTGAGGAATAATTGAGTGAAATTGTTAAATTCTTTTTTAATGATTAATATCACCCGCACAATATAAAATCCTCACTAAATTATTAGTCAATTATTTTTTTCAATTAAAAATTATCACACCCCAACAACAGGGCAAACAACACACTATGCTTATCAGCACAAGGCAACTCTATCATCTTAAGCAATTATATTTAGATATACATACATTATCTTTTAATTTTTCTAATTCACATGAAATAAACTCATTGAGAATAAACCTGTTACTGTATAATAAAATACAATTGAAATACCATAGCAGATTTATTTTTGTAACAAAAAAAGTAATTCATTTTGTGGCATATTTTGCAATTCGCTAGTTCTACATCATTTGTACTTGTCTAGCGCTTTGCACCTGGAACCCACCGAAGTGAAAAAATATGAGAAATTGAAAACTCTCCCAGTGCGGTATTTAGCTCCAGTCAAGCTATCCTAAGATACAACCAACATAAACCAAATACCACTGAGCACAAATAATAAAAGAGCAACACAATCATCAAGCCAAATAAATAATTCACCACATGAAATTCTCGCATTCAGATTAAAGAAATAATACACACAAAGTAATGGACGTGGCTACGGTGCTATGGGTAGCTAAGAGGCCTCCATGCTACGGCTCGGATTTCTAGTTTTCAAAATTCTAACGGTCGATCCGAACCGTTCATCTTGTTCTCCATATTAATATGTGCTTGGAGACCAAATTTTACATTTTTCTGAATTTTTTTACTATTTATTAAGCCATTTTGAAAACCGCTAATCCAACGGTAGTTTCTGATTTTACTGTTGGGTTAAGCCACCGTTGGATCAGGGGTTTTCAAAGTGGCTTAATAAATAGTAAAAAAATTCAGAAAAATGTAAAATTTGGTCTCCAAGCACATATTAATATGGAGAACAAGATGAATGGTTCGGATCGACTGTTAGAATTTTGAAAACTCAAAATCCGAGCCGTAGCACGGAGGCCTCTTAGCTACCCATAGCATATTAGCCAAAACCATGATATATATATATATATAGGTACCCAATTAATGCAATAATCATGAACCTTACTTAATGCACAAATGTTTTTGTAAAGCAATTATTTTAACATTTCTATCTTGCAATCCAAATTCGACACTTATCTGACGCTCTATGTCTCGATCATGCTCTACAGGTGGAAGCGCCTACATTACCTGATCATGCGCTACAGGTGGAAGCGCAAACGTGATCAACATAAATAAACCTGCCTGATTGCGACCTGTAATCAATTGATCTATATTGAAATTTAGAGATCAACTTTGTTTATCTTATTTAAAGTTCAAAACTAACCTGGCTTATTTTTAAAAGCTTAAGAACTATTTTAATATTTTTAACAAAAAAATTAGGGATCAAAATCTGAATTCTTCGTCAAATGAGATGCATGAAATATTCATGCTTGAAAAAAAAAAAAAACTAAATTTCATAGAATATGTTAGGTACAAACACTTAATATATGAATATTTACACATCTGTGATGAGTTATAAATACTTGCAACACTTGATATTAATATTTTTTTCAAACGTACCCAGTGTCATATGAAAAAAAAAAATTGATAGAATCTGTGATGGTATGTCTAACTTTTTTTTTGAAATACTTGATATATATTAATTCTATATTAGTACTTGTGTGCATAGGTATTCATATTTACCCACGTCAGTTGCAAAATCTTTTAAATATTAGACAGTTCCTCAATTAGTTAGTGGTCCTCAAGATAATTAGTGGTACCTTCAAAGCTAATGCTTGGGGGACATAATTAATTATAACAGGCCTCCTAACATACGGTGTTGGTAAGTACAACCTATTAAAATAACAAAGGCCTGTCAAGATTGAATGAATAATGGGCCGGTCCGTTGAGGGCTTCATATCATGTTCTTGTAAGAGGTATTAAAAGCCCCCTAAGAGAAATTGCTATTAAACTGAGGATGGAGAGAGGCGACGTGACCATGAATTTGGTAGGTTCATACATAATTTCATCACTGGGAGAGAAATACAGTGTGGTATAGCTTTAGGAATACAATTATTGACATGTATATAGAGTGGAAAAAAACGTGTCGTGACATGATTAACATAACATGTTTTTGATCTCGTGCCTTGACCAAGTTATTTTTTCACGCATCGTGTCATGCCATGACCAAAATGTCAAGGGATGGTCACGGCACGCAAATAGTCATGTTACATGATTCACGTCGTGTCTAAACGTGCTTTGACCAAACATGACTCACGTAACTTGCATGACCAGTTGATCATAATAGTTTATTCAAGATTCACCATTTAGTCAAGATCTAACAGTCCAAATTACACATGGCTCGTATGACCACGTGTCGTGCCGTGCTATGCCGTGACTAGATATTTAGTGTGACATTCCAAATTTTCTAAAGATTATTGTGGAACATGAATGGTCATAGCACGAGACATGCGAGTCACAACACATGCCGTTTGGTGACATAGCCAGCTCCGCTGTACCATTTTTGCTACTCTACATGTATGTTAAATATGGGGTTTTAAGTGAAGTCTGGAAAAAATTTAATGGATTTTGTTGGCTAACACTAATTCTTGGAACACCATAATCTCAGGTTATTTCCGAGACGGTTATGTAAATGATGCAAAAGAGGTATTTAATTTAATTTAATTCATTGATCTCTCCATCTGACGAGGGATGAATACTTGCGCAACGAGTTATGAATAATTATTCTACGAGCTATAAATACTTGCATAATAAGGTATGAATACTTGTATGATTGACAACTCAAAAATATGTCATTATGAATCTAATTTGAAAGAAAAGGTTTATAGAAAATATTTATGATTTTAAATTAGCAACATTCTCACAGATCATCAAAAATATTAGCGAGATTGAATAAAGAAAAAAATTCACTTATACAACCGTGTAAAATATAGATATGTGATGGTATGTTCAATTTTTTTTTGAAATACTTGATATCTCATGTATGAATACTTTATATATTAATTATATATTAATACATGTGTGCATATGTATTCATATTTGCACACGTCAGTTGTAAAATCTTTCAAATATTAAACGGTCTCTCAATTAGTTAGTGATCCTTAAGATAATTAGTGGTATCTTAGATAGTTAATGCTTGGGGGACATAATGAAATATTGTTACATAGGGACAGCTAGGCGCTCCCTTGATTATAACATGCCTTCTAACATACGGTGTTGGTAAGTACAACCTATTAATATAACAAAGACCTGCCAAGATGGAATTAGTAATGGGTTAAAGAAATTAAGTTTTATTTTGTTATTATTTTCCATTTTAGAATGTTGACTTGTGAGTTAAAGAAATATGGTGTCTAAAATGTTTACAAGTAAAAAAAAAAATGTCTCTACATTTAATATAAACCATTTTTGCTAGTTCCGTAGTTTTGACCAGAAAACTAATTTGGTAGTAACAAAGATATTAACAGTGTTGTTTTTAGTTCATACGTACAATGCACGAACAATAAAGTCAAAATTGTATATAACTCGTACGCTGCATAGAGCCAAAACTGCGTGGTCAATATCTTTATCTTCATTAAATCTATCTTAAAACACCAATTGACATAATATTTAGTATTAATTTTTACAACTGTCAGTAGACCATGAACTCAAAACAACCTGAGACATGAACCAACTCCAACTCAACCCGATCCACTAATCTTTTGTTCAGAACTTCAGATCCACCAATCAAATGTCTATCTTTTAACTTTTGCCTATATTTGTCTATTCATTCTTTAAAATAATTAAATCAATGAAAAATGATAGAAGAAAATGATATCCATGCATGTCAATTTTTTTAGGGATATCGGATATCACCGTATTTTAATGAAGATATTGATTATTTTTTCAAATTTTAAATTAACATGTATAGTAGAGACTCTTCCTTTAAATTATGCATTTGTCATGTTTTTCCCTCATATAACCAAATATGAATATATGCACTTCACATATAGTTCCCACTTTTTCCTTGTACATATATACGCTTTAATAGCATCCCTAAAATAAAGGCTATAATTAACAATAAGTAGGAAGTTGTTTTTTTATGTCCTAGAAAAAAGGATGATTAGGAGCTACAAATAGGAAGGTTAAGCTTAATTAAGCTTAATTTGGCGGCTCAAGCCTTGCAAAAACCATCATAACCTCTAATGATCTAATTAAAGTATCTAAAAAAAGCTCTCTCGTCATTTTAAGAAGAGCGAGTGCTTTTTCTCAAAAAAAGAAAAGCAAGTTCTTGGTCTTTTATTTTGTCATCTAAAATCTCTTTCGTTTCTACAAAGAAGGTTGCATACTTTCTTTTCCACCAAAAAAAGTTCCTAGACAGCACATTCAGACCAACCAACAAGGCGTGAAAGCATGGTGACTTGGATCACCACTCTTCCAGGAGACCTAATATGGGAAATTGCCAAGCAAATACTTGCTGATGATGTCGTCGACTACGTGTGTTTTCGTGCCACTTGCTCAGCTTTGCGGTCATCCTTGCCTGACCCTTATGACCTTGCCTTCTTCTTTCTCCCTCGGAATTGGATAAGGGTTTATACTAATTGTAGGGGAAATTCGAATGTTGCCCACTTCGAGGAGATGCCTAGGTATAGACCAGAGGGTATTTACTCACCTCCATAATTTTAAATTTTAATCATGCATGCATTTTGAAAACTCTATAAACTTTTCAGTTTTCTTAAACCTTTTTATATGTATAGTTCAGTCTCCCTGATGAAATGCTAAATGCTCTACTGTTTGGAGTCTAGTGGTTAGAATTTAATTTAGTGGTTGTGGAGACTTCACTACAAATTTTGTATATTCGTATATTATGCGTTTTAGTACAACCCCCTTTTTAAATTTTATATTTCCTACTCTCACTAGGATCATCGATCGTTACATGGATAGCTTTATGAACTGTCGTTTTATGATTCATGTTCTAGCCAAGAACCGCAACACCCATATCCCTTTTATGCACCTCCCGACAGGTCGACGTGTTGAGCTTGTCCTCCCTGAGCTTGAAACACACTACATCCTCTCTATAACTGATGGCCTTTTCATCCTCGTTCATAAGCAAACACGCGCCATGCGCTTATTCAATCCATTGACCCATTGTATGTCTGCCGATCTCCCACCAACCTTATTAGAAATTACAAAGATGCCATACTACAAAATTACTGTAGTAATTGCCCCTTCAAGATCTATAGTTGAGCAACCAACTCTCATGATTGCCGTGGCCAATGATAATGTTGCATACTTTGCAAAACCAGGTGACCAGACATCACTCCAGATACAGTTACCATTCTGTATGACAAGCGCGTTGTTCTTCAATGAAGGATTTTATTGCACAGACAATGAAGGATCAATATGGCAAATCAAACCAGATCAAAAGACAGTGAACTGTGTGTTTTATCATGATATTGATGGTAGATGCTGGCACCTTGTGCAATCCAGAATAGGAATGCTCCTTATCGATTTTTGTCCAACATTGGCAGGAATGTATAATGATGCTTTCAGAAAATTGAATGTCTTCAAGTTCGACTTGAATGCTAACACGATCATTCCAACGAATGATATTGGAAATTGCACAATTTTTGTCGGACTAAAACAGCGAGCTCTTTTGGTTACTCCCACGAAAATTTCAATTAAACGCAATTCAATCTACATTTGTTATGCACCTATTTTTATCTATCATTTGAAGGATAAGAGTGCTGAGTTAATTGAGCAACTTCATAATGTAATTTACTGTCCAAATATCATGATGAACCTAGTAGCTGGAGAGATGTGGCCGTTGGATTGATGTGTGGTCTGTCTTAGTTCATTGTATGTTTCCTATTAATTTTACTCCTGAACTTATGTTTAATTTAAGGTTTCTTTTTATTGGTTCGATCTGTGAGTATGGCTTGTTTGTCTCTATGGCATGGCACCACAGCAAGATGTTCTAAATTAATGTAATTTGAGCTACTTTCTTTGAGTAACACCTATTTTGATTTTGTACTAGTGGCATTGAAAAAAAAATAATCTTCCCGTATTGCAATTAGTAAAATAATACCTTGTTAAAGTAATTAATAACACACACTCGGTGAGTTCCAAGTTAAGACCCAGTTGGATAAGGTTCTGTTAATTAAAAATCTAAATATAAATTATTAACATTGGAACAACATTATTTAATTTGCTCTATCTTTGCTTGAAATTCAAACCCAATTACAATTATTAAGAATATGTTCCAAACTATAAATATTAGTTCATTCCTCTCAATAATCTGAACTGGTGTATGGACAATTTTACAAATATCTGAACATCTGGGCACAACTTATGACATTTAAATAAGGACTAATCTGATCATCTTCTGATAACATCTTCAAATTCTGGAGCAAATTAAGGGCATTTTTCACCACTCTGCAAAAATTCTATACTAGTTCTGCTCTGCTATATATATTTTAATGTATGCTCAGGAAATTTCCAGAATTTTGTACAGTTTATAACAAAACAATCATGAAATTTTCATTTGAAATAGTGTTCCCTACGTATCTTTACGTCATGTCAAAAGTAGATCCTAAAATTCATATTAAAACAAGTGTTTCTTCATAATTGCATCTGCTTCGCATGTAATCGCAAATTAATTTGAACAGTACCATGTTTTTTAAAGATAACTTGAATTTGCTTGGCACACAGTTTATTTGAGTTGCTTGACACACATGTCATCGATCGGATTTTATGAAATTTGCTTAACATTCAACAAATATATAATTTAAAAACAATTTCACTATTAGTAACACTATTCCGATCCTCTATTATATTCTTACTCATTCCATTAACACTATATGCATTATCCTCTGTTCCAGCCAATTTCACTATTAGTTGAATAATAAAATAATAGAGTAATTGTGGGATTCAGCATTGAGAATTGATATCTAGCTCTTTAGATAATTCATAGAAACGGTGACTAAAATTTAAATTTATTGACCCTCAGATTAAATGTGTATCGTATATAAATTATGATTAAGACATATATTTTTCTTCAAATAATGTGCAAATATTTTAGGAATACTATTCACAAATAATTTGCAAATAATATTAATTTGAAAATAATTATTCCTTAAAATTTAAAGGTAATTATTCCTGAATTATACAAAATAAAATTATTCATTAAAATTTAAAAACAATTATTCCTGAATTATAAAAATAAATTATTCCTAAAAGATACTTATTCACAAATAACTTCACTTCCAATTTTGAAAAAAGACGTGAGAATTGTACCCAAAATAATTCAAACGTGCCCTTAGCTAGGTTCCTCCAATAAATCATTATTATCTTTTTAAAATAAACATAAACGTACCTACATATTAAGTACGTATTTATACCTAACATAATATTTTCTCTAAATTTGGATATTTTAACTCTTTATAAAGACTGAACAGCTGACTTTAATTGGATTTTATTTTAAATTGAAATCATCCAAACAAAGAGAGAAGTCCCTACACTTTGGGGTTCAGGATGAAATGAAAAGTTAAAAAATCTAAATTAAAAAATCTAATAGGAGGACAAGGTAAGAATTTGAATTAAGTTCCATTTCTTGATGCATATTTTCAGACTCAGTTTTTTTAATAACGTTTTTCATATAACCACAGTTTTCTGACCTAGTTGAAAGTCCAAATCCGACTCCAAAATTGCCAAAAAAATTGTCTTAAAAATTAGACTACAAATTAAGTTTTATTTTATTATTATTTTCCATTTCAGGATGTTGACAGATGAGTTAAAGAAATATGGTGTCTAAAATGTTGACAAGTTAAAAAAAAAATGTCTCAACGTTTAATATAAACCATTTTTGCTAGTTCCGTAGTTTTGACCAGAGAACTAATTTGGTAGTAAATTGATTGATGTCTTCTTTCAAAAATTCCTTTGCCCCCCCAAACAATGAAAAATTGATTCTTAATTAGATTTCAAGATATTGACAGTGTTGTTTTTACTTCATACATACCATGCACGAACAATAAAGTCAAAATTGTATCTAACTCGTACGCTGCATACAGCGAAAACTGCATGGTCAGTATCTTTATCTTCATTAAATCTATCTTGAAACACCAATTGACGTAATATTTAGTATTGATTTTTACAACTGTCAGACATGAACCAACTCCAACTCAACCCGATCCACTAATATTTTGTTCAGAACTTCAGATCCACCTAGGGTTTGATATTCCATGGCAAACGCTATGGAATTAGATATTGTATTCCGCACTAAAGATTACGTTTCGGGTCTCTTTGACATATAATGGTCTCAAGTTAAGATGGGGATTGTTTCTTCTTTCCCAAATGTAAATGTTTAACACCTAAATGAGATGTAATTGTTTGATCTCTAAATAAGACGTAATTATATGACCTTTATGATTCAAAACATTACACAGCAGGGACAAAGTTACTCGGAAGTACTCAATCAAAAGTTAAATGGGTAGATTCTGTAAAAATTTACCTATTGCATGTGGAATGAAATGAATTCAAAGTTAATTCAACAATTATTAGAAGAAGAACAAGAGTTGGAGGATGCTGCTTCTCATAAAAGCTCTGACACAAATTTTACAAAAAATAAAAATAAAAAAGCAGAATTTTGACAAGGCAACATTCATATATAACGCCTTTTCTTCTTTTTTTTTTTTTTTTCCCAAGTACGAAAACAGAACTGGATATCACGACATGGGTATACAGCAGAAGAGCAAGAAAGAAGACATGCAATTAAGAGCAGTAATTGTAGTAGTATATCATAAAATTGAACATTAACAAGTATTTCAGCATCCATTTGACTGACATCCATTCCTTAGCAGTACTACACATACTAGATCCATCACTAACACTATTCCCCACAAAATTTAACATAACTTTCTCTCTACAGTGAGTCTATCCTAAAACAGAAACTATATATGAGAAATAATAATATAATATATAGCAATAACACAACAGGCTTCTTCCTAAATAGGAACAGGAATCAAACTCTCAACATAATCAAAACAATTGTTGATTTCACAACTCAGAGGCCATGTCACCCTGATGACCTCGTCAGGGTTTTCGGATATATCATGAAAGCATATAGCCTGATCAGAAGTGAGATAGATATTAAGCATATTCTTTTTAATTGAATACGGTGCTGGAAGCCAAACTCGGGCATTAATCATCAACCCCCATAGGTGAATTTCTTTCTCGAAGTGCCATACACGCTCTCCTATGTTAATGGGTTCAAGTGCCCATAGTTTGATGTTTGGAAGCACTGGATGCCGTTGAAAAGTTATAGCACAGAGCCGGCCATCCCGTTTAGTTACCCCCAGTAATTTTCCCTCTTCCCATCGTGGATGTGGAATGCTGCTCCAATCTTCACGTACATCAATGCTCAGTAGCAAACCATCGTGTATAACAGTACGATGGTTATCAAAGTTCTCCGTACTCAGATCGAATGATATCACGGTATCATAATTCTCTGACAGGAAAGGCCAATAGATTGTATCGTTAACATTGACACCAGAACTAGAAGGTTTGCCTATGACAGAATTTATCACCTTTCTCCACGAGCGGTTAGGGCATCCTAATGTGTAAACATTAATAGTATAAGAATTCATGGTCGTAGGATCACAATACCATAAAACAACCTTATATTCTCCCGTAGCAGAATGGAAGAATAAGTCGGTGCACATTTCTTTATTTCTACCGAATCCAAATCCTGGGAACAAATCAGTCGGCCTCGGCAAAGACACACATTGCCGGGTGATGGGGTTGAACACGGTTATCTTGCCTCTCACTTCAGTACAGAGAAGGCCTTTGCAGGAGCCTCCGAATTTTCCATCGCTGCCCAATTGTTCAGGTAACCAAATTTTGCGGAAATGGTCTAGATCAATAACCCCCTCGGGGTTTTCACAAAAAACAACCGAAGTAACCCCGCCTAACTTGACTACCAGGAGTCGCAACGGTTCATTCGTCATGATTTTTCTGTCAAAATGGTCATTCTTGAACTGTGATTCTTGGATCTTAGCCAACCAGTTCTTGCACACCACTTGGCATGTGAGTAGGGCAGTTGCTGGTACACGTACGAGGATCTCCTGTAGGACATCATTCGGTAATGGTTTGGCTTGCTGGCTCTCTTGAAGGTGATTCACCATGAACTTACGCACACTCATTGGAAACAGTAGGTATCTGAGTTGAGAACTTTCTGGTACGTGTACCATGTTCTCTTGGAGAACATGTTTGGCTAACTCTTTCCTTTGCTGGTTCTGGAGCACATTCTCCATTAATTTGCGCGAAGTCACTGGAAACAATTGGTATCTGAGTAGTGCAGTTGCTGCCATGAAAGTGTGTGGAGTAGAGTGACTGGAAGGTGGAAATTTTTTTGGATAGCACTGTCTAGATAGAGAAGAGAAGAGAAGAGGAGAAGAGAAGAGGGAAAACTCTGTTTCTTGATTATCTTTGATTCAGTACGAAAGCAAAGGAACGGCTATTAAATAACAGGCCTTCTAAGTTCTAACTTATGGTGTTGGTAAGTACAACCTATTAAAATAACAAAGGCCTGTCAAGATGGAATGAATAATGGGCCGGTCCTTTGAGGGCTTCATATCCTGTTTCTTGTAAGAGCGGTATTAAAAGCCTCCTAAGAGAAATTGCTATTAATTAAACTGAGGATGGAGAGATCGAATCCGTATCAGCCCAGTTACCTGAGGTGCAAGCTATATATAAATCTGAACCGTTCTTTTTATGTAGCACGAATCTCAAAGCATACCCCCTACAGTACTTCCAACCGGTTCCGGATTGAGTTTGGCCCAACTTGAATTTTTTAAATTGGACCTCAGGTACCTGGGTGGATATGCACTCGATCGGATGGAGAGAGGACGTGACCATGAATTTAGTAGGTTCATACATAACTAGAGGAATACAGTGTAATATAGCTTTAATTAGGATTACAATTATTGACATGTATATAGAGTGGAAAAAAAAATGTGCTGTGACATGGCTAACAC
This sequence comes from Carex pumila, assembly GCA_033356055.1. Lineage (NCBI taxonomy): Eukaryota > Viridiplantae > Streptophyta > Magnoliopsida > Poales > Cyperaceae > Carex > Carex pumila. The sequence goes on along the minus strand of JARJHM010000122.1, from coordinate 371,049 downwards.
ACTGTGATTTTGATCTCATGTTGTGATCAAAATGTCAACGAGTGGCCACGGCATGCGAATAGTCATGTCACATGATTCACGTCGTGTCAAAACGTGCTTTGATCAAACATGACTTATTCACTAGTTAATCATAATAGTTTATTCAAGATTCACCATTTGATCAAGAATTTTTTTAATGAATTTTTGTTGGCTGATACTAATTCTTGGAGCACCATAATCTCGTTATTTGCGAGACTGTTATATATGTGTAAATGATACAAAAGAGGTATTTAATTTAATTTAATTTAATTTAATTTAATTTATCTCTCCACCTGATGTTGTAGTGTCATTTAATAACATGTATGATAGCATTGAATTATATATGCTTTTCTTATTTTATTTTAAAATTAACTAGAAAGGGATAGAAGAAATTAAATATACCATGATTTTTACAAGCCAAGTTTATTTGTAGAAATGCAAGGGGTTTGAGTACTGCAAATCTACTAAACATTTTAACTGAGAGTAACACATAATAGAATTTATTATATAGCTAGGTTCTAAATATACACAGGGAGACGTGCACATGGCAGTCACCATATTTATATTATCAAATTCAACAATTAACTATATATTCACCTAACTTTATATAACTCTTCACGTGTCACCCTCGCTACATTTCCAGATTTTATTCCGGCCATTGGTTTCCTTCTTTCTCACAACTCTCTCTAGCTAGCTAAATTTATATCGTCCTTGTAATTAACGAAAATTTATAGAACAAGAGAAATTGACAAAGGAAGAGCGTACAGAAAATTAATGAGAGAAAACCGTAGAATCAAGCAACGACCTTCTATGATTGCTAAGAAACGACAACAAGGAGACGAAGGAGACACAGGTATTCGTAACACGTGTTGTTCTCTTCGAGATCAATGGACTCGTAACTATTAATTGGAGCAATTTTGGTGTCAATAATGGTTCCTTGTATTACTATCTAGATATTAGTTATATGATTGGGTTTGTAACTTGCCTTGAATTTGAATTTAACCTAAACTTTTGGGTAGATTGTGAAAAGTAAAATATTTCTCTCAAAAAAAAAGTTTTGGACTTGAGATGAGCGGGTTTATGCAACCTTTAAAAGTATAAAGTTCCAAACTTAGACCTCCGTGGTATAAATTCCTAATAGCAATTCCATAATGTGATGCTGGTTTAATATCATATAATCTTACTATTATTATACATATACTTTTCTAACGAAGAAACCTGAAAAAAATAATTAATGTCTTGCTCAAAAGCTTAAATTGATTTATGTTAGACTATTGTACAAATTGTATCACCTAACTATTATCGGCTTAAATTATGTGATGATTTCTCAGATGACACATGAATTGAAACTCTTTTTTTGTCCTTGACGAGTCTCACTCAGGAATATCACAAGTTATGCGGGTTACGGCTAACTACATTAATCAAAGACGATGTTGAATTACCGAACCAATTTTGTTAACTTGGCATAGGCACAAACTTTACGTGATTAGATTAAGAAGTGTTGTATGATGCGTCATCACCGTAGCGACACACTTGTCACATTATCTCGACAGTGCTAAGGTGCAAATCTCGAGTTATTCCTAACTCCTTTCAACTAATTTTATTTATTGTTGATGGCTAGATTATAATTGTTGATTTCATTTGCTTGATTGTTGATTGCTTACTTATGACTGTTAATTTGGTTTGCTTAATATGTTTATTGCTTGCACATAATTGTTAAATTGTGTTGTTTAATTGTCATATAGTAACTATTGATTAATTATTGGGTAAAGGTTCATATTTGGAAGGCATGTATAATTAACATAACATATGGATATTGATCAAATATAAAGAGATTGCACTGAAATTGATATATATGCCAAAATTAGTATATCTCCTAATAACATCCTAGGTACTATGTTAACCAAATCCATCGGTATGGTGACAAACTATAGACATGGAGGCAGTGTAAATTTTTTTTTTGAGTAAAGGTTGGAGGTCAAGCCACCCAACTATTTAATACCTTTGTTATTATAATAAAGGATTTCCCCCATCTGGGTTTTGAACCCATGACATCTCACATAGAGACCATGTGCCTTAGCCACTAGACCAAAGACTAGTTCTCGAGGCAGTGTAAATTTAAAAATGACCATTCATGAATCTTAAGTTGAGACCAAAGCATGTCATGAATTTAATTGTTTGGTTTAGCAATAGTTGAAAATTGATTTGGTTCACTTGATTAATTGTTATTTTTTTTGGATTATTGCTTGTTGTTCTCCTGTTCGTTTGTCAGATTATATTTGAATGCTTATTATGGATTTGAAACTGCATGTTTTCAATGCTTAATTTATTTTCACGACATGATCATCTTTTTCATAAGTTGGTGTATAACATGGTGCAAAGAAACTTAGCTAAAGCATGAGTTTGATTTAAATGAACCTTAGCATAATATGGATGCAATATAACTTTCATAAATGCATGATATGATGTGAGTTCATAACTTTGCATTTGAGGCATGATTATATTTTCTAAAGCTAAGAAAGATTTGTAATATGATATTGTTATAAATGGAGTGTGTTAAAGAACCAGATGTTTGAAACCTGACGGTCATATAGGCACCCTATTCGGGGTAAGCGTGCAATTTATGTTATGTAGGCGCTGGACTTATAACGCATAATGGAAATTGCATAAGTGTCATATTCGGGGTAAGCATGTAATTTCTATTTTGTGGGCGTTGAACTTGTAGAGCATAACTTTAGTCATCTAAGCACCTTACTTGGGGTGAGCACATAATTTCAAGTTATGGTCATAACAAAAATTGTATAGGCATCATATTCGTGATAGTGCATGATCAGAGTCTTGTACTAATCTTGACAGTTATGTAGGCACTGAACTTGTAGCGCATAACTAGGGTCATATAGGCAATGTACTTGTAGGGCATGACCGAGATATTTTTATTCCCAAAATGGTTACCTAATGTAATGATTTTTTATTTTATCATGAATAGTATTGAGCAAAGCATGTGGTTGCACAATAGGGTTGCATAACTAAATTGGATTGAACTTTTAAGTCTATAGCACATCAGCATTGCATATTATAATATTTCATTATGCTTGATTGTTATATCTATCAATTGTTTCTCTAGCCTGCTGATTTTTTTTTCACAGCTTTTGAGCATTCATAAAGTGAACTTATATTTTGTTTCTTAACTGATGATAATTGGTAACTTAGATTCTTTGGTTCTTATATTACTATTGTAGTGTATATTTTGGGTTCTCGGTGCTATTTTAGTTTCAGTTTGTCAAATCTGGAGATGACTGAAACTGAATACTGCACTAGGAGATTTTCAATATCTCACATTTTTCCACCTCGCTGGGTTCCACGTAAAAAGCGCAGGACAAGAAAATGAGATGTTAAACTAGAAGATTGCGAGATATGCCACAAACTTTTGTGGCGGGAGGAGCAGGTTGAGAAACCTCACTGGAAGCCATTGCTGCTTGAGATATAAGAGGATAGAGAGAGAGAGAGAGATGTGTGAATGATTTTGTATTCTCATTGACTTATAAAATGATTACAGAGAGCTTGTTTATATAGACTAAGCTGTTACAATTCATCACCTGAGTAACTAACTAACATTCCTAACAGCATCTAACTAGTGTCTGTTACAATGCATCTATTTCTGTTACAAAGTATCCTACGGCTAATAGTTTTTATGCTCACGCAGTTTGATTATAAGGGCATGTCAAGATGGAATGAATAATGGGCCTGTTGGGCTGGTTCATATCATATCCAGTTATTTTAAGACGAGTATTAAAAGCCTGCCAAAAATTCATTCCCTTCTTTTTTTTGCTGGCCCAAGTTTTACACAGTTTATTCTCTGCTGCTCTTCTCGTTTCACACAAATTCTGGTCTTGGATCCTGCTTGCTACTGCTTCTCTTCTCTCTCTCTCTCTCTCTCTCTCTCTCTCTCTCTCTCTATATATATATATATATATATATATATATATATATATATTTGTCTATTCATTCTTTAAAATAATTAAATAAATGAAAGATGATAGAAGAAAATGATATCCATGCATGTCAATTTTTTTAGAGGGTGTAATAGTATTTTAATGAAGACATTGCTTATTTTTTCAAATTTTAAATTAACATGTATAGTAGAGACTCTTCCTTTAAATTATGCATTTGTCATGTTTTTCTCTCATATAACCCAATATGAATATATGCACTTCACATATCGTTCCCACTTTTTCCTTGTACATATATACGCTTTCATAGCATCCCTAAAATAAAGGCTATAATTAACAATAAGTAGGAAGTTTTTTTTTTTTTTATGTCCTAGAAAAAAGGATGATTAGTAGCTATAAATAGGAAGGTTAAGCCTAATTTGGCGGCTCAAGCCTTGCAAAAACCATCATAACCTCTAATGATCTAATTAAAGTATCTAAAAAAAGCTCTCTCGTCATTTTAAAAAGAGCGAGTGCTTTTTCTCAAAAAAAGAAAAGCAAGTTCTTGGTCTTTTATTTTGTCATCTAAAATCTCTTTCGTTTCTACAAAGAAGGTTGCATACTTTCTTTTCCACCAAAAAAAGTTCCTAGACAGCACATTCAGACCAACCGACAAGGCGTGAAAGCATGGTGGCTTGGATCACCACTCTTCCAGGAGACCTAATATGGGAAATTGCCAAGCAAATACTTGCTGACGATGTGGTCGACTACGTGTGCTTTCGTGCCACTTGCTCGGCTTTGCGGTCATCCTTGCCTGACCCTTATGACCTTGCCTTCTTCTTTCTCCCTCGGAATTGGATAAGGATTTATACTAATTGTAGGGGAAATTCGAATGTTGCCCACTTCGAGGAGATGCCTAGGTATAGCCCAGAGGGTATTTACTCACCTCCATAATTTTAAATTTTAATCATGCATGCATTTTGAAAACTCTATAAACTTTTCAGTTTTCTTAAACCTTTTTATATGTATAGTTCAGTCTCCCTGATGAAATGCTAAATGCTGTACTGCTTGAAGTCTAGTGGTTAGAATTCTATTTAGTGGTTGTGGAGACTTGACCACAAATTATGTGTATTCGTATATTATGCATTTTAGTACAACCCCCTTTTTAAATTTTATATTTCCTCCTCTGACTAGGATCATCGATCGTTACATGGATAGCTTTATGAACTGTCGTTTTATGATTCATGTTCAAGCCAAGAACCGCGACACCCATATCCCTTTTATGCACCTTCCGACAGGTCGACGTGTTGAGCTTGTCCTCCCTGAGCTTGAAACACACTACATCCTCTCTATAACTGATGGCCTTTTCATCCTCGTTCATAAGCAAACACGCGCCATGCGCTTATTCAATCCATTGACCCATTGTATGTCTGCCGATCTCCCACCAACCTTATTAGAAATTACAAAGATGCCATACTACAAAATTACTGTAGTAATTGCCCCTTCAAGATCTATAGTTGAACAACCAACTCTCATGATTGCCGTGGCCAATGATAATGTTGCATACTTTGCAAAACCAGGTGACCAGACATCACTCCAGATACAGTTACCATTCTGTATGACAAGCGCGTTGTTCTTCAATGAAGGATTTTATTGCACAGACAATGAAGGATCAATATGGCAAATCAAACCAGATCAAAAGACAGTGAACTGTGTGTTTTATCATGATATTGATGGTAGATGCTGGCACCTTGTGCAATCCAGAATAGGAATGCTCCTTATCGATTTTTGTCCAACATTGGCAGGAATGTATAATGATGCTTTCAGAAAATTGAATGTCTTCAAGTTCGACTTGAATGCTAACACGATCATTCCAACGAATGATATTGGAAATTGCACAATTTTTGTCGGACTGAAGCAGCGAGCTCTCTTGGTAACTCCCACAAAAATTTCAATTAAACGCAATTCAATCTACATTTGTTATGCACCTATTTTTATCTATCATTTGAAGGATAAGAGTGCTGAGTTAATTGAGCAACTTCATAATGTAATTTACTGTCCAAATATCATGATGAACCTAGTAGCTGGAGAGATGTGGCCGTTGGATTGATGTGTGGTCTGTCTTAGTTCATTGTATGTTTCCTATTAATTTTACTCCTGAACTTATGTTTAATTTAAGGTTTCTTTTTATTGGTTCGATCTGTGAGTATGGCTTGTTTGTGTCTATGGCATGGCACCACAGCAAGATGTTCTAAATTAATGTAATTTGAGCTACTTTCTTTGAGTAACACCTGTTTTGATTTTGTACTAGTGGCATTGAAAAAAAAAAATCTTTCCTTATTGCAATTAGTAAAATAATACCTTGTTAAAGTAATTAATAGCACACATGTACTCGGTGAATTCCAAGCCCCAGTTGGATAAGGCTCTGTTAAAAATTCTTTCGACTAGTGTTGCTTTGATGGAACTTGCAAGTCATGGATGTGCAATACAGACGACTTATTTACTGGTTGGTATTAACATTGGAGTAATATATCACAAATATCTAAATATAAATTATTAATATTGGAACAACATTATTTGCTCTATCTTTGCTTGAAATTCAAACCCAATTACAATTATTAAGAATATGTTCCAAACTATAAATATTAGTTCATTCCTCTCAATAATCTGAACTGGTGTATGGACAATTTTACAAATATCTGAACATCTGGGTACAAATTATGACATTTAAATATAGAAAAGGTAATGTCCCCCGGGTTACAGCCCTCCAAAAATCCCCGTGTATAAAACCTTCCCTTTTTAGCTTAGTTTTGACGTGTTTTTAACTGTTACAACTGTCATAATTTCAACTACTATAATTTCAAGTACACTATGTATGTTTACAAAATTATTTGTGTATGTTTATAAGATAATATATGTATATTTACAGGATAATATGTATATGTTTACAGGATATTATGTGTATGTTCATCTGCTATAATTTCAAGTACACTGTGTATGTTTATAGGATAATATGTATATGTTTACAGGATAATATATATCTGTTTACAGGATATTATATGTATGTTCACAAAAGGTGGTCCCCAACAGCTGTCACGTGTTTTCAACAGTTGTCACGCGTTTTCAACAGCTGTCACTCATTTTTAACAACTTTCACCCGTTTTTAACAGCTTTCACGCGTTTTTATGTTTACAAGATTTGTTGAATTAGTTTACAGAATTTAGTATTGATGTTTACAGAATTTAGTATTAATGTTTACAGAATTATTTGAAAATCTCCGGAGATTTTTGGAGGACTGGAGTTGGAGAACTGTTAGCTGCTTCCATTTAAATAAGGACTGATCTGATCATCTTCTGATAACATCTATAAATTCTGGACCAAATTATGGGCATTTTTCACCACTCTGCAAAAATTCTATACTAGTTCTGCTCTGCTATATATATTTTAATGTATGCTCAGGAAATTTCCAGAATTTTGTACAGTTTATAACAAAACAATCATGAAATTATCATTTGAAATAGTGTTCCCTACGTATCTTTACGTCATGTCAAAAGTAGATCCTGAAATTCATATTAAAACAAGTGTTTCTTCATAATTGCATCTGCTTCGCATGTAATCGCAAATTAATTTGAACAGTACCATGTTTTTTAAAGATAACTTGAATTTGCTTGGCACACATTTTATTTGAGTTGCTTGACACACATGTCATCGATCGGATTTTATGAAATTTGCTTAACATTCAACAAATATATAATTTAAAAACAATTTCACTATTAGTAACACTATTCCGATCCTCTATTATATTCTTACTCATTCCATTAACACTATATGCATTATCCTCTGTTCCAGCCAATTTCACTATTAGTTGAATAATAAAATAATAGAGTAATTGTGGGATTCAGCATTGAGAATTGATATCTAGCTCTTTAGATAATTCATAGAAACGGTGACTAAAATTTAAATTTATTGACCCTCAGATTAAATGTGTATCGTATATAAATTATGATTAAGACATATATTTTTCTTCAAATAATGTGCAAATATTTTAGGAATACTATTCACAAATAATTTGCAAATAATATTAATTTGAAAATAATTATTCCTTAAAATTTAAAGGTAATTATTCCTGAATTATACAAAATAAATTATTCATTAAAATTTAAAAACAATTATTCCTGAATTATAAAAATAAATTATTCCTAAAAGATACTTATTCACAAATAACTTCACTTCCAATTTTGAAAAAAGACGTGAGAATTGTACCCAAAATAATTCAAACGTGCCCTTAGCTAGGTTCCTCCAATAAATCATTATTATCTTTTTAAAATAAACATAAACGTACCTACATATTAAGTACGTATTTATACCTAACATAATATTTTCTCTAAATTTGGATATTTTAACTCTTTATAAAGACTGAACAGCTGACTTTAATTGGATTTTATTTTAAATTGAAATCATCCAAACAAAGAGAGAAGTCCCTACACTTTGGGGTTCAGGATGAAATGAAAAGTTAAAAAATCAAAATTAAAAAATCTAATAGGAGGACAAGGTAAGAATTTGAATTAAGTTCCATTTCTTGATGCATATTTTCAGACTCAGTTTTTTTAATAACGTTTTTCATATAACCACAGTTTTCTGACCTAGTTGAAAGTCCAAATCCGACTCCAAAATTGCCAAAAATTGTCTTAAAAATTAGGCTACAAATTAAGTTTTATTTTATTATTATTTTCCATTTCAGGATGTTGACAGATGAGTTACAGAAATATGGTGTCTAAAATGTTGACAGTGTTGTTTTTACTTCATACATACCATGCACGAACAATAAAGTAAAAATTGTATCTAACTCGTACGCTGCATACAGCGAAAACTGCATGGTCAATATCTTTATCTTCATTAAATCTATCTTGAAACACCAATTGACATAATATTTAGTATTGATTTTTACAACTGTCAGACATGAACCAACTCCAACTCAACCCGATCCACTAATATTTTGTTCAGAACTTCAGATCCACCTAGGGTTTGATATTCCATGACAAACACTATGGAATCAGGTATTGTATTCCGCACTAAAGATTACGTTTCGGGGTCTCTTTGGCATATGACGGTCTTAGGTTAAGGTGGGAATTGTTTCTTCTTCCCCAGTGTGTAAGTGTTTGACCCCTAGATGAGATGTAATTGTTTGATCTCTAGATAAGACGTAATTGTTTGACCTTTATGATTCAAAACAATACACAGCAGGGACAAAGTTACTCGGAAGTACTCAATCAAAAGTTAAATGGGTAGATTCTGTAAAAATTTACCTATTGCATGTGGAATGAAATGAATTCAAAGTTAATTCAACAATTATTAGAAGAAGAACAAGAGTTGGAGGATGCTGCTTCTCATAAAAGCTCTGACACAAATTTTACAAAAAAAAAAAAGAGCAGAATTTTAACAAGGCAACATTCATATATAACGCCTTTTCTTCTTTTTCTTTTTTTTCCCAAGTACGAAAACAGAACTGGATATCACGACATGGGTATACAGCAGAAGAGCAAGAAAGAAGGCATGCAATTAAGAGCAGTAATTGTAGTAGTATATCATAAAATTGAACATTAACAAGTATTTCAGCATCCATTTGACTGACATCCATTCCTTAGCAGTACTACACATACTAGATCCATCACTAACACTATTCCCCACAAAATTTAACATAACTTTCTCTCTACAGTGAGTCTATCCTAAAACAGAAACTATATATGAGAAATAATAATATAATATATAGCAATAACACAACAGGCTTCTTCCTAAATAGGAACAGGAATCAAACTCTCAACATAATCAAAACAATTGTTGATTTCACAACTCAGAGGCCATGTCACCCTGATGACCTCGTCAGGGTTTTCGGATAGATCATGAAAGCATATAGCCTGATCAGAAGTGAGATAGATATTAAGCATATTCTTTTTAATTGAATACGGTGCTGGAAGGCAAACTCGGGCATTAATCATCAACCCCCATAGGTGAATTTCTTTCTCCAAGTGCCATACACGCTCTCCTATGTTAATGAGTTCAAGTGTCCATAGTTTGATGTTTGGAAGCACTGGATGCCGTTGAAAAGTTATAGCACAGAGCCGGCCATCCCGTTTAGTTACCCCCAGTAATTTTCCCTCTTCCCATCGTGGATGTGGAATGCTGCTCCAATCTTCACGTACATCAATGCTCAGTAGCAAACCATCGTGTATAACAGTACGATGGTTATCAAAGTTCTCCGTACTCAGATCGAATGATATCACGGTATCATAATTCTCTGACAGGAAAGGCCAATAGATTGTATCGTTAACATTGACACCAGAACTAGAAGGTTTGCCTATGACAGAATTTATCACCTTTCTCCACGAGCGGTTAGGGCATCCTAATGTGTAAACATTAATAGTATAAGAATTCATGGTCGTAGGATCACAATACCATAAAACAACCTTATATTCTCCCGTAGCAGAATGGAAGAATAAGTCGGTGCACATTTCTTTATTTCTACCGAATCCAAATCCTGGGAACAAATCAGTCGGCCTCGGCAAAGACACACATTGCCGGGTGATGGGGTTGAACACGGTTATCTTGCCTCTCACTTCAGTACAGAGAAGGCCTTTGCAGGAGCCTCCGAATTTTCCATCGCTGCCCAATTGTTCAGGTAACCAAATTTTGCGGAAATGGTCTAGATCAATAACCCCCTCGGGGTTTTCACAAAAAACAACCGAAGTAACCCCGCCTAACTTGACTACCAGGAGTCGCAACGGTTCATTCGTCATGATTTTTCTGTCAAAATGGTCATTCTTGAACTGTGATTCTTGGATCTTAGCCAACCAGTTCTTGCACACCACTTGGCATGTGAGTAGGGCAGTTGCTGGTACACGTACGAGGATCTCCTGTAGGACATCATTCGGTAATGGTTTGGCTTGCTGGCTCTCTTGGAGGTGATTCACCATGAACTTACGCACACTCATTGGAAACAGTAGGTATCTGAGTTGAGAACTTTCTGGTACATGTACCAGGTTCTCTTGGAGAACATGTTTGGCTAACTCTTTCCTTGGCTGGTTCTGGAGCACATTCTCCATTAATTTGCGCGAAGTCAAGGGAAACAATTGGTATCTGAGTAGTGCAGTTGCTGCCATGAAAGTGTGTGGAGTGGAGTGACTGGAAGGTGGAAATTTTTTTGGAAAGCACTGTCTAGATAGAGAAGAGAAGAGAAGAGAAGAGGGAAAACTCTGTTTCTTGATTATCTTTGATTCGGGACGAAAGCAAAGGAAGGAGAAAGAGGAACAGCTATTAAATAACAGGCCTTCTAAGTTCTAACTTACGGTGTTGGTAAGTACAACCTATTAAAATAACAAAGGCCTGTCAAGATGGAATGAATAATGGGCCGGTCCTTTGAGGGCTTCATATCCTGTTTCTTGTAAGAGCGGTATTAAAAGCCTCCTAAGAGAAATTGCTATTAATTAAACTGAGGAGGATGGAGAGATCGAATCCGTATCAGCCCAGTTACCTGAGGTGCAAGCTATATATAAATCTGAACCGTTCTTTTTATGTAGCACGAATATCAAAGCATACCCCCTACAGTACTTCCAACCGGTTCCGGATTGAGTTTGGCCCAACTTGAATTTTTTAAATTGGACCTCAGGTACCTGGGTGGATATGCACTCGATCGGATGGAGAGGGGACGTGACCATGAATTTAGTAGGTTCATACATAACTAGAGGAATACAGTGTAATATAGCTTTAATTAGGATTACAATTATTGACATGTATATAGAGTGGAAAAAAAAATGTGTTGTGACATGGCTAACACACCGTGATTTTGATCTCGTGTTGTGATCAAAATGTCAACGACTGGCCACGGCATGCGAATAGTCATGTCACATGATTCAAGTCGTGTCAAAACGTGCTTTGATCAAACATGACTTATTCACCAGTTAATCATAATAATTTATTCAAGATTCACCATTTAATCAAAATCTACATCATTTGATCAAAAAAAATTTTAATGAATTTTTGTTGGCTGATACTAATTCTTGGAGCACCATAATCTCGTTATTTGCGAGAGACGGTTATATATATGCAAATGATACAAAAGAGGTATTTAATTTAATTTAATTTAATTTAATTTATCTCTCCACCTGATGTTGTAGTGTCATTTAATAACATGTATGATAGCATTGAATTATATATGCTTTTCTTATTTTATTTTAAAATTAACTAGAAAGGGATAGAAGAAATTAAATATACCATGATTTTTACAAGCCAAGTTTATTTGTAGAAATGCAAGGGGTTTGAGTACTGCAAATCTACTAAACATTTTAACTGAGAGTAACACATAATAGAATTTATTATATAGGTAGGTTCTAAATATACACAGGGAGACATGCACATGGCAGTCACCATATTTATATTATCAAATTCTACAATTAACTATATATTCACCTAACTTTATATAACTCTTCACGTGTCACCCTCGCTACATTTCCAGATTTTATTCCGGCCATTGGTTTCCTTCTTTCTCACAACTCTCTCTAGCTAGCTAAATTTATATCGTCCTTGTAATTAACGAAAATTTATAGAACAAGAGAAATTGAGAAAGGAAGAGCGTACAGAAAATTAATGAGAGAAAACCGTAGAATCAAGCAACGACCTTCTATGATTGCTAAGAAACGACAACGAGGAGACGAAGGAGACAGAGGTATTCGTAACACGTGTTGTTCTCTTCGAGATCAATGGACTCGTAACTATTAATTGGAGCAATTTTGGTGTCAATAATGGTTCCTTGTATTACTATCTAGATATTAGTTATATGATTGGGTTTGTAACTTGCCTTCAATTTGAATTTAACCTAAACTTTTGGGTAGATTGTGAAAAGTAAAATATTTCTCTCAAAAAAAAAGTTTTGGACTTGAGATGAGCGGGTTTATGCAACCTTTAAAAGTATAAAGTTCCAAACTTAGACCTCCGTGGTATAAATTCCTAATAGCAATTCCATAATGTGATGCTGGTTTAATATCATATAATCTTACTATTATTATACATATACTTTTCTAACGAAGAAACCTGAAAAAAATAATTAATGTCTTGCTCAAAAGCTTAAATTGATTTATGTTAGACTATTGTACAAATTGTATCACCTAACTATTATCGGCTTAAATTATGTGATGATTTCTCAGATGACACATGAATTGAAACTCTTTTTTTGTCCTTGACGAGTCTCACTCAGGAATATCACAAGTTATGCGGGTTACGGCTAACTACATTAATCAAAGACAATGTTGAATTACCGAACCAATTTTGTTAACTTGGCATAGGCACAAACTCTACGTGATTAGATTAAGAAGTGTTGTATGATGCATCATCACCGTAGCGACATACTTGTCACATCGTCTTGACAGTGCTAAGGTGCAAATCCCGAGTTATTCCTAACTGCTTTCAACTAATTTTATTTATTGTTGATGGCTAGATTATAATTGTTGATTTCATTTGCTTGATTGTTGATTGCTTACTTATGACTGTTAATTTGGTTTGCTTAATATGTTTATTGCTTGCACATAATTGTTAAATTGTGTTGTTTAATTGTCATATAGTAACTATTGATCAATTATTGGGTAAAGGTTCATATTTGGAAGGCATGTATAATTAACATAACATATGGATATTGACCAAATATAAAGGGATTGCACTGAAATTGATATATATGCCAAAATTAGTATATCTCGTAATAACATCCTCGGTACTATGTTAACCAAATCGATCGGTATGGTGACAAACTATAGACATGAAGGCAATGTAAATTTAAAAATGACCATTCATGAATCTTAAGTTGAGACCAAAGCATGTCATGAATTTAATTGTTTGGTTTAGCAATAGTTGAAAATTGATTTGGTTCACTTGATTAATTGTTATTTTTTTTGGATTATTGCTTGTTGTTCTCCTGTTCGTTTGTCAGATTATATTTGAATGCTTATTATGGATTTGAAACTGCATGTTTTCAATGCTTAATTTATTTTCACGACATGATCATCTTTTTCATAAGTTGGTGTATAACATGGTGCAAAGAAACTTAGCTAAAGCATGAGTTTGATTTAAATGAACCTTAGCATAATATGGTTGCAATATAACTTTCATAAATGCATGATATGATGTGAGTTCATAACTTTGCATTTGAGGCATGATTATATTTTCTAAAGCTAAGAAAGATTTGTAATATGATATTGTTATAAATGGAGTGTGTTAAAGAACCAGATGTCTGAAACCTGACGATCATATAGGCATCCTATTCGGGGTAAGCGTGCAATTTATGTTATGTAGGCGCTGGACTTGTAACGCATAATGGAAATTGCATAAGTGTCATATTCGGGGTAAGCATGTAATTTCTATTTTGTGGGCGTTGAACTTGTAGAGCATAACTTTAGTCATGTAAGCACCTTACTTGGGGTGAGCACATAATTTCAAGTTATGGCCATAACAAAAATTGTATAGGCATCATATTCGTGATAATGCATGATCAGAGTCTTGTACTAATCTTGACAGTTATGTAGGCGCTGAACTTGTAGCGTATAACTAGGGTCATATAGGCAATGTACTTGTAGGGCATGACCGAGATATTTTTATTACCAAAATGGTTACCTAATGTAATGATTTTTTATTTTATCATGAATAGTATTGAGCAAAGCATGTGGTTGCACAATAGGGTTGCATAACTAAATTGGATTGAACTTTTAAGTCTATAGCACATCAGCATTGCATATTATAATATTTCATTATGCTTGATTGTTATATCTATCAATTGTTTCTCTAGCCTGCTGATTTTTTTTCACAGTTTTTGAGCATTCATAAAGTGAACTTATATTTTGTTTCTTAACTGACGATAATTGGTAACTTAGATTCTTTGGTTCTTATATTACTATTGTAGTCTATATTTTGGGTTCTCGGTGCTATTTTAGTTTCAGTTTGTCAGATCTGGAGATGACTGGAACTGAATACCGCACTATGAGATTTTCAATATCTCACATTTTTCCACCTCGGTGGGTTCCACGTAAAAAGCGCAGGACAAGAAAATGAGATGTTAAACTAGAAGATTGCGAGATATGCCACAAACTTTTGTGGCGGGAGGAGCGGGTTGAGAAACCTCACTGGAAGCCATTGCTGCTTGAGATATAAGAGGATAGAGAGAGAGAGAGATGTGTGAATGATTTTGTATTCTCATTGACTTATAAAATGATTACAGAGAGCTTGTTTATATAGACTAAGCTGTTACAATTCATCACCTGAGTAACTAACTAACATTCCTAACAGCATCTAACTAGTGTCTGTTACAATACATCTATTTCTGTTACAAAGTATCCTACGGCTAATAGTTTTTATGCTCACGCAGTTTGATTATAAGGGCATGTCAAGATGGAATGAATAATGGGCCTGTTGGGCTGGTTCATATCATATCCAGTTCTTTTAAGACGAGTATTAAAAGCCTGCCAAAAATGCATTCCCTCTTTTTTTTTTGCTGGCCCAAGTTTTACACAGTTTATTCTCTGCTGCTCTTCTCGTTTCACACAAATTCTGGTCTTGGATCCTGCTTGCTACTGCTTCTCTTCTCTCTCTCTCTCTCTCTCTCTATATATATATATATATATATATATATTTGTCTATTCATTCTTTAAAATAATTAAATAAATGAAAGATGATAGAAGAAAATGATATCCATGCATGTCAATTTTTTTAGAGGGTATCATAGTATTTTAATGACGACATTGCTTATTTTTTCAAATTTTAAATTAACATGTATAGTAGAGACTCTTCCTTTAAATTATGCATTTGTCATGTTTTTCTCTCATATAACCCAATATGAATATATGCACTTCACATATCGTTCCCACTTTTTCCTTGTACATATATACGCTTTCATAGCATCCCTAAAATAAAGGCTATAATTAACAATAAGGAGGAAGTTTTTTTTTTTTTTTATGTCCTAGAAAAAAGGATGATTAGTAGCTACAAATAGGAAGGTTAAGCCTAATTTGGCGGCTCAAGCCTTGCAAAAACCATCATAACCTCTAATGATCTAATTAAAGTATCTAAAAAAAGCTCTCTCGTCATTTTAAGAAGAGCGAGTGCTTTTTCTCAAAAAAAGAAAAGCAAGTTCTTGGTCTTTTATTTTGTCATCTAAAATCTCTTTCGTTTCTACAAAGAAGGTTGCATACTTTCTTTTCCACCAAAAAAAGTTCCTAGACAGCACATTCAGACCAACCGACAAGGCGTGAAAGCATGGTGGCTTGGATCACTCTTCCAGGAGACCTAATATGGGAAATTGCCAAGCAAATACTTGCTGACGATGTGGTCGACTACGTGTGCTTTCGTGCCACTTGCTCGGCTTTGCGGTCATCCTTGCCTGACCCTTATGACCTTGCCTTCTTCTTTCTCCCTCAGAATTGGATAAGGATTTATACTAATTGTAGGGGAAATTCGAATGTCGCCCACTTCAAGGAGATGCCTAGGTATAGCCCAGAGGGTATTTACTCACCTCCATAATTTTAAATTTTAATCATGCATGCATTTTGAAAACTCTATAAACTTTTCAGTTTTCTTAAACCTTTTTATATGTATAGTTCAGTCTCCCTGCTGAAATGCTAAATGCTCTACTGTTTGGAGTCTAGTGGTTAGAATTCTATTTAGTGGTTGTGGAGACTTGACCACAAATTATGTGTATTCGTATATTATGCATTTTAGTACAACCCCCTTTTTAAATTTTATATTTCCTCCTCTAACTAGGATCATCGATCGTTACATGGATAGCTTTATGAACTGTCGTTTTATGATTCATGTTCTAGCCAAGAACCGCAACACCCATATCCCTTTTATGCACCTTCCGACAGGTCGACGTGTTGAGCTTGTCCTCCCTGAGCTTGAAACACACTACATCCTCTCTATAACTGATGGCCTTTTCATCCTCGTTCATAAGCAAACACGCGCCATGCGCTTATTCAATCCATTGACCCATTGTATGTCTGCCGATCTCCCACCAACCTTATTAGAAATTACAAAGATGCCAAACTACAAAATTACTGTAGTAATTGCCCCTTCAAGATCTATAGTTGAACAACCAACTCTCATGATTGCCGTGGCCAATGATAATGTTGCATACTTTGCAAAACCAGGTGACCAGACATCACTACAGATACAATTACCATTCTGTATCACAAGCGCGTTGTTCTTCAATGAAGGATTTTATTGCACAGACAATGAAGGTTCAATATGGCAAATCAAACCAGATCAAAAGTCGGCGAACTGTGTGTTTTATCATGATATTGATGGTAGATGCTGGCACCTTGTGCAATCCAGAATAGGAATGCTCCTTATCGATTTTTGTCCAACATTGGCAGGAATGTATAATGATGCTTTCAGAAAATTGAATGTCTTCAAGTTCGACTTGAATGCTAACACGATCATTCCAACGAATGATATTGGAAATTGCACAATTTTTGTCGGACTGAAGCAGCGAGCTCTTTTGGTAACTCCCACGAAAATTTCCATTAAACGCAATTCAATCTACATTTGTTATGCACCTATTTTTATCTATCATTTGAAGGATAAGAGTACTGAGTTAATTGAGCAACTTCATAATGCAATTTACTGTCCAAATATCATGATGAACCTAGCAGCTGGAGAGTTGTGGCCGTTGGATTGATGTGTGGTCTGTCTTAGTTCATTGTATGTGTCCTATTAATTTTACTCCTGAACTTATGTTTAATTTAAGGTTTCTTTTTATTGGTTTGATCTGTGAGTATGGCTTGTTTGTCTCTATGGCATGGCACCACAGCAAGATGTTCTAAATTAATGTAATTTGAGCTACTTTCTTTGAGTAACACCTATTTTGATTTTGTACTAGTGGCATTGAAAAAAAAATAATCTTCCCGTATTGCAATTAATAAAATAATACCTTGTTAAAGTAATTAATAACACACACTCGGTGAGTTCCAAGTTAAGACCCAGTTGGATAAGGTTCTGTTAATTAAAAATCTAAATATAAATTATTAACATTGGAACAACATTATTTAATTTGCTCTATCTTTGCTTGAAATTCAAACCCAATTACAATTATTAAGAATATGTTCCAAACTATAAATATTAGTTCGTTCCTCTCAATAATCTGAACTGGTGTATGGACAATTTTACAAATATCTGAACATCTGGGCACAAATTATGACATTTAAATAAGGACTGATCTGATCATCTTCTGATAACATCTACAAATTCTGGAGCAAATTAAGGGCATTTTTCACCACTCTGCAAAAATTCTATACTAGTTCTGCTCTGCTATATATATTTTAATGGATGCTCAGGAAATTTCCAGAATTTTGTACAGTTTATAGCAAAAAAATCATGAAATTATCATTTGAAATAGTGTTCCTTACGTATCTTTACGTCATGTCAAAAGTAGGTCCTGAAATTCACATTAAAACAAGTGTTTCTTCATAATTGCATCTGCTTCGCATGTAATATATCGCAAATTAATTTTAACAGTACCATGTTTTTTAAAGATAACTTGAATTTGCTTGGCACACATTTTATTTGAGTTGCTTGACACACATGTCATCTATCGGATTTTATGAAATTTGCTTAACATTCAACAAATATATAATTTAAAAACAATTTCACTATTAGTAACACTATTCCGATCCTCTATTATATTCTTACTCATTCCATTAACACTATATGCATTATCCTCTGTTCCAGCCAATTTCACTATTAGTTGAATAATAAAATAATAGAGTAATTGTGGGATTCAGCATTGAGAATTGATATCTAGCTCTTTAGATAATTCATAGAAACGGTGACTAAAATTTAAATTTATTGACCCTCAGATAAAATGTCTATCGTATATAAATTATGATTGAGACATCTATATATTTTTTCAAATAATGTGCAAATATTTTAGGGCTTAGTCCTGAATTATACAAAATAAATTATTCATTAAAATTTAAAAACAATTATTCCTGAATAATAAAAATAAATTATTCCTAAAAGCTACTTATTGACAAATAACTTCACTTCCAATTTTAAATAGGGAAGTGAGAATTGTCCCCAAAATAATTCAAATTAACGTGCCCTCAATTTGCAAAAATTAAAAAAAAAAATTATTGTTATTTCAATCTCTTATAAAAATGGCTAGTCATTTTGACAAACTGAGGGCACGTTAATTTTTTTGTCAAAAAGACTAGCCATACAACAAAGATGACAAATAAATTAAAAGTGTGATGACACTGGCTAGCTTGAGAAAAGAGGCATCAACAAAATAATAATTACGCGCAAGTTGAATTTTACGATTCTAACTTAAGGAGAGTGTTGAAGAGAAAAAAAAAATATCAATTATATTGATGACAAATAAATAGAGATCAATTGATATTAATTAGAAAATATAACAAATAATGATATTAGAAAATATTTTAATAGCACTTTAAATTATGTATAGACACGTACCTTATAAGAGATTGAAATAACAATCATAATTCAATAAAATAATTATCTTTTCTTTCAAATATCATCAAACTACAAATTAAACTAAAATAAGTATTACATGCTTCAAATAAGGGTATGACATCATATCCCTTAGTGTGGTTCATTATCACACTTTTTTTATGATGCTACATACTGCGTTTTATCATCACTTGAAGACCTTTCAATTCCCTCGTCAACTGTGATAGAGAGAAGGTTGATAGTTAGATCCCTTGAAAGAGGAAGTCTGTGTGATTGAACCCCAGTGGAATGAACTGGTACCAATTACCGCTCCTTGTATCAATTACAAGTGAAATCACTCAATACCTGCTGTTATACTTATAACTGTCATTATCAAACAATAATTATGAAATCTATAGGGACACCTACTAATTAAAAAGAGTAATAAATAATGATTATGACCCACAATCATGTGAGGCATCTAGATATAATTGTTATATCATGTCAGTACAGGAGCTGGTACAAATTCATACCAGCGCACAAAAAGGGGAAATTTGATAGAATGCCCTACCTTCAAAAATTATCAAACAAAATAGTCTTCTCACATATCTTTTGAATTCTTCCAATTTAGTTTGATAATTTGGAACTTTAATTTGTCATCAGATGGAAGAGAGACTTTACCGGTTACCCATTCAATACATCCGCTTGTGTGAAGAGCCATCATGACCGCACATGACAATGCAAGGTAGTTTTCTCCATCAAGCAGAACGTGTGGCGGAGATGTGCAGAGATAAATCAACCATTGTTTGTTTGTAATTACATGTATTTGCATGTGTTCTCGGTTTGCATGTATTTATCTAAGTACGTCCTCCAATTTCGTAAAATTCAGATTCCGTTGGTCTGGTATATTGTCTCTTCTGATACCATAAAAACTTTGATAAAACGAACCTCTATAATTCTATTGATTATTATTTCAAACTTTACCATGTACAACACGTTGCTATTTATAGTTTTATACAGACTAAGGCTATATAGCCGTTGCAAGCAATTAATAAATGAATGGATTAATGAAAAGATTATGTAGCCATTTGAGAAGCTTTTGTAAATGGTATATGTTGGAAGAGAAAGCAGCAATCTTGTTTGGGTGTAACCTGGTACCAGTGCATGCTAGTATTCTTAATTTTAAGCGGACTCTGAACACTTTATCCGCTATTACAGAGACGTTCACCTTGACACATTTATTGTTCAGACTATATTTTTGGTTCAGAAGGTTAAATATTACAGCATTCATGTCCAGATTTGGAAAAGGAACTTTTACTATTTTATGCTGGTGCATGTGTGTACCTAGTATTCTCATTTACCCCAGTACTGTAATTACTTAAAAGAGAATGCATACTTAATGGGATTCATTATTTGATTTGTACTTATCCTTTTACAGTACTATATCTTAAACGGAATGTCTTTTGTCATTTTCTCGCATAGTTGCAAGTTTTTCTCTGCATAAATTATAGCTAGCTTGCATAAAAGGTGTATATTTTGGCTACAAAATAAGCTTCTCCTAAAAAAATCCGAGTTTCTAATCCAATTCTTCTATTTCTGGCTGATTCATCCAGTTCTGATTCCATAGTTAAGTATTTTATTTTGATTCTGATTCTGAGTTTTAGAATCATGGTCGCAACGGTTCATTTGTCGCATTGTTTTGTTTAAAAAGGTCTTTCTTGAACTGGGGTTCTTGGATCATTGCTGCCCAGTTCTTGCACACCAGTTGGTATCTGAGTAGGGAAATTGCTGGTGCATGCATCAGGATTGTTTTAGGAGAATCATTGTTTAACTGTTCGGTTTGCTCGATCGGTTATTCGGCTGTCTGGAGGGGCATGTCTTGATTTTGTTGAAGATAACAACACCGAAGCCCAAAGCCCAAAGCCCAACTAATATTTTGAAAAGGCCCAAATCCAATTATACTCTTCTGGATTATTCAAGAAATAGAAACCGACTTTATATGATCGGTTATAATGGAGCATACTAGAAAATACTATAGTGTACTTAGAAGGTTCCATACCTTTGTATCAAGATATTCTAGAGAACTCATAACCGACATTGTTATATGTATAAATAGGAGAGGTGTGTAAATGAAGTGCATATAGAATCAAGAATCAGAGAAATATATAGTGAGGCGTGAGTAATAGTGAGAATATATGAAAGCTTGTAATCTTTGAGTAATAAAAGATATTCAAGTTTAACTCCTCTCTTTCTAAACCTTCCACAATCCGAGTCTTATAATTTCCAACAGATTTGCCATTAAGGTAGAAAGAATGAGTGGAAAGGGAGAAGATGTTCTCTGCTGCTGCTAGAGAATAGAAGAGAAGAGGAGCTTTTAGTTTTCGTGGAGGAAAAGCTGTATTTCTTGATTATCTTTTGATTCACTAAAGAGAGAGGAAAACAAGTGGGTTCGTTTGTTGATTCACACTAGGTACTAAGCTGAGACGGTTTGATTATAACGGGCCTACTAACGGTGTTAGTCGGTAGAGCCCATTAAGATAACAAGGCCTATTAAGATGAAGTTGGAAATAGGCTGCTTATAAATTAGGCAATTGAACTAATTAATCAAGGCCTGTTAAGATCCAATAATAGGCCCGTTGAGGGGTTCATATACTTTAGGTGAGGAGGGATCCAAATATAACCAACGGCCCAGATTAATTCGTCTACTATATCCGAAAAAAATTTACTAAATCAAACCGGACCAGTCCAGTTATTGAGAAACCCTCCCAA
Source organism: Carex pumila (assembly GCA_033356055.1). Classification (NCBI taxonomy): domain Eukaryota; kingdom Viridiplantae; phylum Streptophyta; class Magnoliopsida; order Poales; family Cyperaceae; genus Carex; species Carex pumila. The sequence continues at coordinate 348,856 of JARJHM010000122.1, read as the reverse complement.
AACGCGATCTCTCTCTCTCTCTCTCAAGAGAAAATCGCTTCCCTTCTCTTCACGCGATCAGCAAGGTAATAATTTAGCAATTTCACGTTTTAAATAACTGCCTGATTTAAGAGATGATTTTGTGGTAATTATCCTGAAATTAGGGTTTGATTAAAAAGTCACACGATAAGGATTGCAATCTGAAATTGTGCTAGGGTTTGACTGAAATTGCTGATTTTTTTTATTCTGAAACTAGGGTTTAACTGACCATTTGTTTTGATTTTATTTCAAGTAATTGACATTGGAAGAGGCACTTAAAGTATATATAAGGATGCTAAGTGCTTAATTTCTCTTTGCGGTATTGATGCTGAATTGATGATACTGAATTTTTGGGAAGCCTTATTCTAAGTGTGCTGTCTTCTAATTGTGTATGGATTTCTTTTAATAAGTTACGGTATGCATGAATTTTTCATTAGATGGCTGATTGTGTAATTTGTGCAGGTCAGAACCATTTATTTTGTGTTAACTGATAAGAAGATCAAATATCTTTTAAATTATGCTAACATTCTTTTTGTAAAATGGTCAGGTCTTTTTTTAAAGGAAATTTGTAGTTGTTATACTTCAGTTTGTGCAGCAAGTTTGATTTAGGCTTAACTAACATGTGCTATTTCCTTTCAAGTATTTAAAAATGGAGAATACAAACTATGCTATTGAAATTGACGGTGAGGCCATATGCCTTGACAATGATGGAGAGACTGTTGTAGAAGAATCAGAGCAAACCGAACAAGTAACCCAAATGCAAATCACAACAATGGAAGATACATCTTTGAAAGATACAGACAGGAGCCCAAACAAACTCCAAGTTGTGATGAGTAGCAAGGAATTGAGTGAAGAATTACTGGGCCAGGTTGTATACAGTGAGGAGGAGGCTTACAAGCTTTACTGTGAGTATGGCCTTCGAATGGGTTTCAGTATTCGCAAGGGAAAGCAATACTATTTTACTGGTACCAAAAATATCCGCACAAAAGATTACTATTGTTCAAAGGAAGGGAGCCGGGATGAGGATCCAGATGCAGATCCATCACGGCCTGATGCCCGCACCAACTGTAAGGCAATGATCCGGTTCCGGGTTGATAACCAGGGCCGGTGGAAGGTCATTCGTTTAGTTCAAGAGCATAATCACGAGCTAGTCCGACCTGGGCAGAGACACATGTTGCGATCAGCACGTTCACTTATGATGACCAAACCGGCAATGTTGGAGAAAATGGTAGCAGCGATCCAGCCCATCCCTCCGCGCTCTGTCACAAATGAAGAAACCGGCATGGGTGCAAGTGTTGGTCCCTCGTCTGACACTGAAATTGTAGCTCAGGATTTGACCGAGCAAGATGTCCCTCGTCTGATTGAACCGGCTGATGCGCAGGGGGTTATTAACTACTTCAAGCAACGGGTCTTTGACTCTTATTGGGATGTGCAAGTTGACAGCGAGGGGCGGATGACCAACTTATTTTGCCGTGATGGCAGGAGCCACATTGACTACGACTGTTTTGGTGATGTGGTTGTGTTCGACACAACATACCGCATTAACAAGTACAACATGGTGTGCGCACCTTTTCTCGGGGTTAACCACCATTGGCAGAATGTTATGTTCGGTTGTGCTTTCTTGCTGGACGAGTCGGTTGAGTCTTACGAGTGGCTTTTTAGGTCCTTTGTTGAATCAATGGGTGGCCATGCGCCTAAGTCGCTTTTCACTGACCAAAATCCTGCAGCGGCAAAGGCCATTGAGAATGTTTTACCTGACACACGCCATTGTCTTTGTCCCTGGCATGTGCTAAAGAACATGGAATCTCATCTTGGAACTTCAAATATGAGTCGCACCTTTCAGACCCTCTTCACTAAGTGCATGAAGGGTTGTGAGACGGAGATGGAATTTGAGGAAACGTGGAACATGATGGTTAGAGAGTACAGTGTACATGACCATTCATGGCTCAACGAACTCTACGAGGTTCGTCAGAAATGGTGTTCTGCTTTACATAAGGATGCATATGACGGGGGCATCACCTCCATTGAGAAAGCTCAAGCTGAGAGCTTGAGTAATGTATTTAATGGCATTTCAGATGAATCGACTTGTCTGATAGATTTTATAATCAGTCTAGATAAGCAGGTTGCTAGTTGGCGACAGAGTGAGGTAGAAGAGGATTACCAGTGTAGTCAGAGTGCGCCCACACGTGTCATCAAGAACAGCAGTTTGTTGAACAAGGCAGCTGAATTGTACACACACAAGGCCTATAAGCTGTTTGAAGCTGATTTTCTTGATGGGAACAATGCAACTTCTTATCAAGAAACACAGTGCGGTGGGTCCCTCTATCGGTTCCAGTTCATGGCTCAAGGAAGGGGATCAAAAGTGTGGATAGTGCTGCTTGACACATCTACAATGGAGGTCACATGTAGTTGCAAGAAGTTTGAGACCATGGGTTTGCTCTGCCCGCATTCATTAAATGCACTTAACCTCAAAAGTGTCGATCGTATACCTGACAGGTACATGTTGAATCGGTGGACGAAAGATGCGAGGAGGAGGTTGTATGGCATTGGGCGAGAGCAACCGAGTAACAACATGGTGCCCCTTGAGGGAAGCATGGCCGAGATGGTGTACAGAAACCAAGCTATGAAGTACATCTACAATCTTTTGCTGAAAAGTTGTGACAATGAGGAGATGAAGAAGATCTTGTGGGATGCACTCGAGAGTGCTGAAGAATCCCTGGAGAATACTTTTGAGATCAAGGGTTTGCTTCCTTATGCTTCTACGAGGAACAAGGAGTCTGAAAAGAATGATAAGAAAAAGAAAAAGATGTTCAAGGAAGATAAAAAGTCGAGTCAGTACCTAACTAGTGTGCATTTTTACCAAGATTTACAGTATCATTAGCATAATTAACTGATGATTCTCTGATATTGCTACTTGTGATGCAGAAAAAGCAAAGAAGACACTTATACCACCATCTCAGGACCCAGTGTATGTTGCACTTTCCAACGATACCCAGCCTTATTCAGCACCGGATCCGCGGATCAACCAACCGGCTGTCACTGGCAGTAGACCGATATATGTTCAGGTATGTTGTACTTATACCATCATCGAAGTTTTAATTTTAATTTTTTTTTTAATTGTTCAAGTATAGTGATGCATGCACCTTCTCTATTGCAGGGTTATGCTACTAATGATGTGTCATCAGGTCAGATTTACATGCACCCCAATATGAACAGCATTCCTCACTGTTCATCTCAGGTACTATGATACGATGGGACTGAAGTTATTTATTAGAATTTGATCATCCCAGGTACTATAAATTAATTCCAATATTAATTTCTGACAGGATTACACTCCGTATGGCGGTATTCGTCCACCCATGCCTTCAAATTTTGGTTCGAGAAATATGTGAATACTGAGACTGTAGAAGCAGGAGAGTGGTTATGCACTGATGTTGTATATCTCTTTCTTTTTTTCTTTTTTTAGAGCATTTGTAGGCATTGCTAAATTAGATCATTTTATAATGTGTATTATTGTCTGAAATTTTGCGTTATATGATGGAGATCCATTTTGCATTGCTAAATTAGATAATTTGTAGGCATTGTTAAATATATTGTACTTTAGCATCAGTCTAATTGGAAACGTTGGTGTGACTGTTTCAGTCAGATTGTATACTAAGCAAATTTAATCATTAGTAACTATATTAGAGAGCAACTTACTTTTATAAGATTACAGAGCAAATTTTGATAATTAATAACTATATTAGAGAGCAAACTATTTTTATAAAGATTACAGAGAAAATTTAATAATTGGTAACTACATTATAGAGAGACTTATTTTTATAAGATTATGCAAACTTATTTTTGTTTCCAAAAAAAAAAAAAAACTACTAATATTATTATAATTTTGTTGATGGAACCATCTCCAGTAAAAATTTAAATTGCTCATTCACATTACTGTTAAATTTAATCACCCTTTTTCTAGAGAATAATGAAAGACAATTTAACAGTGTTATGATGCTTTACTCTAAATTTTATACAAAATCATACATATTTACAAAAAAAAAATTAAGAAAAAAACAATTGACCCCATTCCTTTTTCTTCAATTGGCCTCTGGTTAAAACGGACAGTGGGTGGGTGACACTTAGACCAAACGCTGGTTTTTTTAGAAGTTAAAACTTTAAGTTTGGTTTTACAGCCAATTCTGAATCTGGTATGAATTTCCAAGGCCTCATCTTATTAGACAATTTGTAACCAAACTGGAGAAGACCTTTGAGCCATCTGATCTTATTCGCCACCTCTTCCAGCTCCATGATCGACTCGCCTATCATATCATGTCAGGTTGCTCTACCGATTTTCTCTCTCTTGATTTCTGGTCCCCACTTGAAGAAATTGTATCAACTGTTGTGGTCTTCTCGGATGGCAGGAGCTTCTTTTGTGCTTTCAAGGCACAAGTAACTTGGAGGATTCAGTGCTTTGTTGTACCAAACGAGCAGTGTACCAGGATTCTCCATTTGCCTGTTACAGCAAAACGGCCATTAGCATTCTTCTCAGTTCTTTCTAGGCTTCCTATAGAATTTGAAGAGCTCAAACCAAACCAAAACAACTAAGCCAAACCGAACAGAAGAAAACACATGAACTAAACGGAGATGAGTTATCAAAAAATTCAAAAAAAAAAAACTTGGCCATTGGCAATTGTATCAATTTTCAGAACACTACTATGAAGAAACAATATAAGAAAAAAGTGCAATAATTGAGAGAAGGCACCGACCAGCCCTTTTCTAGGGACCAATTGAGAGAAGACCTGAGGTCCTTAATAATCGATTAAGCTCTTTGATTCAACCATCTTACCAGATTCAAATGGTATATGATTCTTCATGTCCATTATAATAGATTAAGTTATTCTGCATTACCAGTAAATATCCAACTAAGCAAAAAAAAAAAAAAAACATTGTAAATGACTAGTTCGGATCCAAAAAAATTAATCATGATAACTAGGTGTTTGATAAAATGCTTGTGAGAGAAAGAACACAATTTACTGAATTCTTTCAATTCAGTAATAGAAAAATAGTCCCAAAAATAAAACAAGAAAATCCATAAGCTGCTAAAAAAACCAAACCAAGTACTTTCAAAATTCAAATGACAAAATCAGAAGGGTACATTTGTTGAGAAATAATTGATCTCAATTCAATAGTATTCCAATTGAATTTTGTTGATCGGAATAAAAATAGAAAAAAATTGAATTCATTTCTAGTTTTTGATTGAAAAGTTTATATGATAGAAGGAAATGATTTCACTTTAAATAGAAATAACACTTTTATCCTTGTTCTTACTTTAAGAGAAGGGGGCATGTAGAAAGTGCTACATCTTACAACTTATTTGATAAAGCGTTAATATAAAAAACAAAGCCTACTGAACAGAAGTAAAAGTGCAATAATTTTTAAACCCGCCGCTACTTAATAAATAACCAAACTAAACCAATTGACTACCTGCTTCTTTGTTTGCAAATCTTGAGATAGTAGGGGCCTAATTGTGATTTTTCTTTGTCCACCTGACATCTCTCTCATTGTTTACAGCATAGAAGAGAGATACTGTCAATCCATAGCTCCTTTCTTAATGTTTTTAGTTTCTAAAATTCCCAAACATCAAGACCTTCGGTACTTATTTCACAATATATGACCTATGATGATTTAGATACTGTCATAATATATGACCTATGATCTACATGTAATTCATATGAGAAACTGTGCCAAAAATTTCCTGAATTTATCTTTGCATGGCTTCAGAAAATGTTTGTTGGGAAAAAATATTTTGTTTCATCAATTCCTATGCCATAACAAATGATGAACAAAAAAAAAATATCACGTCAATTCTTTTCAATAATCATCCTTACATGAGTTCAAAGTTTCTAATACATGTATCAGCCACTTGTACCAGAACTTGTATTTTCATACCAATACCACAGGAATCGTGTACCAGTAAGCTGCACCTGTACCTGTACTTGTCAAAATTGATTCTAAATTAACTACTTTATTCAAAGGTCAAAAAAGTTGTTAACTGGGAATAATTAACTTAGTCCATTGGAGGATACAAGAGATAACAAGGCAATACTTACCATAATAGTTCTCTTATTTAATTATTAGACATGACTACTGATTTATCTACAAATAAAGGAGACTCATACAACCTAAGGTCCCATTTTCAATATCATGATGTATCTTGAAATCATGACCTGAATTTACCTAACTAATAATTTGCTGCTGACAAATCTATAATAGAAATTTTTGGAAATACAGAACAAACTAAATTTTTTTTTAGAAGAGATAGCAATTTTTATTTGTCTCCTTCTGATTTTCTACTTTGCTGGTATCAGAATAGTCTAAAAAATACATAAAATCCAAACAAATGTGAAAATGCCTTAACAGTTTGCACCAGGTCATGCCACATTGCCACTTGCACAATAGATAGATGACATCTTGAGGATCATGTCTGCATCAATTTTTCCATTTTTGAGACTTTTAAACCATTTTAAATCAGTTGCTGAATTTCATCAAAATAAAATATAAAAAGCTGTCAAAATTTGCCAAGGACTGCTGATGCAGAAAACTCTCCCACAAAACCTATGGTCAAATACAATTACCAGTATAAGAAAAATTTGAAATAAATCACAGATATAGATCTTGTTCTTTTGAAAATTTTGACACTAAAACTCTAAATTCGGATTTATGGTTTGACCTGTGCAAAATTCACAAGCCAGCAGGTCATAAAAGACCAAAATTGCCCTTCATGAACCGAAAATCAATAGAATAAATTGCCTGAAATACTATCAAAATTGCAAACCATATGTTAAAGATAAACAATGACTTTTGTAACTACTGTATTAAGAAACTTGAACAATTATAAATTGCCCTTCATGAACTGAAAATCAATAAAAATAAAGACATCAAAAGTACTCGAGGAGTATGCATTATCCAGCATCAATACATAATACCAGTAACTAGCATCCATATTGTATTAACAAAATACAATACTCAAAAGTAATTGAGTTCACTACTATTTAATTAAGTATATGCCATCTATATATTAACAAAAGGATGACATCACTATCCAAAAAAATATTATCCTTCTACTGCAAAATAATCACTTGTCAAGCCAAGAACCCATTACTCTCTAACCACTGCCGCTTCAATCTGTCTTGACAACCGAAGAAGATGTCAGCCTCTTCGTTATTAACTTTAAGAAAATGACTGATTTGTCCAGCCTCGCATTTGCCACATGTAGAGGTCGTGCAATTTCAGCCATTGCTGCATGTAGAGCTGGTGCAATTTCAGCCATTGGGTCTGTTGAGTTTTTACCTTTCTTATCTTCAGAATTTATGTCTTCAAATTTTCTTTTAACACTCAATTTCTTCAAAGTTTTCTTAGAGGCTGCACCATTTACATTTTCAGCTTGAAGTTCGTCTCTTCCCACTGACGAAGTCTTTCTTTAGCGGTTCTTGCCTTCATCCCGGTCGCTCAGTCTTTTTTTATAAATGTCACAAAGAAGCTCCAAATTGTGAATCTCCTTGTGACGAATACGCTTCATTTTTGGATTTGCCTAAGATGAAAAAAATAGTAGATACCTTAATCTGGTACAGAAAAAACTGATAATATTTGAAGCACTAAAGAAGTAAGCTATTTGAACTAGAAGCAAATAAGGCCTTAGAAACTATATTTTCCTGACTATAAAGTTGTTTTCCAAAGTGAAGTACCCATTAGCGTGCGCGATTGAAACTCCCAGACAAAAGGAAGCGGCTTTAATTTTGGAAAGGTTGATTGATTGGCCTCGCAATTTATGAGGGTTTATGGGGCTTTATAAGAGGAATTCAAAGACCTGAGTTAACTCAAATTTTGAGTTTAGATCTTCACCGTCCGATCTTCTTTAGTCGAATATTAAAGCAGATCGAACGGTGCTGATATAAACTCAAAATTGAGTTACTTCAGATGATTAGAATAGTGTTCAGAGATGGAGTTTGAAAAAAGATGGGTTCGAGTTAGGGGTGAAAACGGAGCCGGATTATCCGGCGGATATCTGCTCCGTATCCGGATAATTCGGATTCGGATTCGAATAATTTTTAAAAATTCATAAAACATCCGGATACGAAGTTCTAAACAGAGTGGATATCCGAATTATTTGGATTCGAATAGTTTGGCCAGACCCATATAAAAGAGAAATAAACATTTGCTATAGGTGGGATTTGAACCCATGTTGTCCCATCTCAATACCTTTAGACTAAGCTTCAAACCACTACACCACAACATCTTTAATTGTCATACACTTATTTGATATATATATATATATATATAGGAATATGCTAGCATGCTATGCATAGCATAGAACCCCTCCATGCAACAGCTTGGATTTCGAGTTTTCAAAATCCTAATGGTCGATCCAAACGTTCATCTTGTTCTCCATATTAATATGTGTTTGGAGACCAAATTTTATATTTTTTTGGAATTTTTTTACTATTTCTTTAGATTTATTGAAAATCGCTGTTTTCAGCAAATCTGTACCATAAAAAAATAGCGATTTTCAATAAATTTAAAGAAATAGTAAAAAAATTCCAAAAAATGTAAAATTTGGTCTCCAAACACATATTAATATGGAGAACAAGATGAATGGTTCGGATAGACCATTAGGATTTTAAAAACTCAAAATCCAAGCCGTTGCATAGAGGGGTTCTATGCTATACATAGCACCCTAGCATGTTCCTATATATATATTATATGAATAGATTATCTCTCATCTCTTATAAGTTCATTAATATTTATATTTAATGTTTTAATTAATATTTGTATCTGAGAAGTTTATATATCTTAATTATCCGACCATTATTCATTTTATATCTGTATCCGTTTAAGGCGGATTTGCTTTCGAATTTTGATATCCGTTTACTATCCGTATTCGTATCCGTTCATTATCCGACAGATGCGGATATGGTATCACCATTATCTGCTCCGTATCCGCTCCGTTTTCACCCCTAGTTCAAGTGGAAATAAATCTGCTGTTATTGCAAAAGATATCACAGGACTCTGATTATCCCATCCCTTGCTTGAGAGTCGGACACAAAATTCTCATTGCTTTGAGATTCGCGCATAAAAAACTTTGAATAACAGAGTCCTGTCTCTTTGGAGTTTGGAGTTACACCAGATTTATATCCGAACCAAGCAGTCTGAACAGATTTTTTTTTACTTTTTAGAAAAATAAATTGTTTTTTTTAATGAGTGGAATATTATAATATAACTTTTTGCATGTCAAGTGGGCCTGCTAACTGAACAGATTTGTCCGTGGATAACTGGGCCGAACAATTATGAACAGCCCGTTTGAAAGCCCGGTTGAGTCCGCTTATGAATTCGAACGGGCTCAAATTTTGTTTGGTTTTAGTTTGATTTTAATTTTAGAGTTGGGGTTGACTCAAATTGGGGTGAGTTCTGGATATTAATTTATTTCAATAGAACAAGTGTAATTAATAATTCAATTACTTCTGTAATTTAATTAATCAATGCATGTTAGGTGGATCTAATAAAAATAAAATATAATTATGCATTACAATCTAATCAGTTGTTCTTTTTACTGGATTATTGTCATATATTTCATATATACGTAAATAAATAGCAAGTTATATTTAGATTATTTGAATTGGGTTTGTCTAATTTTTTTTAGTGAAAATAGGAGCCAAGTCCTACTTTTTATTAGTTCAAAAAAAAGTCTACATGTTTTGAATTTTTTTTTTTAAAGAAGAGATGTTTTGAATTTGAAACAACTAAAACAAATGTAATCTAAATCGTGTGGTCCATGTTGATATTACAAGTAACGTATTTTTTTTTTTAAACTTTCGCATGCAAAGACTGCAAAGTCGTTAGAGAGAATCCAAAATGTAAATTGTTAATTAGCATATTTATTAGTGTAATTTTCCGACTTTGCTTAGAATAACAGAACAATACACCAAATATTTTTCAGTAAAGATTGAAGGTTAAGCTATCTAAGTATCTAATTATTTAATATTCACAAAAAATTATTCTTTCTTAATTTTGAACATGCGACGTTTTACATAGAGAACATTACATTTACAACTAGATCAAAAGCTGGTTCAGACACTAAATCAAATATTGACTATTCAGTGGAGCGAATTTGGATATTGGAACAAGAGAAAATTGACTATTGGCCATAAATAGTATCCAAAAACTGACATCCAGATATCAAATTAGACATTCCCAGCAGAAATTATTGGATATTTTTCAAATCATACAAGTTGAGCATGTGCATGTGGTTGCTTTGATTTTTGTGGGGCATGTAAAATTTGTGGTGGTGACATCCAAAGAGAAGATCAATATGCGAATCATGATCACCAATTATTTGTATATATACGGAACCAGAATTAGTTAGGTACAGAGTTTGGCAAATAGTACCAAATGGAATCGAACAATTTAGATCCGATTTGGGATAAGATTTTGTCAAATTCTCTTTGAAGTTTGAACAAGTTAAGCCTCACCCATTTTCTTTAATTGTCCAAAACAACTTATGAACGGAAAGATGTGAGATAAATAAATACAAAATCGTCATTAATGTTGGATGATTAGAATAGAAAATGATGAAACCACACGCAAAAGTTATATATATATATATATATATATAGAGAGAGAGAGAGTAGAACTTGTGTGTTCTTAAATTTATTAAGCCTATTGCTGAACTTAAGTTTAAAATCTATTGAATTAGTCTCAAACGATAAATCTGAACCATTTAAATCTTTCTACCTTACGAGTGATACGTCTACATGTAAAAAAAAAAAAATTTGAAATTAATTTTGTATAGAGTGAAGTGGTAAAAAAATATTTAAAAAGTAAATATATTAAAATTAATTTATTAACCTTCTAATTTTGACTGCTTAACTTTATATTAAATGAATTCGAATGTTTAAAATTTCCACACGTAGACGCATCACTCGTAAAATAGACGGATTTTAACGGTTCGGATTCATCATTTGAAACCAATTTGATGAGTTTAGACTTTAGTTCACCAAGTCCTTTATGAATTTAAGAACACCCTAGTACTATATATCATATTAGCATTTCTCTCTCTCTCTATATATATATATATAGGAATTGGCTAATATGCTATGGGTAGCACCGTAGCCAAGTCCTATATATATATATATATATAGAGTTAGGATGGGGTGCTATGGATAGCATAGTAACTTCCTGTGCTACGGGAGGCCTCTTAGCTACCCATAGCATCGTAGCCAAGTCATATATATATATATATATATAGAGAGAGAGAGAGAGAGAGAGAGAGAGAGAGTTAGGATGGGGTGCTATGGATAGCATAGTGACCTCCTGTGCTATGGCTCAATATTCAAGTTTTCAAAATCCAAACAGTCGATGTGAACCGTTCATTGTTTAATCCATATTGAAATGTGCTTGGAGACCAAATTTTACATTTTTTGGAATTTTTTTGCTATTTGTTAAGATGATTTCAAAATCACTGTTTTTATTAAAATTCTGCACCACTGAAAAACAGCGGTTTCAAAAATACTTAATAAATAGTAAAAAAATTCCAAAAAATATAAAATTTCGTCTCCAAGCACATTTCAAAATAGATTAAACAATGAACAGTTCGAATCGACCATTTAGATTTTGAAAACTTAAATATTGAGCCGTAGCACAGAAGGCCACTATGCTATCCATAGCACCCCAGCCTAACTCTATATATATATATATATATATATATATTATATGATCCTACCGACTTAGAAGGATTGCGTGCATATAAAGAATCTTCAATGGAATAAATATTAAATAAATAACTACCTACCATCTACTACAACGACCAACTTAATTTCGTTCATATTAATTTATAGTGTGATATATGACTGAAAGATGTTTCATTTATAATTGGTTACAGCAATATAACAATTAATGATAAAAAAAAAATGTTATAGATTGTTATAGATTATACATTGTTAATATTATATTTCCTGCAATGAATTAAAACATTGCTGTTTCTAAAGTATGAATAACAGAACCAGGTCATGCAATACGCGCTTGCTTGTAACATAAATAATATATATTCAAAAGATTAAAGAAACGTATTTAATAATTTAAAATTCGCTTCTAACTACATTCTTTCTTTACTTTATTAGATAAACCACAAAACCAAATTCTCATCTCATTCTTTCTCTGCTCCAAATCGGCAAATCCCCATTCAAATAAATTTTCTCAACCAAAAAACAAAAAAACAAAAAAAAAAACAATTCGCAATATATTTTCACTTGATATTATATATTTCCTTGTTAATAACAATAGAAACAATTACAAAAGTTATTGCTACCAGCGAACAATCAATCACCAAATTCACCATGCCTATAATTAATTAATTAATTAATTGTTGAAATAGAAAACAACAGAAATCAAAAAGAAAATTTTCCATATGCTGGTAGAAGTTGGTGAGAACAATAAAAGAGATGAAGTTGCGTTAACCTAACGCCAGGCAGATGCCATTGTCAAGATCCGACCCGTCCACCCAAACCCGATACCTCCTGGTTCCTCCTTAACCATGAAGCTGGTATTGGGTCGAACTGAATTTAACCGGGTACGAAGATGATCAACAATAGCAGGTCCGAGAGGAACCGGTACCAACCCAGCCATGCTCATCCGGGATCGCCACTTACCGAGCATCTCACATCGCTCAACCCGCTCTGCACCTTCCCTTGACACCAAATTGACAACTTTATGTGCCAGGGCTGCCTCTACCCGGGCCCGCGCTATGCTATCCCGACCGAATGTCGCCTCTAGAGAATCCAATATTGCTCCATAGTAATTATATGCCTCACTGAACCGTGTGGTAAATGGTGCCGTATTGCCATTCATCTCCTGCTCAACAAGAGTAACTACATGGGGCCCGAGGGAGCGGACCCGGCGCAGTAGTTCATCACGAGGGTTTGCAGATGTGACGCTCTCATCTGGCACTCGCGATAGCGAAAATGCTAGGTTTACAGCCAATGTTTCCCCATGCTCACATCCTAGTAATAACCGGTCCAAATCCGTCACCTGACATGTCACCATATTGAACCTAAAATCTACTGCTGCACGCTCCGCAACCTTCTTCAACCGCTCCCCGACTAATCTGGCATTGGTTGTGGCAACTGGGGTGAAGGGGGATGTGGGGTCCAATACAACAGTGATTTTGAAAACGACATTTCTTCGGCCTCCACCGAGGGCTTGTATGAGGCCAGCATGCTGAGATCCAGTGCCAATGTCGAAGTCGATTAAATGAAGCCGGGACCCTCCGGTAACCCCAAGAATTGCAAGGTTAGCGGCTAGGAGGCCGAGCTTGAAGCAAGGAGACGTGTCATGCAACAGCTGGGTTGCAGCCCATTGCTCCGGGCCACACAGCTCAGCGATTGGATTAGTTGTTTGTAATTGAGTCACCATTGAAGAGTTTATACGAGTGGCCAACGAAGTAACCATCATCCCGGTTAGCCGTTGCTCTGTATCACTACTTGAGTTGACATTCCTTTTTAAGATGGCCATGTTGGCCAAAGCCATTTCAAGATTTCCTTCAGCAATGGCAGTGGCAGTGTCGGAGAGCAGTTGCCGGGAAGACATTGCTGAAACCGGAGGTGAATATGAGGCAGAGGAGGAGGCGGTGGAGGAAGAGGAGTTAGAAGGGGAAGAAGAAAGGGTTTGATTCTGAGTTGTTCCTATAACAGGAAATTGTGGTACCGGTGGAGACGGAGTTGACATCTCTAGAATTTGTTGCATCGTATCACCCCACTCAGAATTGGTAACCACCGAGCCGGAAGCACTAGGCTCGTCATCCTCATCATCATCACAAAATAGCTGCCTCTCAAGCTCCTGCAGTTGTTTTCGCACCGACTCATTAACCGGTGCTGGAGAGGGATTGCCAAAGGAGAACCCCACTGGGTTCCTGTTCATACTCATATTCAAATTCAAATTTGAATTTGAATTCATACTTGTGTTGAAAATCATTTCTCTCTGCTGTGGTTGCGACACGAAGCCGGGAAATGAATTAAGAGAGGAGAAGGAAGAAACCGAAGTTAGGCTCCCCAAATCAGAGTTTCCCGAGAAGACAGATGGTACCGGTACCTGTGCGAGAACCGTCTTCTGCCTCACCGCTCTTGAAAGCAGAGCTTGTTGTAGCAGTGTATGCTGATTTTGCCTCTCCATATCTGTGAAACTTCTCTTAAACATTTCACTGGTTCCAGTGATACCGCTGTCCGATAAGCCTCGGAGAGGAGATCCACCACCGTAGCTGTATGATCCCCATAGTGAATCTTGCCATGGTGGCCCGGGCTCCATGTTTTGTTTAATTATAGAAGAAATATCCAACTAAGCAAAAAAAAAAAAAAAAAATGCTTGTGAGAGAAGGACAAATTTTACTGAATTCTTTCAATTCAGTAATAGCTGTTGAATGAATGGTCTCTGAAACCAGTAAAAGCAAAACAGTCTCAAAAATAAAACAAGAAAACCCATGATCTGCTAAAATACCAAAACCATGCATTTTCAAAATTCAAATGAAAAAAAATCAGAAACTAAGGAATTTGAAGTATATCAATTAGTTCAAATAAATCTAAAAAAGGGAAAATCAAAATCAAACCTGGTGTATTAACCCATTAGCGTGCACGAATGAATCTCTTAATGGGTGATTTTGGCGAAAGTTCTCCAGACAAATCAAAGAGTAAGCGGCTTTCGTTTTGGAAAGGGATTGACGAATGAATACTTGGAAAGGTGAATTGATTGGCCTCGCAATTTATGAGGGGTTATGGGCGTTACAAGAGGTATTAAAATCACCTGAGCTACCTCAAATTTTAAGTTTACATTTGCACCGTTCGATCTTCTTTAGTCGAATATTATAGCAGATCGGACGGTGTTAATCTAAACTGAAATTTTGAGTAACTTCAGATGATTCGGAATCGTTTTTAAAGCAGGAGTTCAAGCGGAGTCTGAACAGTTTTTTTGTTACTTTTAGAAAAATAAAACTATTTTTTACAACAAAAAATGTGCTGGTTTTTCTCTGATTTCAAAATTTTCAAAGCATGGTGACTTTACCGCGGCTCAAGCCACAAGAAAACGCCTTGCTAAGTCGCTGTCGAACTCTCTGCATTATTGGACGATTTTACCCTTCCTATATCCTCTCTTTTTTGGTTTAATGTGTTCATCGAGTACAAAATATCCAGGTGCTATTTGGTCAATTACGCTAGTACTGTTTCATTTTCCTTTTACTAGGTATGATATAATAATAAAAGGAAGATTGCGTGTAGAGGTGAGGTGGAATTAGTTAGTTAGAAACCGAACAATACGTCCATCTACCTACCTCGTGCCTACGTGTCAGGACCTCATTGGTCGGTGCTTATTGGTCTACCAAGCAAGCATGTTTGTGTAGTGATTTACATTATAACATTCTAAATTCCATGGTGCCGTCAATGAATTCAGATCCGCTGAAATTCCAATAAAATTTCATGACCCTGCAATCTCATCATAGTATTTATGTTTATATTTGATTAAAATTATAATTAATTATATGGAGCTTTTTTAATATTCATACGAATTATAATTAAACAGATAATTAAACAGTTTGTTTATTGAATTTAAACATAAATATCCTGTAACTAGTGGAATACATGTGCCGTCCATTTAATTATGATTTAGATTAGTTTATTCAAGATTCATCATTTAATCAAAATTTAACGGTTCTAATCATACGTGACTTTCAAAGAGAAGTACAATCAATTAATACTTCAATTTATAGTGTGATTTATCTGAATGGCTAATCTGAATATCAATATATTATTGATCAATTATAAATAGAAAGAATAAATTTTGAAAGCTATAATAGTTAGCCAAGACAATGGTCTACTGACAACTAAAATGCAATTAATTAATTTATAATGACAATTGTACAAAATAATTGTTCATAATTGTAGAGAGTATAAATTAATAAAGAGATAATTGTAAAATTGTTAAAAATCGAACTTGAGACCTTCTAGATCTCAAGTCTTAAACGAGAAGTTGTTTGGTGACTATGATTGCTTAACTATATTAGAGGTAAATATTAATTAATTAGGAGGAATTTTACGTATACACCTAAAACAAATTCTAGATTAATTATTTTTTTTTTCTCTCTAAAATAAACAATATCATATTTACACTTGTAAATTTAAAAAACTCACAAATTTACTCAATTTATTATCTTCCTTTTCATAAGGTATTTTAAATTTATAAATTTCTCATTTTACTCTTTTTTTAGAAATAAAAATATATAGTATGTATATGATAATATGAAAATAGTTCATTCTAATTAGTTTATTTTCGAGGGTAAATGGGCCTTTTTCTATCTATGAGGCAGAGACAGTACAATGTAGGATATACTTGAGTGTGCACCACAAGTTCAAAAGAATAGATTTAATATTATGAATTTTAGAGTTCGGTTCCTCCTAACGATTTTACAGCTTCTACGAAAAATTTCAAAAAATATAAATTTTAGAGAGAGAAATAAGTAATTTTTGAATTCTCCAGGGGTTTCAAAGGAATACTTTTAAAGTTTTTTAAGCTATGTCAAATTACTTATATTCATATCTGCTCATTTTTTTTTTTTTTGTAAAAAAGCCATAGAGATATCATTAAATATGAAAGTACATTACAGGAGAGCTACAATAATAATAGCAGCATGTATGTACGGAAAATAAATCTAATATGTGCCAATTTTTTTATTTATATCCAAAATTTAAATCAAATTTCAAAAAATATCCGTTTCATCTCTGTTTTTCCAAAAATACCCAAACCGGAAAAAAAAATTTCCGGAATTCACCTCTAAAACCGGAAAAAAAATTTCCGGAATCTCGATTCTAAAACCGGATAAATTTTTTCCGGTTTTAGAATCCGGAGATTTCCGGAAATTTAATTGGAAAACCAGAAAAAAAAATTGTGGATTCTAAAACCAAAAAAAAATTTCCGGATTCTAAAATTGGAAAAAATTTATCCGGTTTTAGAATCGAGATTCCGGAAAAAAAATTTCCGGTTTTAGAAGTGAATTCCGGAAAAAAAAAAGTCCGATTTGGGTATTTTTGGAAAAACAGAGACGAAACGGATATTTTTTGAAATTTAATTTAAATTTTGGATATAAATAAAAAATTCGGTGCTGTGCCTATGTTAGTAAACCTAAACCCACTCACATTTATTAATACATATAACTAAATCTTCTATTACAGAAATAAGCAAGGAAAAAAAAATAAACAAAATAAATTGTAGTTCTTCATGCTCAAATGAAAATTGGTGAATTAACAGTCATTTTTGCTCTCAACACAAATGCGTTAGTTGAAAAAAACAAAGTTATGATTTATCCAAAAGAAACAAATATATCTGTTCAATTTTGTTCTCTCTCTTTATATATTTTAATCGAATGACAAAAATATACTTCAAAATTTTTCTACGCCTGGTATTTCCTTAATATAGAATATATAAAACCATTTAAACATGTAATTGTTTCTTTAGTACCACATCTAAAAACTCAATTAGCTATTTCAAATTATAAGAAGAGGAGGGTTCGATGCCTCGTGTCGTTTATATATATCTCATCATACCTCACATTTTATATCTTTGTTTTTAAAGTTCAAATTGTCGATCCGAACCGTTCAACATGATATATATAATAAAATATGGTTAGGGATGAAATTTTATAATTTTTAGAAATTTTTTACTATTTTTTAAGATGAGTAGAAAATCACTGTTTTTTGAACGGTTCAAAAACAGTAATTTTGTACATATCTTAAAAAATAATAAAAAAATTTCAAAAAAAATAAAATTTTATCTCCATGCATCTTTTAGTACAAAAATTATGTTGAATGGTTCGGATCGATAATTTAAACTTTAAAAACGAACATATAAAATATGAGGTATGAAAAAGATGAGACATTGAAACTCTCCACTAATAAAAATTGCTTCTTTTATTCTTTGATTTTATGTATATCTGCTTTTATCTAATGTGTTTGATATAATCAATCTTGACCTTTTATTAGTTAAGTTAATTAATATGAGGAGGGTTCACTTACAATATTTGAAAGTTAGAATATTTTATAATAATTCGATTTTGCAATTTTTAAAGTTCAAAGAGTCGATCTAAACAGTTCAAGATGACATCTATATTAAAAATGTACTTGGAGATCAACTTTTATATTTTTTTTGAATTTTTTTTATTATTTATTAAGTATTTTACAAAACTGTTATTTTTCAGTGGTCCATACATAATTGTTTAAAAATAATAATTTTGTAAAATACTTAATATACAGTAAAAAATTTTAGAAAAAATGTAAAATTTGATCTTCAAAACATATTTAATGGTTTGAATCAATTATTTGGACTTTAAAAGTTACAAAACTAAATTATTATAAAATATTATAATTTTAAAATGTTATAAGTGGATCCCTCCCCAGTTATTATATCGATTAGTTTATCCCTAAACACTTTTCCCACTCCAACTTAGCTCTCATTAATTAGTGGCATAAAATATTAAAATTTTAAGCTACTAAGTAGTAAGTACTTGTTTGTTTAGGAGCTTAAAATATCATTTTTTTAATGACAACTTAATGATGTCTTTGTACTTTAATTAGATTTGTTTTCCAAGTCAATCAATAGAACGAGTTGTTTACTTGTTCTGGTTTCCTAGTCAACATTTTTTATTTTGATAAAATGTACCTCACTTCCAATGTACACCTTAAAATACTTCCATTATATATGAAGCGAAATTAGTTGTGACACGTTAAGTTTACAAGCTAAGTGTTCACAGAAGATCAACAAGTGGTACCAGCCGGAGTGAGGTACAGTGGGGCCACGTGTGCAGCTGTATATCCCGAATTCCTGGTGCTGGGATCCACCAATTCGAATTCCTCGACTCCTCGTGCTTCCAACAAGGCTTTGATCGGAATATAAAATATTTTATTTCTGTCGCTTCTTCTTTATCATTTTTTTTTATTTTCATTTTTTTAACGAACTCACACATCTTGTTCGATTGGAAAAAAAGTGATATGTCATTCTGTGTTGTAACTTTGGTTTCATGTCTTATTTTGCTGTGATTAAGTGAATAGTAATTCGTACCGTACTGTAATTAAGATGTTAAGGAGTAGTCACAGCATGTAAATAATTATAGTACGCGACACGCAAGTTACGGCACAGAACAGTAACACATGCCGTGCCGTTCTGTAACAGAGACGGCTCTGCCGTGCCGTTCTGTAACAGAGACGGCTCTGCCGTGCCGTTCTGTAACAGAGACGGCTCTGTCGTGCCCTTTTTCCCACACTACATCTTGTGTCTTTATCAATCAATGAAATCTGGAGGCTTACTTAGTGCTTAATCTAAGTACAAAATGATCAACCAATATTGATACATTTATTATTGTTTAAATATTTTCTTGAATTATAATGTTTTGCAATTTATGATAAAAAATATGAACTTTTAATTTTGACAGTCACCTCCTCAAGATTATGCAATTAGTGACACCCATATATAATTAATTTAGTAATTTATTAATTAGTGCTTAATCTAAGTACGAAATTATCAACCAATGTTGATAAATTTATTCTTGTTTAAATATTTTATGAACTGTAATGCTTTGCAATTTTAATATCAGTTTTAAATTAATAATAATTTCTTACTCATGTTGTTTGCTATTTTTCATGTATGAATTAAGATACTTTTTGCCTATGCGCACTTCACAAAAATAATAAAAATAATTATATTCATTTTAATTGTTTATGAAACTATATCTTTTATATAAAAATAAAATGAAGCATTTAAAAATAAAAATAGTAAAATAATTATGACTATTTAATCAGGTGTGCTTACATTTCTAAACAATATATAAACTTTATACAAATAAAAAATCATAAATTATATATATTTTAAATATTGTACAATAAATAACTAAGAGTGTTCTACTCATTTTGCAGTAAAAATAATCAATAAATATTAAATAAAATATTTGGGAATCGTCAAATTAAAAAAAATGATCGTCAAAATAAAAAAAAAGCTGGAAAATTACTTTTTGCAAACTAAAAATTTAAAAATAAAGCGGTCATGTCACGAGCATTTTTTAATATATATAAAAAAAAAATAGCGTGCAATTACGAATATATCGATGAACACAAAGTTGAGATTCCAGCACTAACCAGCTTACCAGCAGCAGAATTGACCCTCTTTATTTTTTTATGTTATCGTGCGAGTCACCGCAACTAATAAAATATTCAGTCACATAACACAAGGTCAGAGCACCAAACGAATTGAACCAAATCAAACTTACTGTAATTTGAATTTGAAAACTTAACTGATTTAATTTGTTTAAAAATGAATTTGAATCGAATAAATTAATTATGATTTTTTTCGAATTGAATTTAAGTCAATCGAGTCACAAACTACGGATTGTTTTGGCAGTCACTAGTAGTTTATGCATTAATTTTCTCCACGCAGAACAAAATTCACACGATTTCCTTTCACAAATTCACACTGATGAATTATGGACTGGTCCAAAATTATCTTACCTTTTACGCTACTGGATTGATTAAAATCACAATATGGATCTAGTCAAATGAAACTTATTTCCATTGTTAATTTGTTACGTTGCTGAAACATTTTTCTCTTATAAGTTACCATTATATTAAGAATTTTGAACTCTGATATAAGTTTGGTTTCTGTATTATTAAAGATTAATGGTTGAAGCCATTAGTTATATTATTTGATATTTGAATCTAATTAATTCACTAATTAATTTCGAACGAACTACATATAATTTGAGTTTTAGTATGAATAAAATTTGAACCGAACTAATTTAATTTGTTTCAAAATAAACTAATTTCTAATCAAATTAATTACAAACTTTTTCCAAATCAAATTCAAATTATTTATGCAGTCGGTAAGGTCACTGTCATATAATTATACACCCAAAAAGGCACGCTATATAGATGTCCACAGCTGAGATCTTTTTGTCGAATCTGTATCCTCTGAGGTAATATAATAGTTATGTTTGGACCAGGTCTGTCTGATCAGAATCCATCCCAATCCAGTTCGAAATGGAACGCACAGAGTAGCTTTAATAGTCGTGCCAATCCAACATAATTTTTTCTATTACCTTAGGTGATATGAATTCATTTTTTTTTTTTTTGAGGAGATTCAATGCATACTAGTCTTTCTCTTTATGATTGAATACTAATCTTCCTCATCTAGTCATCTTAGTTTAGTCGGTTAGGTAAGTAGGTAACGGACTAACGAAGAGCGATGCTCAATATTTTTAGAAATTATAAAAAAAGATATTGGAAAATAGATAGAATGATGTTTTTATTTTTGGGATTGACTAACTATTTTTCAGTCAATTTTTACAATTTATCTCTCAGTCAATAACTACTTGTGATGACCGTTAATTAACTGAACTTCATTAATTACTTGAGAAACCACTTAATATTTGATAGATTTCATAACTAACGCGTGCAAATATAGATACATATACACACAAGTGTCAATATATAAAATATCAAGTATTCATACCTAAGATATCAAGTATTTCGAAAATAAAACTGGACACATCACACACACATCTTTTTCACGTTTTTAGAGTTGGGTTTTTTTTTTCTTCGTTCAATTTCGTCAATATTTCTGACTATGAAGAAATTTGCAAATCTAAAACCATGAACGTCTTCTTTTCAAATGAGATCCATAATGACGTACTTTCGAGTTATTCATCGTACAAGTATTCATACCTCCTCATACAAGTATTCATACATCGTTGTAAATACCCTGTCATGTTAGTATTTATATCTTGTCGAGCAAGTATTCATATCTCGTCGTTCAAGTATTCATATTGCGTAATACATGTGTATATAATTCATGTCTGAAGTATTTGTATCTAACATATTTTATCAAATTTTTTTTCCATATGACATAGGATGACGTCTGAAAATATTAATATTAAATAGTGCAAATATTTATACGTCGTCATGCAAGTGTAAATAGTTCATATGTCAAGTGTTAGTAACTAATAGAATATATGAAATTTTTATTTTTATTTCCATATGGCACGGGATGATGTATGAAAGTATTTATTTCAAATATTGCAAGTATTCATACCTTACCATGCAAATGTTAATAGTTTATGTATCAAGCGTTTTATCTAAAATATTTTATGAACAATTTTTTTTTTGGGCATTAGATGATGTTTGAAAGTACTGATATAAAATATGCAAGTATTCATACCTCCTTGTATAAGTGTAAATAGTTCATGTATCAAGTATATGTATCTAACAAATTCTATTTTTTTTTTCCATATGACACCGGATGATATTTGAAAGCATTAATATAAAATATTGCAAAAATTCATACATCGTCATGCAAGTGTGAATGGTTCATATACCAAGTATTTGTATCTAACAAATTATATTAATTTTTTTCACATGACACTGGATGATGTTTAAAAGTTTAATATCAAATATTACAAGTATTCATACATTGTCATGTAAGTATGAATAGTTCGTGTATCAAGTATTTGTATCTAACATATTTTCTATTTTTTTGTTTGTGGCACCATATAACATTTGAAAATATTAATATTAAATATTATAAATATTCATACTTATAATTGAAGTATAAATTATTACGTTTGTCTACGGGTGTGTTTGAAGAAAAAAAAATTGTTACGTTGAAAAATATCTTAATTTAATATTTTAGTTAAATAAAACAATATTTATTAATAGCAAAAATAAATTAATGTTGTCAACAACTATATGCACCGTTTACCTTAGTTAAATGAAAACGATAATAAAATAAATCACTGTGTATTTAATAGCATAATCAAATTAAATAGGACAGCATTTATTAATAGCAACTTTGGTATTAACGAAAAAATAACATTAATGTTGAATATGACATTATGTGCATCCGCTGATTCCACTTCATATTTTATAACTGGTTTGAACATGGTCCACTGTAAACTATGTTAAATTTTCAAAACAAAACAGTATACCATACGTACACCAAATCTATTTTCAAAACAAAAGGGCATTCCAGTTTAACTGACTCCCAAGGTCCCAACAATACAAAAAAAGAGCTGCTTTAGAAACTTTATTTTGAATCACATAGTTTGCAACAATTAATGTTTTCTACCAGAAAAGAAACGAAAATTCAAAAGTTGGAATTAAGGGTCATTCCTAAGTTCCTGTCATAGGACTGAACAAATGCAACAATCCAAGAAAAAAGGATCAAATGGAATATATATTCCGATTTTTTTTATTTATATAAAAAATATAAATTTAAAAAATTAACCAAACCTGTCCTCAATTTCGAAAACTACCCAAATTGGAATTCTTTTTTTCCGGTTTCAACACCAATTTCTGGAATTTTTTTTCCAGTAATTGGATATTAAAAGCGGAATAATTTTTTCCGGTTTTAGGATTTTTCTTTTTAGGAATTTTTTTTTTGATTCTTTTTTTTTTTCATTTTTCAGTTTTTAGAATTTATTTATTTTTTGTATTGAAGTATTACAAATATTTAATATATATTTTTTAAAATAGATGAAATACTATATAATTTGATTTATTCGAAAGACTACTACAAAAAATCCGGATCAATATTTTTTATGCCGGATTTTTTACGGCCGTAAGAAAAATTAATATAATATAATATAATATATGTATATGTAATATAATATAATATATGTATATGTATATGTATATAGTATAATATATTATATGTATATGTATATATAATATAATATATATGTTAAAATGTGCTTGCATATCAAATTATATAATTTTTTTTGAATTTTTTTTACTATTTATTAAGTATTTAACAAAATCGCTATATTCAGACCATTGAATATTTGTACCCATCTTAATAAATAGTATAAAATTTAGAAAAAATGTAAATTTGATCTGCAAGCACATTTTAACATATCCATCATGTTGAACGGTTTGGATCGACTGTTTGGACTTTAAAAACTTTGAAAATACCGATCATTGAATGTCTACCATTGAACGAAAACTTAAACTGAATTTTTGAGGCACTAAACGAGGGTTCCAATGCCTTATTTTTTTTATACCTCATCATACATCATATTTTATATCTTCATTTTCTTCATATTCAAAGTCTAAATTGTCGATCTGAACCGTTCAACATGATATCCATACTAAAATATGGTTAGCGATGAAATTTTATAATTTTTGAATTTTTTTACTATTTTTTAAGATGGGGGTAGAAAATCACTGTTTTTTGAACGGTTCAAAAACAGTGATTTTGTACCTATCTTAAAAAATAGCAAAAAAATTCCAAAAGATATAAAATTTCATCTCCATGCATATTTCAGTATAAATATGTTGTTGAATGGTTCAGATTGATAATTTAAACTTTGAAAACGAAAATATAAAATATGAGGTATGATGAGGTATGGAAAAAAAATGAGGCATTAGAATTTCGAAAAAACGTCGTTTAGTACGTTAAAAATTCAGTTTAAGTTTTCGTTCAACGGTAGGCATTGAACGATCGGTATTTTCAAATTATTTTCAAATCCGGTATGAAAAATATTGATCTGAATTTTTTGTAGTAGTCTTTCAAATAAATCAAATTATATAGTATTCCATCTATTTTAAAAAAAAATATTAAATATTTGTAATCCTTCAATACAAAAAATAAATAAATTATAAAAACTGAAAAATAAAAAAAAAAGAATCCGAAAAGAAAAATTCCTAAAAAATTCTCCTAAAAATAATCCTAAAATCGAAAAAAATTATTCCGGTTTTAATATCCAATTACCGGAATTTTTTTTTTCCGGAAATTAGTGTTGAAATCGGAAATTTTTTTTCAAGTTTGAGTAGTTTTCAAAATTGAAGAGAGGTTTGGTTAGTTTTTTAAATTTATATATTTTTTAATATAATAAAAAAATCGGTATATTCCGATTTTATATTAGTACCATTCTTTCAATACCATTCAAAACCCACCTTCCTAGAAAGTAGAAACCATCAAAACCACATATCCAGAACTTTTTTATTTTTCAAAATTTATTAAAAATAATATAGAAAAACGAATGGCTATTTTTGTTTTTTCCATTTCAAATCAAATATTATGTTCTACACAAAATATATGCACGCATGGGTGTATCTTGAGTCTTGACCACGTAAAATCCTACAAGGCAAAACATTCTGGTACATATCTGATACATATCTGTGTTGTTGCCTGAACTCGTGTCGTAAAGAAACCAACACACGTTTGAATTTGTGGCGGAAGCACCAGGCCTAGTCAGTCCTACTGGGCCCCCACACCACTCAATAATTGTTAGATCTTATGTGGCAGGTTGACGAGCGGGTCCCTTCATTTCACGGGTCATGTTATTCTCTCAATATCGTACTTCCCTGGACCGGACCGGACCGTATCGGATCAAGGGACAGATCTAGTAAGAATTTGAGTTGATTTTTTTTACTAGATCCGTTCAAATTCAGATCAGACTAATCCATAAAACCGTATAGATTCAGATTGTACCAAATTCAGACCGCATCGTGCAAAATCGGATCGGACTAAACTTGGACAGTCCAATTTCCACCAGAAACCACTGCATCAACATACATCAAGTTCTGGAGAGCTACAGATCAGACTAATCCATAAAACCGTATAGATTCAGATTGTACCAAATTCAGACCGCATCGTGCAAAATCGGATCGGAGTAAACTTGGACAGTCCAATTTCGACCAGAAACCACTGCATCAACATACATCAAGTTCTGGAGAGCTACAATATTAGTAGCAGCATGTGTGTACAGAAAATAAATCTAAAACCCCTCACATTAATCAATACATATAACTAGATCTTCTATTACAGAAATAAGCAAGGAAAAAACATAAACAAATTAATAAATTGTAGTTCTTCATGCTCAAAGGGAAATTAGTGAACTAATTAACAGTCTTTTAATTTTGCTCTCAGCACAAATGCGTTAGTTGAAAAACAAAGTTATCCTGAAGTATCTAGAAGAAACAAATATTTGCTTGATTTTGTTCTCTCTCTTTATATATTTTAATGGAATGGCATATGCATCATTATTGTCTCTTCTCATTTAACAAAAATATACTTCAAAGTTTTTCTACGTCTGATATTTCCTTAATATAGAATATATAAAACCATTCAAAAATGTAATTGTTTATTTAGTAGCACATGGAAAAACTCAATTAGCTATTTCAAATAATAAGAATTGCTTCTTTTATTCTTTGATTTTATGTATGTCTGCTTTTATCTAATGTGTTTGATATAATCAATCTTGACCTTTTATTAATTAAGTTAATTAATATGAGGAGGGATCCACTTACAATATTTGAAAGTTACAACATTTTATAACAATTCTATTTTGAAAGTTCAAATAGTCGATCTACATTGTTCAACATGATATCTATATTAAAATATGCTTGGAGATCAAATTTTTTGTTTTTGAATTTTTGTACTATTTATTAAGTATTTTACAAAACCGTTGTTTTCCAGTGGTTCATAATTGTTTAAAAACAACAATTTTGTAAAATACTTAATATATAGTAAATTTTTTTTTAAAAATATAAAATTTGATCTTCAAACACATTTTAATATAGAGATTATATTTAACGATTTGGATTGACTATTTGGACTTAAAAAAATTACAAAACCAAATTATTATAAAATATTGTAACTTTCAAATGTTATAAATGGATGCCTCCTCAATTAATAAATCGATTAGTTTATTATCCCTAAAGACTTTTCTCACTCCAACTTAGCTCTCATTGATTAGTGGCATAAAATATTAAAATTTTAAGCTACTAAGTACTTGTTTGTTTAGGAGCTTAAAATATCAAATTTTTTTTTTAATGACAACTTAAGCACGACGAGCATTCCTTTTTTATGTACCGAGTACTTAATTGTCTTTGTACTGCAATTAGATTTGTTTTTCCGAGTCAACCAATACAAAAGAGTTGATAAAATGTACCTCACTTCCAATGTACACCTAAACAAACTTGATGAAGTGAAATTAGGTGTGACACCTTAAGTTTACAAGATGAGTGTTCACAGAATATCAACAAGTGGTACCAGCCGGAGGAATTCGAATCCTCTGAGATATCTCATATGGTGCGTGACTTTTTGGAAAATCTCAACAGTTGAACTATGTTCTGCACAAATCTCAAAGCTCAAATAAAACTTGCCCCTCATGCTATTTCCGAACTATGTTCTGCACAAATCTCAAAGCTCAAATAAAACTTGCCCCTCATGCTATTTCCGAATAGGAACCAGACACGTCGGTCACACAAAATATGAGATATCTAAGAGGATACGCACTCCAGATTCATCGGCGTTGGGACCCACCAATTCGAATTCCTCGACTCCTCGTGCTTCCTAAATCGTAAGCTCGTATTATAAAAATTTGATTTTGCAAAATCATATCCGCCGGAGGGGGGGGGGGGGGGGGGGGGGGGGGGGGGGTGGGGTTATCAAATTATGATTAAATACACGTAGCTTTTTTAATATTCATGCATATTCTAATTGGACAATCAGTTTAATTGAATTTAAATATAAATATTTTGTAACTAGAGGAATACATGTGTTGCTCATTTAATTATAATTTAAATTAGTTTATTTAAAATTTATTATTTAATTAAAATTTAACAATTCTAATTACACGTGACTCATATGACAATGTATATATGTGTCGTGACTAGATTTTTTTTATCAATTTTTTAGTAAGACTACTAATCTACTGGTCTTTACTTGGAAATTATATTCCTACAAATTTGTGCCCCGCGCCTAGACAATTGCTAAAACCCGAACGGGTATGACCCGTTTTATCCGACCCGTACCCGTTACCCGAGGTACCCGTACCCGGGTATAGACGGGTAAACGGGTACACGGGTATGGGTTTGAGACAGACCGGACTTAAGGATTTGGAAAAAAACCCGTCCAACCCGTACCCATCTTACCCGTACCCGAAACCCGCCTACCCGCACTCGTTTACCCGACCAACTTTACTCGTTTACCCGTGTACCTTTACCCGTTTACCCGTTTTTTTTTTAAATTCAAAATTCAAAATTATTTTGCCGCCAAAAAAAATAGTATTAAAAACAGAAAAAAAAACTAAAAAACAGAAAAAACAATATTAAAAAACGAAAAAAATCCAAAAAAAAATAAAATACCCGTACCCTACCCGCCCTACCCGACTACCCGTACCCGAGGTACCCGTACCCGTTACCCGAGACAGGCACGGGTTTGAAACGGGTAGGGTACACTCTTTTAAAAACCTACCCGACCTACCCGTACCCGTCTACCCAACTACCTGTCCTACCTGTACCCGCCCTACCCGACTACCCGACCCGGGTATACCCGAGGTACCCGTACCCTATCCGTTAGCAAACCACTACCCGCACCTAGAGTATTTATACTCGGGCGGGTACGGGTACCCCGGGTATACCCGTCTCGGGTACGGGTATAACTCGGGTACGGGTATACTCGGGTACAAGGGTATTCGGGTACGGGTATGGCGGGTATAATTTTCAAAACCCATACCCTACCCGAGTTATACCCTTACCCGTGTACCCTAGACGGGTAAGGCGGGTACGGGTACGGGTAGGGCGGGTAGGGTATTTTTTTTTTTTTGCTGTTTTTTTTTTGTTTTTTTGTTGGTTTTTTTTTTTGCTGTTTTTTGTTTTTTTTTGCTGTTTTTTTACTGTTTTTTTTTGCTGGTTTGGGGGGGAAAAAAATCAGATTTTTTGAATTTTGAAATGGATGAACAGTAACTCGGGTATACGGGTACAGTTACTCGGGTAGTCGGGTACGGGTTTAGTTGGGTACGGGTTAACTCGGGTATTGGTCTAAAATAACGGGTCCGGTTCGATTTTTGCCTGTACCCGTGTACCCGAGTACCCGACCCATACCCGGGCTCGGGCACGGGTACCCTAGCTGGCGGGTACGGGTGGGTATACCCTTAACGGGTTTTATTCAACCTCTACCCGCACCCATGCGTCCTTAATTTCATAGGAGTGGGTCAATCCAATGCTATCAGACCCAATTCTACATATTTTATTCTTTTTTAAATTTACATGCGGAAATCTTGGAATTCGTATCTCCTCAGATTATCTGACTGAGTAGAATTGAATCGGACGGTCTGAAAATGAAAATTTTAACTTTGTACGGATTCTTAAAAAACAAATAATATTGCCCCCCTATTGTTATTCTGATCACCCACCGGCTGAAATTAAATCTGGACCGTCCATTTCGATTGTGTTGAGTCAGGTACCTGGAAGGATATAGATCTGAAATCTCGAGGGCATTGAACTAGATTTGAAGCTCAGTAATAGAAAAACATGTTCAGCAACAAAAAAATAGAAAAAAAAAAGACATTTAGCTTTTTTAAAGAAGATTCAAGTATTTAAGTCATATATAATAGTTTTTTTAAAGTTTGAGCAAGCTTAAGAATATGGACAAAAAAAAACTTAAAAAAATAGTTTTCAGCTTTATAAAGCAATTTTATTAGAATCAGACAGGACATCGATCCGAAAAATCTTCGGTTCAACAATTCACTGGTTGGACCGGTGGATTGGTCGGTTACACCGCTGATTTTTTAAATACTTATATATTATGCGATATATGTACTATTGTAAATATAATCAGGTTTTCATATAATGAAAATTCTAACACACACATTAACTAATGTACTATAAAAATAAATTTATCAAAAATAACGAAGTAAATTTTTTAAGAAGAGAAAATATAGCATTCCATTCTAAATTTGTTTGATAAATTTATTGGAACTAATAAGATATATGAATTTAGGATTTTAGTATCACGTTTTATAAAAATATAAAAATATATTTGACTTTATTTTTCTTCACCCCCAAGGAATTCTTTCTTATAAACTAGCACTTAGAGTAATTGATTAGATAGATTATTGATTAGATAGATTAGATATTAGCACTATTCAATAACTCCCAATTACTCTACATTGTCTAGAGTAATTGGTTATTCAAAATATTCGCTGATCCACCTTAAACTAACTATACTTTGTTTGTAAATCTAGGATTTATAAAATATTATTTTTTTGCACATAAAAAAATAAAAAAATAATTGAAAATGCCGGAAATACGAGGCCTATTAAAGGTACAAAAATAGAAGGTAAATTAAGATCTGTCATAGAATGGGTGCCTTGATTTGAATTTCATATTCGTATATTTCTATATTTCAATTTCTTTGTTTTTTTACCTTTCTACAATAATTGAATTCCGATTTTTTTGATTCCGTAGGTTTCTTTAGTGTTGATTCTAGAGTCACTTTTTGCCTTTTTTTCTTTTTTAAACCTTGGATTTTTCCTCTACTATCCCCATTTTCTACCTCGCGAACTTAAAAAAAAAAGAAATAATTTGAAAAACTTATTTTTTTTTTTGGAGAATGAAAAAAACTAATCTTAAATAAGTTCATGTTTTTCAATAAAAAAATTTAGTGCTTTGAATAACAAATCTCATAAAATATAAATAATAAAATTAAAAATTATTATTTCAATGCATATATATATTATTATATGTATATGAATAATTGCAGGGCCTTTGTACTTCATTAGTCCTTTATAATATTGAAAACATGAGGGTCCTATTAGAGACAAAAAGATACACTTTTTTTTTTTTTTTTTTTTTTTCTGAGAGAGGGGGGCGTCCGACGCCCATCAGACCACTTTTGTATTCGATAGGTTCTTTTCATCGTCGGATCTGCTTTAGAATTCGTGCCCGCAATTTCGCATCTGCTTTAAAATCTGTATACACGAATCCTAAAGCAGATCTGATGGTGAGAGAACTCATCGAACACAAAAGTGATCCGATGTCCATCGGACAGCCCCCTCTTCCTTTTTTTTTTTCTAGAAACGCTATAAACCCTTGGCGCCTGGCATTGTGCCCCATGTCAATTTCAGCTCGATCTTGCCACACGGTTCCGGCAGTTGGAATTGGCGCCTGGGAATGTCCGTGAGACGAAGAACGATGTCTTGCATGATGGTCCCCTCAGCCTTATAGATGGCGCTCTCTTCAGCCAGACAGTTCTGGCCGTTTGGGATGATCTTCTGGACCACTTTGCCGTTCGGAACATTCGGCGAATCGCGCTTCACGACCTCAATGAATGTGCGGATATCGAACTCTGCATGGCCCATACTGTCATCCCTGAAGAAGTCCTTGTCGTACACATTCTGGATATATATATTAGCATGATAAATTATTAACAAAACAGATTTCCTCATACAACAACGTTTTTGTAATACCGTTGCTTGTTGTGCATGATGTTAATCACCATTAGGGTCCGTTCCGCAGCTTAGTAGATAATAGAAATGAATATGAGAATCAAAAATTTTGAACTGAATTTTACTGTTCACTATGAAAATAAAAATTTAGCTCTGAGCAAATTTTTTTTTTCCATGATAAAAAGTAGAGAGCCGAACAGGCCTAATGTGGCCAAACAGGTACCGAGGTCAGCTGCAAAGGCCATAAAACAAGTTTGGGTTGAAATATAGTATGAGAGCTTTGATTGAGTGCACATTTAGGCTTCAACCCCTACAAAATAATAAATAGTGAAATTATTACAGAGTATAAAAGATTAATAAGGACAACTTACAACACTGATAGGCATATTTGGATCCTCAATAGAAAGCGTTAACTCTTCATTCCACACTGGATTTGTATTATTCTTTATCACTTTTGTCTTCACTTTCTGTAAAAATATAAAAAGAAGGCATTATAATTAATGTCACTATAGAAAACCCAGAAGAATAGTACAAGCCAACAAACAGATCGAAATGCACTTTAAAGTTTGAACAAACTAAACCATCGACACTCCCTTTAGTACCAGTTAAATAAGTTCGGTGTGAACCATCAGATAATAACTGCTTGGCAAAATGACCCTCCACAAATTAAAACAGGCTTCAATTCCCTGAAACCCACTGGTGCATATCTGGTATTGAAAGTTTCTACTAGTTTTTTCGCTTTGGGTTGAGGGGATTAAGGTTCAGCTGCTCTAAGAAAACAAGGAGGGGATATGTTTATAAGAAAATTTTGGAACTAAGGTAATAAAAGGTAAAAATTCATATTTAACAATATTTTTCAAAAAAAGAAGAAGGGCCCTTTCTGAGAACAGGTATCTATCGGTAAAACACAACTCAAAGAAAATAAGGTAGGCCATTATGCAGGACCTTCAAGAAAATAAGCTCAATTAAAGCCTCAAACTTGAACGAGAAAAACACAACTCAAAGAGAGAAGAGAAATAAAAAAATAAAAAAATAAAGAATAAACCTTGTTGCCCATACGCAAAATAACGTAAGGATCGCTGCCGGATACATCTCTTACGGCGAGGTCTACGCCTTTTATCACCTTCACCTTCAACAGACCCAACGAGCGCACCATTATTCACTCTTTCAATCTCGAGCTCTATCTCGCGGAGTTACCCTTTTGAAGAAGAGAGCGAACCTTCTTCTTATAATAATAAAGAGGAGATTCGGATTGGTCCGTTTTTACTTTTTAGCAAGAACAAATCCCAACGCAATATAGCAGGTGCTTATTGACGAGTGCCTAGTGGACAGTGGACTTGACCGGACACTAATACTATTCCTTGTTTGTCCTTACTCGTAATTCTCTGTTCGGCTAAACCGGAATAGAGGAATTGGATGGAATTGAGTCACAATTTCTGCCGAACAGACTCGGTATTAACCGGATTAGAGGCAATGGAATAGAGTGCTTTTCCAGCCTTTTTAATTCCAGGGAGAGCATGAAATTAGATAATGAGAAGGAATAGAGAATAAGGAGGGCTCCTTTCACTCTTCTTCTTTGCACGCTTTCAAAGGAAAGAAAGAAGTTCTCCCCAGCCTCTTCTCAAGCACATCTCTTGTAATTTTTTGTGAAAATAACACATTAAAAGTTAGAAGAATAACGTACTCGATTTTCTCTTTTAAATAGAATCTGTCACCATGAAAAAATTATGACGAATCTCTTTTCGAAAATATTTTGATATTGTCAAGAAATTTATAGTTTTAACTAGTAAAGAGTGTATTTTTGAATTATTAATACCTTTTTTTTACTTCATTTGTTGATTCTTTTTACTGTCTTTTCAAGTTAGGTTGATTACCAGTAACCACGCGTACCAGTAACCAATTCAATACCGGATCATATATGACTATTCTGAATGGTCCGCGTATTGTGTTTGAGTAAGACATGGTCCGGTATATATATTTCGTTTGAGTATATAAGACAAATCGTTTGAGTAAGAATATATATAGTCCGGTATTGTATTGGGGTCTAGTTTTGAATAGTCAGATATGGTACCAGTAACCACTTAAACTATATATATATATTTCGTTTGAGTAAGACAAATCGTTCAAAAAAATATATTTATATATAACAATTTTCCAAAATATCAAAAATCATTGACAGTTTTTGTCCAGAAATCATGCCAGTAAACGTGAAATATAGCATCTTGGTCCCTAATCGATTACAAGTAACAAATCTAACTCTCATAATTCCCCAGTGAGAACCAATAATTCCAAAGTGCTCCATATTGATTGACTTGAACAATTCAAATCACCACTGATACCAACAAACTCCAAAACCAGCACTTTGTTACAAACCAAAAATAAATTGGTCTAACCAGCAACTTAAGTTTATTACCCTTATGCATAAATTTATTATCAGGTCAACTCTAATTTTTAATTGATTTCCAAGGATGAGTGATATTTCATAATTTTGCAAATTAAATAGTTAGTGGTATTCCTTGTACTGTCTTTACCAATTATACTGTCTTTTATCAATTGTACTGTCTTTAGCAAAATTACATAGTTATGATATAATAAAATAGTTTAATAATCACTTTAGCAAAATTTACCAACTGTACTGTCTTTTTATGTTACTGGTATTCGTTGATACATATTGCTTAGAAATTTTTGGATATTTTATTGATTATTTTACCACTATTTTCATTTAATATTTTATTGAATATGTAATATGTTCATGTGTTAACATTCATCACTATGAAGTGTATTAATTAAATCTCAACAAAGCTATAAGAATCATTTTTTATCACTTTTATATTTTAATGAAGGGGGAATTTCATGTATCCCCCTCAAAAACCTTGAAATTACGTATTCACCCCTCTAAAATTCATAATATCATATTTATCCTTCTAAAGTTCAAAAACTCACAAATTTACTCATTTATTGACATTTCGGTCCCCAAAAAAAATGGATTTCCACACCGAATAGTGTGCAATAGTGAAAAATAACAGGGGACAGAATAAGCTATTCGGACTAAAAACAAAGAAAAAATTCGGGACTGAATAGCCTATTCAGACCTTCTTATTTTTGTAAAAAAAAAAATCATTATGCTGCTTTGGTAAAATCATTTTTCTTAATTATGGTTTATAAAAAATTTCGAAAAAGTCGGTGGTGTTTGGCAATCAATTTTAGAAAAGGTGTATACTAGTGTTTATGCATTTGTGCCTAGGTGGGGACAGATTCCACATATACAAGGCTCCTATCCTATGCAATCTGTTGAGAACTTGGGATCAGATTTTATCTGTTTTTGATTCCATGCGATCAGATTTTATCTGATAGATTCCAACTTCTAAGCTTTTAATATCACATGATAAGGAAGCACCGACCAACCACCTCACCGCCGAGTGCGTATAGATATCTCAACTTTTGCGTGACCGACGTGTCCGGTGCCTATTCGGGGGTGATGTATGGGGTCAGTATTAGGTGTGCTTTGAGATTCGTGCAGAACGTATTTAAACGTTTGGGATTTTCCTTAAAGTCACGCAAAGTTTGAGATATATACGAATTCCTCACCGCCTTGATCCTCTACTTTAATATCTCTGGACCGGCTACCAAATGGTTCGCGTACAACAAGTGGTACCAGTCGGAGTGGGGCCACGCATGAAAGATTCTATCGGCGCCACGTGTGCAGCATATATCCGAATTCCTGGTGCTGGGACCCACCAATTCGAATTCCTCGATTCCTCGTGCTTCCCGAGGCTCTATTCGGAATAAGAACTAAAAAAATATAATCTTTATACAAATAAAAAATCATAATTATATATATTTTAAATATAGTTCAAGAAAAACTCATTTTGTAGTAAAAATGATCAATAAATATTAAAGAGTTAGGTCAATATGACACTAGTGTTATATAAAACTAAATCCATATCTTAAATTCTTAGATCTGTTTTAAGATCCGTAATATTCGTTTTTACTGTTTAAGTACTTTATTTTGTACGGATCTTAAAGCAGATCTAAGAGTTTAAGATGTGGTGTTATTTAGTTTTATATAACACTAGTGTCATATTAGCCCAACTCAATATTAAATTAAATATTTGAGAATCGTCAAATTAGAAAAATGATCTTCAAAATAAAAATTTGGAAAATTACTTTTTTGCAAACTAAAAATTTATAAATCTCTCGTGTGTGACATGACCTCTTTATTTTATTGGGGGAATTTCACGTATACCCCACAAAATTTTTAAGATTACGTATTCCCCTTGTAAACTTTAAAATTATGTATTTTGTCTCTCTAAATTTCGAAAATTCACAAATTTATTCATTTTATTGTCTTATATATTAAAATTCATTTTAAATTTATAAAACACTCTTGGTACCATTTATTAAAAAAATAAAATGTCCATTATATTCAAATTAAAATATGAAGGGTTCCTCTATTGTTTGAACTACTTTAAGATCTGTGCGTGCTAAATCAACACGAATCTTGCAGTGAACACGTACTGATATTGAAGTGACGTGCACATATCTTAATGCGATGCGCGCATATTGGAATTACTTTAAGATTCGTGTGCACCAGGTCAATACGAATCTTAAAGCGAACACACACAAATATTGGAGCAACGAGCACATATCAGACTGTATAGAAACCCTTAACATTCAAATTTGAATCCGACAGACTTTTTATGCATTTAATAAAGGATGAATTAGATATTTTAGAATTTTAGAATGAGTTATAATATAAAATGCAATAAAATGGATAAATTTGTAAGTTTTAATTTAGAGGGGAATATGTAATTTCAAATTTTACATGGATAGGTAATTTTGAATTTTTTGAAGGATATACGTGAAATTCTCTCTATTTTATTTAAGAGTGATGCTTCTATGGACCAAAGGACCTATTTGTAAAATGAATATATTTTTATTTTCAAAGTTCAAACAGTTGATCCAAACCGTTCATCTTGTTCTCCATATTAATATGTGCTTGGAGACCAAATTTTACATTTTTTTTGAATTTTTTTACTATTTATTAAGATGGGTACAAAATTCAATGGTCTGAATTTGATATTTTTTGTACTCATCTTAATAAATAGTAAAAAAATTCAGAAAAAATATAAAATTTGATGTTCAAAGCACATATTAATACGGAGAACAAGATGAATAGGTTCGAATCAACTGTTTGAACTTTGTAAATAAAAATATGTAATTTTAATAGCGTGCGATGAGCACAAAGTTGAGATTCAGCGCTAACCAACTTACCGGCGGAAGAATTGACCCACTTTATTTCTTATGTTTGTCGCGCGAGTCAGCTCAAGTAATAAATATTCAGCTACGTAACGTAAGGTCACTGTCATAAACATGTGGACCCCACAGCTGGGATCTTTTTTTGGTCGAATCTATATCCTCTGAGGTACAGAATATTTATGCTTAGATCACGGCCGTCTGATCAGAATCCATCCCGATCCAGTCCGAAATGGAACGCACAGGGTAGCTTTAATAGTTGCGCTGATCAAACAGAATTTGTTTGGTACCTTAGTTGAAACGAATTCATATACATCTCTGTTTTTTTTTTTTGGAGGAAATTCAATGCATACTAATCTTTCTCTTTTTGATTGAATACTAATCAATCTTCCTCATCTCAGTTTAGTTGGTTAGGTAAGCAGGTAACGGACTAACGAAGAGCGATGTTCAATTTTTTTAGAAATTTTGAA
Source organism: Carex pumila (assembly GCA_033356055.1). Lineage (NCBI taxonomy): Eukaryota > Viridiplantae > Streptophyta > Magnoliopsida > Poales > Cyperaceae > Carex > Carex pumila. Next base: position 311,824 of record JARJHM010000122.1, on the reverse strand, counting down.
AAAAAAAAATGTTGGAAAATAGAATGCTGTTTTTTAATTTTTTTAGGTAAGTGACCAAAAAGGTGTTTGAGGAATTCAGAGTAATTAAGTTCAATATACATAGAATTTACTTTGGTTTGATGGACTCAATCACCGCATGATTTGCATTAAGATACATGCACTCTACTTTAAAATCTCTGTGTGTCTGCTTTAATTTACGTTTGTGCATATTTTAATACGAATCAGACAATGTTAGAGTTTATTAAATACAAAAGTAGGTCCCATACATGTTCATCGAACTTACTCTGTTCTCAATTTTGAGTACTTGTCCCACTATTATTATAATTTTTAATTGACTATATTTGTGTATGCGACTCAAACCTATCGGTGGACAAGCATCTGAGATGATTTTATTTTTACAGTTCTACTGGGATTTTTTTTTTTTGCCTTTTTAAATAAATTAAGTAAACAATATTCTAAAATGTAAATTTTGACTTCTCAATATATGTTTATGTATTTATATAGATATCATGTTAAGCAGATGATATCAATTATTTTAACTTTAAAAATAATAATATGGATCTATTGTATACGTACAAGCCGATGTATGCTATATATAGTATCATAGCCTCACTCTCTATATAATTTCATATTCTATCAAACGTAGTTAAATATAGATGGTTGCAATTTTAAAGTTATATGATAATAGTGAAATTAATATTAAATTTTATTATTTTTTATGTATATGATGTGTTTTAAGGTGTATATTACATTAACTTTGGCGGATTTTATAATTATAAGTTATTTTAGCATTTGTCAATATTATGAAACTAATCTGTTGGTAATGAATCTTCCATCCTTAATTATGATTTATAGTTTTCAATTGAATCATACATAAATGTTTTACTAGTATCGTGCTCGTGCGTTGCAACGGGAACATATTATAAAATTGAATAAAATATAAAAAGATTTTGTTATTATTATTCATACATAATTAATTAAAAAATAGAAAATAAAGCAAATAATAAATAACAATAAAAGAAACAACAATAAATGAAAAAAAAATTAAATATAAAAAATTCTTAAAATATCATTGTCATTGATCTCTTCGATGTAGTCCAACATTTCTGAAAATGAACAAATATGAGACAATGTATCACAATTTAGAGTAACATATGTTAAAACAACACAAACACATCTCTAAGCAACATGGTTTGAATTGGAAAAACCTCATATTGAAGTGGATATACGCCTTAGCTGGATTACTCGATTATAGTAATTAAATATTAATTGTAGTTAAATATTTATGTTATTCTCATATTGTAAAAAAGCAAGTAATAAGCGCTAAAAAACTAAGCATAGTAAAATAAATAAATAACGACTAAAAGCAAATTAAAATTGCTCAAACAGTTGACCATGATAAAATAAATAAATAAATGAGATTGAAAAATACATTACAAAAAGTAAATTGGTAAAATTCAATGCCATCAAAATGTGAATTCCTTTTGACCCAGTAGGTCTCCTCTGTCTTTAGCCTTCTTCATATCTGGTATGGTACCAGTACATGTACTCATCCATTATTTTCCCCCTCCATGGGTGTTGCACCTGTACCAGTACCTGTATCGGTATCCTCACTGTTCCTGGTACCAGTTTCCGTATCTGTCTCATTTAGGTTGGGATTTAATCAACTGATATTTAGGCATGCAGAAGTGCTATGTTGAGGGTTTGACATAAGAACCTTGTCATTCTTCGAAGAAAAATAGGATATCACAACCAGGCAAAGCATGCATTAAATAAAAGAAAAACATAAAATAAATAAAAATAAACAGGTACAAACATGCCTGATCAAAAACAGGGAATAAAATAAATTATGCAGAAAAAGGTCAACCAATCGAATATACGATCCTAATTAAGAGCATGTAAATGTCCCAAGAGATTTTAATTAATGAAAGAATTTTTTTTATTCCATAGAGCTTATTCATACTAATTGTCCTAGTTGTCTTTAAAGTCAATAAGTAGTTATGCTTTAGTTACCCAAAAGCATAAAAAAAAGGATAAACTAACATTTTGCCAGCTCTCACGGATGCGGTGCCTAGTGCTAGCTCTGCAAACATTCTTGTCGGGGCCAGCGTCGGTGCTGCCAGCGGAATCAGAAAAACAACAGTGAGCACAATTAATTAAGTGATCATTCTTCAAGCAACAATAGAAATATTTCTTCCAGCAATAAATAGAAATAATAAGTGATCATTCTTCCATCAATAGAAATAATTCTTCAAACAGTAGAAATAATAAGTAATCATTCTTCAATTCTGTACACATCACTTGTTATTCAATATATTATTGGGGCAGCAAACAATTTATAGCCAAAAAGGGGTGAAAAGTGAAAACACAATGCCGACTGATTATGTAATCCTTAATGATTTAAATGAAACTTTATTTTTTTCTTCCTTCTTCGGTTTTCTAATCTTAATTTGTGACTGAATTTAGCAAACAATCATTGAGTACTTGAAGTAAGTATCAAATATGAAATTAAAAAGGGAAAAGAAAATAAGGAGGGAATAACTTACAAGCCAGAAATGAGAGGAAAAGCTGAAAATTCACTCTTAGGCGATATGAATTCATCCCAACCTGTATACCTCCTGAACATATGAGCCACAACCAATACACAATTAGATATGTACCGGTACCAGTTATTGATTGAATTCAGATTCGTAATTAAACAGCCATTGATTATAAGATATAAATAAGATATAAAAAAAATTCTTTAAGTATCTATATTTGCTCACAAAACTGTGGATCTGAAAAGGAAGTCTCGTCCAATATGGATCTGAAAAGCAATTCTTATTTGATTCGGAAAGACACTTATTCCTCCCACTCTCCACATCGATTCGGAGCGGAGCACGGGTCCTCCACGACGGCGGTCGAAAAGGAGGAAAGGGACGATGCCAAAGCGCAGCGAGAAATGTAAAAGACATGAGTAGTGGCTAACCGTCGAAAACTTGATCGGAGGAGCACTTAGGTTTTACCTAACAGAAGAGAAGGAGACGGGAAGATCAAAGAAAAAAGAGGCGTCGACGTGATATTAGTGGTGTAGCGATAAATGTGGCGGGGAGGGAATGGCTGAAGGAACTCCGATTAGGTTTTTTCTCCTTTGGGAAGAAAGGGACGGCTTTGAGAAGAAAGGGTCGGGGGAAGGGAACAGCCAAAAAAATAAAAAATTCAGATCAGCGAAATTTTTTGCATATCTATGTGGCAATATGTGTGATAATATGTGTGGCGGGTGCAATTTTCATTGAATATAGACTTCTACACAGAGAAAGAATGTATTTAATCAAAAGAATGTAGGTTATTTGTTTAGATGGCTAAGATTCAATCTAAATTTCGATCAATAAATCTTTGCCTCACAACTTTCTGTCATCCAATTCAATTTAAGGTGCATAATATAGAGGAGATATTTAAATATTATTGTCTTTAGTGTCGCTTTCGTTAAATCAACATACTTAACACGGGAAACAAACTTATTATTCTTGGAATAAATCTGTGTTATTCCTCAAGCTGCTATTCTTGGAATAACAACAGAAACCTGCGACACTAAATGACAATATTATGTTTCTTGAATAATTTAGTTTCGCCTTTCCAATGATATAATTTAGATGTTATTTTTCTTGTCATTAAGTTTCTCCTTTCCAGTGAAAGCTTTTATTACTCTTTATTCCTTAACACGGGAAACAAATTTATTTTGGTACATTGTTATAAACAGTTGTTTAATTGTATGAATTAATGGGATCTGAATAATGGAACAATCAAACCGTTATTTAATTGTATTAATTTAATCGTATGAATTAATGGGAATTTGTCTCAACAACCGTTGGTTTTCATTGAGATTCGTGCATAAAAACTTACTTCATTGAGATTCACACATGAAAAAATTTGAACAGTTATAAACTTAGAATCGAAATAACAGGTTCTGTTATTCCTTGTCGGCAGTTTAACTGCTTTCCAACCATACAAAAAGAGAGCTGCTTTAGCAACTTTATTTTGAATCACATAGTTTGTAACAATTAATGTTTTCTACTAGAGAAGAAAGAAAATTCACAAGTTGGAATTAAGAGTCATTCCTCAGTTCCTGTCATAGAACTGAACAAAGGCAACCATCCAAGAAAGAAGGATGAAATGGAATATTAGTACCATCCTTTCAATACCATTCAAAACCCACCTTCCTAGAAAGTAGAAAGTAGAAACCATCAAGACCACGTATCCAGAACTTTTTTATTTTTCAAAATTTATTAAAATAATACAGACAAACGAATGACTATTTTTGTTTCTTCCCATTTCATATGAGAAACCGAATAAAATATTATGATCTACACGAAATGCACGCATGGGTGTATCTTAAGTATTGACCACGTAAAATCCTATAAGGCAAAACATTCTGGTACATATCTGTGTTGTTGCCTGAACTCGTGTCGTAAAGAAACCAACACACGTTTGAATTTGTGGTGGAAGCACCAGGCCTAGTCCTACTGGGCCCCCACACCACTCAATAATTGTTAGATCTTATGTGGGAGGTTGACGAGCGGGTCCCTTCATTTCACGGGTCATGTAATTCTCTCAATATTGTACTTCTCCGGACCGGACCGGATCGGATCAAGGGACAGGTCTAGTAAGAATTTGAATTGATTTTTTTACTAGATCCGTTCAAATTCAGACCGGACTAACCCATGGAACTATATAGATCCAGACTGTACCAAATTTGGATCGCACCGTGCAAAATCGGATCGGACTAAACTTGCACAGTCCAATTTCGACCATAAACCACTGCATCAACTTACATCAAGTTCTGGATAGCCCAAAACAAGCTATTTTGGCTAGAAATAGAGACCAAAACTGATGAAAAATTGAAACTAAAACAATCCAATTTCGATTAGAAACAATTCAGTTTACCACTGTTTAAAAAAGAAAAAAGAAGACCTGAACCAGACGGGACCGTGTGAATTTGAATCATGGTCCTAACACAGGTTTGAACCAATTCCTCCAAATTGAACCCACCAGACTCGGACCGTGTTAACCTGTGGATCCATGAAAACCGTGATCCATGGGAACCAAAGAAGACCGGACTGGCCCGTTTGCAAGTCACTATTATATTGTAATCTAACAGCTGGTTTTTTTCGGTTGTATGGTTCAGCGCTAGCTTTTTATGTATTTTTTCACTCTTTTATTCCCTACATTTGACCAAAACTGACTTGCTTAGTTTGATGCATACAAAACATCTCAACCAACAGTGAAAACAGCTAAAATGAGCGGGATATTTTCTTCATGGTTTAGCAAGAAAACTTCATGGTTTGATTTACTATGCCTTTGATAAAGTCCCACTCAAAGATATCATCTTTTATAATTGTTTTACATGTGGGGACCTATCTATATTTGGGCCGCAGCCCATTAAGCCCAATGCTGAAATCACGCTAAAAGATTTTTTTTTTTTTTTTTTATCTTTTTCCAATAATCCAATAAATGGAGATATGAATAAAGATATTGTCAGAGCAATTTCGGCCGTGTTCGTGCTTCCATCTGATACGCCGTGTACATTCACACATTGAATCTTCAAATCATATTTATCGGAGCTTATAATATCAAATTTTTAATGACAACTATATAAGCACGAGCACGACGAGCTTATCTAATTAGGTTTGTTTGTTTTCCCAGTCAACCAATTAATACAATGAGTTGTTTACTTATTTTCCTAGTCAACATTTTGATAAAATGTACGCCTAAACAAAGTGAAATTAGTTGTGACACGTTAAGTTTACAAGATAAGTGTTCACAGAAAATCATTCAGAGGTGCCAGCCGGAGTGGGCGCTCTCAGACTGGAAAATCCTTCATTAAAGAAAAAAAAGTGAATGCTCTTAGACTGAAGCTGCTTGCCACGTTTACTCGCTCTGAGAGCGAACGTTGCTAAGGTTACTTTACGTACAAAGTTTTAAAATTCATCCCTTCCAATTTAGAGTGTAGACAAAGTAACGAGCTCTTGTATTCCTTCCTTCCTTTCTTGTCTTCTTCCTCTGTGCAACACATTTCTGGAACACAACCTAAGTTACAAATACATATTAATATTTTATGAGAAGACTAAATCATATAAGAACTTATAAAAAATAAAATTCAATTAAAATTTTAATATATATAATTAAAATTATAGTGTTGTAGTTGCTTGTATAATTGGCTATATCCCCATTAATTATAAATGGTTGAACTCAACGACAGGCTGGATGCTGCCCATTGCTTTATATAATAAAACCCTAGTTTAATTTTGTGATTAAACTTCTCATGAAATCGGTTATGATTGGCCAATACAACGAGTTAGAATTGGTTTCTCTTCAATTACAAAAATTATTATATATTGTATAATCTCAGAAATATACAGGACTAATTATGTTTTAGATCAGACGATCCATATTAATCATGATAAATAGCGATTATTGTGCCACGAAAAAGCTAAGAAAACAACTATAGTTAGTCATTGCGTAGCTAAACTGAAAAAAATGACACAACGTAAACAATTCCGTCACGAAACAATATAGTTACAACACGAAACAATACCGCATGTATGACTGTTCCGTACACGTGCTATAATCATCTAAACAAACTTCCATTATGAAGTGAAAGTAGTTGTGACACGTTAAGTTTACAGGATAAGTGTTCACAGAAAATCAACAACTTTCGGCGCCACGTGTGCATTTTTATGAAATTGGTAATGATTGGCTAATACAACGACAAATTTAATCTTGTTTAAATATTTTTATGAATTATAATGTTTTACAATTTATATATGATCAAACACATGAACTTTTATTTTTGCTATGCAATCAGTGACCCTCCTAGATAGTTAATTTAGTAATTAATTTATTAATTAGTGCTTAATCTAAGTACGAAATGATCAACCAATATTGATAAATTTATTCTTGTTTAAATATTTTTATGAACTATAATGCTTTGAAATTTTAATATCAGTTTTTAATTAATAATAATTTCTTACTCATGTTTTTTTTTTCTATTTTTCATGTGTAATTAAGATACTTTTTGCCTATGCGCACTTCACAAAATAATAATAATTCTATTCATTTTAGTTATTTATGCAACTATATATTTTCTATAAAAATAAAATGAAGCATTTAAAAAAAAATAGTAAAAGAATTATGAATATTTAATCGATCAGGTGTGCTTATATTTATTAAAAATATATATAAACTTTATTAAAATAAAAAATCATAAATTATATATATTTTAAATATTGTACAATAAATAACTAAGAGTGTTCTACTCATTTTGTAGTAAAACTAATCAATAAATATTAAATTAAATATTTGACAAACGTCAAATTAACAAATGATCGTCAAAATAAACAAGCTGAAAAATTACTTTTTGCAAACTAAAAATTTAAAAATCCTTCGTGCATGACATTACTGCTTTATTTTATTGGAGGAATTTCACGTATACCCCTCAAAAATTTCAAGAGCACATATTCTCCGGCCCCTCTAAAATTTAAAACTACATGTTTCATCCCTTCAAACTTCAGAAACTCACAAATTTATCTATTTTATTGTCTTATATATTAAAACTCGTTTTAAATTTATAAAATATATTTTTTATCCTTTATTAAAAGCGTAAAACGTCCATCATATTCAACTTAGAATATGAATGGTTCCTCTACTATCCGAACTGCTTTAAGATTTGTGTGCACTAGATCAACATGAATCTTGAAGTGAACACACACATATATTGAAGTGGCATGCACATATCTTAATGCAATGCTCGGAGATCAGAATTGCTTTAAGATCTGCGCGCGCTTTATATCAAAACGAATCTTAAAGTGAATCCGTATGGATATTGGAGCAATGTGCACAGATAGGTCGGTAGAGGAACTCTTCATGTTCAAATTTGAGTTTAATGGACGTTTTATGCTTTTAATAACGGGTAATTGAGTATTTTATAATTTTAGAATGAGTTTTATTTAATATAAAAGACAATAGAATAAGTAAATTTGTGGATTTTTGAAATTTAGAAGGCCAATACGTAATTTTGAACTTTTTGAGGGGTAAAAGTGAAATTTCCCCTATTAATATTTATTAATAGCGTGTGATTTTGAACATTTCGATGATTGAGATTCCAGCATTAACCAGCTTACCGATGAACATTTGGATGGATCTTGGGTGGAAGGATGGATTTATCTTTACAAGAGGGGGCTCCATGCATTAATTACTCTCTGCAATTAATGCTGCATGCTGAACAGGAAGGGATCACATCCTGCCACTTCTTTACTGATTGCAAGTCAATGACTACTGGACTGGACAGCGCATGATAAGGAGATGTACCAAATCTGGCAGAAACTTAAAGTTAATCGAGGTTAATTACTCATGCATGCAGCTTCATTACAAGGCAAGAAAACACCTTAGCAGATGCCAGATGAGCTGCCACGAAAAGGAAGAATGCTGGGAGTAGAATACACTGGTTTTACTTTTCCCTGTTTTGAAACAACTCTGTAACTATAGAGGTGCGTTTGGACGCACTAGAGAATAGCGAGAATAGTTACTGTTGAAAATAGTAGATTAAGAATAGCGAGAACAGCTACTATTTAAGAATAGTGCTAACTCAAAGCTATTTGAAAGTTGTTTGGATTGAACATTTAGAATAACTACTGTAGGAATTGAGGCTTTGAGAGAGTTCATTTACTATTCTATGTTTTTGTAGGAATAACGAGAACAACGAAAACAGTGCTATTCTCACTGTTCTCGCTATTCTCACTGCATCCAAACATAAATGGGTAGAGGTCTCATTTATTTTTCAGGTATGATGTATGTAGAATTGATCCACTTTATTTCTAAAGTTATCGCGCGAGTCAGCACAAGTAATAAATATTTAGCCACAGAACGCAAGGTCACTGTCATGTACATGTGGACCCCACAGCTAGGATCCTTTTTTTTTGTTGTCGAATCTATTTCCTCTGGGTAACATAATAGTTATGTTTGAATCACGGCCGTCTGACCAGAATCCATCCCGATCCATTCCGAAATGGAACGCACAGAGTAGCTTTAATAGTCGTGCCGATCCAACAGAATTTCTCTGTTACCTTAGGTGATACGAATTCATATACTTCCATTTCTTTTTTTTTAGGAAATTCATTGTGATAGGGCCATGTTCCGGGGCCCACATAGCTTCAGTCTGGGCCATGAACTAGGCCGGGATTAGGATCTCGTTCTGCGAGGCCAATCCGGGATATAATGCAAAGTCCACGATTGAGGCCCATAATAAACTGGCCCAATAAACGGCTTAGACAACCTACGTCTAGGGGGATAAAAGCCCCAAAAGCTCCCTTGAGCCGAATAACCACTTATAACTGGTAGCCATGCTGGTTACTGACCTCGTCTTCCTTACTGCTACGATCACACGATTATAAATGGCCACGCTTGCATAACCGCATACCTGATTCACGTTCTGCCTTACCCTGGCAAGGGGAAGGCGGCACGTAGAGAATGCTATATAAGGCCATTCCTTTCACAGGAAAAGGGCGAACCCCATTAGACACCATCACTATCTTACACACTTACCTGCTTAGACACTTACTCCTTTTTCATACTCCGAGATATCAGATAGGACAGAGTACGATATCCCCAGGGTCTATTCCCTTAACTCCGAGGTAATCGATCAACCTCCGGGATTCGGGATCCGAGATCATCCCTTGATCTCCTTGAGTCAGCCATCTCTCGGCCTGTTACCTATAGCAGGACGAGCCTAGTTGAGCCCAAATTCAGCATACGGCTTGTTACCTAACATACCCCGTATCACATTGCATACTAGTTTAGTTGGTTAGGTAAGTTATAAGTAGGTAACGGACTAATTAACGAAGAGCGATGCTCAATTTTTTAGAAATTAAAAAAAAAATTTGTTGGAAAATAGAATGATGTTTTTATTTTTATTTTTGGGTAAGTAAGTAACCAAAAAGGTGTTTGAATTTTGGTCCACCTTTTTGGTTTGATTTCTTACTAATCTGGAGGAATTCAGAGTAAGTTCAATACTCATGGAACCTACGATCTGAATTAAGATGTGTGCGCTCTACTAATTAATTCATTGGTAATTAATTTCCATCATTAATTATTATAGTTTTCGATTCTATCATACATAAATGTTTTATATATATATAAAAAAAACTTATTTTGTTAAGATTCACGCATAAAAAAATTTGAACTGTTGAAATGGAAATAACAGGTTCTATTATTCCTTGTCTGTTATTCCCAAGAAATAACAACATATTTATTTTCAAAAGAGGTGTCAGCAGTTTAATGAATTTGTATCTTCGATCTGCATTAACTCAAAAGAGAATCTTTTTTTTGTTAATACATCTCGACTTTCCAATCTGTCTTAAGATTCGTACAGACTAAATCTGTACTAATATTAAAGAACTCCCTATGTTATAAACAAATATAAATGGTTGAGATTGATTAACTCAAAAGATTTCCTTTTGAGTTAATGCAGAGAATATGCATTTGTTCTACACAAAATGCACGCATGGGTGCATCTTGAGTCTTGACCACATAAAATCCTTTGAGGCATTTCGAATTATTGATTCGGTTCCAACTATTTATTAATAATCTTTTTATTGAATTTGTAAAAATAAAACATTCTGATACATATCTGTTATTGTTCCCTGAACTCGTGTCGTAAAGAAACCGATACACGTTTGAATTTGAAGTGGAAGCACCAGGCCTAGGCCTACTACTGGGCCCCCACACCACTGAATAAAATGTTAAATCTTTGGGAGGTTGACGAGCGGGTCCCTTCATTTCACGGGTCATATATGCTTGAGCCTGACTTGTTAACCACCACTTGATTTTCAGCATTCTCAACTAAGATATATGTTGCTTTTATCATATGTCTTGTTGACCTTCATAAGTGCAAGCACAACCACACTCTCAGTTCTGAATCCGTATCACTCCAGTACCTGAGGTGCAAGTCAAAAACCCTGACCATTCTTTTAACGTGGCGCGAATCTCAAAGCAGACTCCTACAGTGTCAATAAGTTCCGGATTGAATTTGAGCTGGTTGAGATTAATCTAGACCGTCAATTACCATCAATTGTACCTCAGGTACCCGGGGGGTTGGGGTTTGGTGGGGGCCCACAGACTCCTCAGTTCTAAACAAAATGCATGAAAGCTATGTTTTAGCGAGAATAGGGCTGTCAAAAAAATTCGCGGCTCGTGGCTCACCTCTAGCTCGCTCGTTAGTGGACCGAGCTATTAACGAGCCAGCTCAGCTCAGGCTCAAGTCAAAATAAATGAGCTGAGTCAGGGGTCAGCTCAGACTGGACTAGCTTGGCTAGTTAAGCTACAGTGAATTTAGGGTTTAGTCCAAAATTTTAAATCCAATCTCATTTTTAAAGGCGTAATTATGCAAAATTGTTACATTTTCGGTTTGAGAAGAAATGATATGGCTTTAGTTACTTGAAGATGTGTCTGCTAGATAATTTCTTAAATTTTTTGAATGAGATTTTTTATTTTTATTTTATTTTTGAATTTATACAATAACAGTCTAATAAAGTCCAGCTCGTCAGCTCGCGAGCTAGCTTGAGCTGACTTGTCACAAGCTGAGTCAAGAATTTTGGCTCGGATGACCTAAGTCCAGCTCGCTCGGTCCAAATTCGGACCAAAATAAACGAGCTGAGTTATGGCCAAACTCAGCCCGAGCCAGCTCGTTTACAGCCCTGCCTGCAAGAAAACTTCATGGTTTGATTTACTATGCCTTTGATAAAGTCCCACTCAAAGATATCATCTTTTATAATTGTTTTACATGTAGGGACCTATCTATATTTGGGCCGAAGCCCACTAACCCCAAAATAACGAATGAAAATGTTTAAATAGCTCCTGCTTCGGCCCCCAATATTGAAATCACGCTAAAAGATTTTTTTTTTTTAATCTTTTCCAATAATCCAATAAATGGAGATTTCCCCCATTCTTCGTATAACAAACAATGCTCAGCATGTAATAAATAAAAGTAATTTAATAACACCAAACTATTGAGCTCTTTTAGGCTGCATGAATTCAAAACATCATGTCATCAATATCGTTATCACTCATACACAAGAGGCGGTGTTCATGCTTCCATCTGATACGCCGTGTACATTCACACATTGAGTCTTCAAATCAAATTTATCGGACTTGAAAACGACATTGCTCAGCTCAATACCTTCGCACGGCACCGCATTACTACAAAGTAGCTGGACCGCCACAGGAGATGCCGATGTACCGGTGATGTTTCGGAATGCAACATTCTGTATCTTCACATTTGAAGGAGCCTGCAATATTTAGATGAAAAAAAAATGAAGTAATTTTCAAATTTTGTAGGAAAACAAGCTTAAATTTTATCAAATTTTTTTTTCCAAATAGAAATATAACTGTTGAACTTACATCAGCAATATCACTGCAAAAATTATGGGGGCAGTATTTCTGGTCGATAATGATCGGGTTCGTCACGTCATCCATCTGAATATTCTCGAAAACGATATCAGATGCTACCAATGGAGAAGGGTTATTTTGCCAAGTTTTAATCCTTAGTCCGTTTGTGGTACCCGTTAAGGAGCAGTTTTCGACACGGAGACCCCTAACATCCTTCTCATTCAAATATTTTCCAAGGCTGCCTATGCTGATACCATGACCAGGACCACAGTTTACATTTGATATCGTCACATTGGTGCTCCCGGGACCGATCGAGACACAGTCATCGCCGGTGCCTATAATCGTGTTGGTGATGGTGATGTTTGAAACATCTCCGATATGAATGCCGTCTGTGTTCGGGCTATCTGCGGGTGCTTTGATCTTGAGTTTGTTGAGAAGGATATTTTTCGAGGCGAAGACAGTCATGTGAAAGAATTTGCTGTTCATCAAGTGTATCGCGTTTATTTTCGCATCCTCAACAAAGGCAAGCACCAAGGTCTGAAAATTAAAAAAATTAAAAAGTTAATTGAAAGGACAAGTGTTCACATTTGCTCAATTATATTACTGAAAAAAATAGTAAAAAAAGAATCTGAAAAATGTAAAATTTAGTTTGCAAATACATTTTTACATAGAAATCACGTTTTTTTGATCGATTATTTGGAATTTGAAAATAAAAATATTGATGCACAGTACGGACCAATATGCACTATGCAAAGAAGATAGCGAAATAAATGTCTAATTACCGTAGGTAAGGTATGACATTTAGATTTATTCGGGCATTGGTTCTGTGGCCAAGCCGACGCCCCTTGTCCATCGAGCGTCCCTCCCCCGGCGACTTTTAACCCTTTGATATAATGAAACTCAACCCAGTTACTAGAGAACAGATCGAGGTTTGTCAATGCTGACAAGCTGCCTTTCAGACTCACTGACATAGGACTCTTGCATGGTCCTTTCAATTTCAACGGTCCGACAAGGAACAGCCCCTTAGGTATCAGCAATGTCGGTGTTCCGTCGGCCCCGCATGCCCCCTCCCATGCTTTTAGAAATGCCTGTTACGTATCAGTATATATCATGAGTGATCAGATATTAATACCAGAACTGTAAGCTAATACTGATAACTCACTGATGTGCTGTCGGTTAGTCCGTCAGCGACTGCGCCGTAATCCATTACATTGTAGACACATGAGCTCAAGTTTTGAGCCTGAATTGTGCATGCAAAAATTACAAAGATCAAAATTGTGCACTTGAGATTTTTTAGGAAGTCCATGGTTATTTATTTTCTGTCTTTTTTTTATTATTAGCAATAATATCAAGGAACTTCCTCTCTCAAGTACCAATTTCTAGTTTTGTTTTGTTTTTTTCTTTAAAATTTTGTGAGTTTTGGAAAACATATATATAGAGAAAAATTGAGCTGATGTTTGTAACTTAAGTTTGTTTATCTACAATGAAATTTGTTTTGATTGTTTTTCTGTTAGGAAAATTTGCCAAATTTATAGGGTGTTTTATTTTCATAACAAACACTAGTAATATATTATTGCTATTGGATGGAAGTGTTTAGTAATTTAAGTAAAACTGATCAGTGTACATATCTAGGTAAACAAAATTGTAAAAGATAATATGCAATTTGTTGTGATAGTTTGATTTGCTTGAACATAAATAAAATATCCGTTACATTTTTAATTAATGCATTTTTTAGGTCTGTAATTTTTACCTCTATTCTTCATCAGGCGTGTTTAACGGTAATATTTTAATTTAATGAAAAATAAAAAATGTGTACCTTTAAAATAATTAATTGATGGGTGAATATTTTAACAGAGCAGTTTTCACTTCATGCAGCACACGAATTATATAATCAAAACAGCACTGCATATTGTTTGTACGCTGCAGGAAGCCAAAAATGCTCTGTTAAAATCTTTACCCTTTATATGTCTAAATTCTAGTGAGCCATTAAGTCGAAATTTCATTTGATAAAATTTATCTTAAGCAAATCTGTTTGAGAAAAATTTCATTTGTTTGTGAATTGTGAATCACAATCATTTAAATTCTGAAGCGAATTGTGAATTGTGAATTGAATGAGTAGAATAAAAAATGTGCACTTGCATCTTTCTAGATCTGTTATATGATTATATCTTTGTGGTAAGAATTATATCGTTTAAATTCTAACATAATTAAGTTTAAATTGTATTTACTTCTTCTGTCTAAAGAAATAATAATTTGCCCTCTTCAATTATTTGTGAGAATTGAACGAGACAAATATTTCCAGACAAAATGTGAAAGGCATGAATTATAAACTTCAGCTTTCATTTTTATTTTTTCTCTTCCTTTCTTTTTTCTTTTCTTGTGGACAGTAAAATGCCATATTTTATTCTCCAAAAAAAAAAAAAGGAAAAAGGAAAAGTATGGTGTTTGTCATGGAATTGAATGCTATTCCACAATTTGTCCCCCCTAACTTTTCAATAGTAAGACTAACTAATTTATAATCCCTAATTTTCCTAAATTGAACTAGACCTACATATTACATTTAAGCCATTGAATGAAAATTAATTGCAAGTAACATATAATAGTATGATATCCAACCAAATCAAATATATATATGAGAATCATTTCACCTACAAGACTACAATTCTAGAACACTATTAGCCAAAAATTCAAGAATAAATAAAAAGTAGCAAGTTATTCAAGGATGCCACAACATCTCATAGCAGCCAACAACCTCACACTGAATTCATATCACCTAAGGTAACAGATTATTTCTGTTTTGATCCATACCGTCCAATCAGAATCCTCACGAATATTAAACAGAAATACTCGATTACCTCACACTGGGCTCTGGCTGTCAGAAGCTTTTGACACAACTGCTTCTGCTTCCTCGACAAGCAATGGTTTCTTGTACATTTGAAGCAACAAAGAGGAACAAACTACACTAATAGAGGAAGCAGCCATGCAAGCACCGGCAAGCCAGGGAGGAAGTCTGACACCAGTGAACGGGAACAGAATCCCTGCTGCAACCGGCACGCCTAAAATGTTATAGCCAAGGGCGCAGATATAGTTGAGGCGGATGCGGTCGAGGGTTTTGCGGGAGAGATCAATGGCAGTGACTACATCAGCTAAGTTGCTACGCATGAGCACAATGTCAGCTGCTTCGATAGCAACGTCGGTCCCGGCCCCGATTGCAAGACCAACGTCGGCTGCTGCAAGGCCGGGTGAGTCGTTTATGCCGTCTCCTACCATGGCAACTGTTAGGCCTTTCTTCTGTAAGAGTTAGGAAAGGAAGTGTTGGTTTAGTTGTAGACAATAGATGCCGGTGTTTTGAAATTTTTGGTTCTGAAATTTTTTTAAGCTAGGGTTTAGGACTGAATACAGAATATATATATAGTTATTTTGTAGAGTGAGGCTATGGTAATGTGCATATTATGGATTGACCCGTGCTATAGATCCATGTCTCTATTTTCAAAGTTCAAATAGTCGATCCGAATCGTTAAACATGATTTCCATATAAAAATGTACTTGTACACCAAATTTTATATTTTTTGTAATTTTTTACTATTTTTTTAGATGGGTAGAAAACCACTTTGTTCGGATGGTCCAGAATTTTCAAATAAAGTGATTTTATACCTATCCAAAAAAATAGTAAAAAAATTATAAAAAATGTAAAATATGGTCTGCAATTACATTTTCATATAAAGATCATGTTCAATGGTCCAGATCAACTATTTGGACTTTAAAACAGAGATATGAGTTCATAGTGCAGAAATTTGTGTAATATGCATATTACCATAGCCTCACTCTATTTTGCATAACAACCATTCTGCTATGCAAAATGAAGTTTTGAACAGCTCGAGAGAGATTTATTATAACCTAAAGATTATTCTTTTTGTTTATTTACATATTTTCTTTCCGGGCAATCGACCAAGCTTCAATATACCAGACAAGATTTTTGTAACTAAACAACAGTAAGAGAGTACAGGCGAAATTTCTTATGTTTTCTTTTATCATTCAAGGGACTTATTTAATTGACGGAGTACAAAAACTACCTGTAATTCCTTGATCTTGTCAGCCTTTCCTGCTGGGTCGATCTCTGCAAATACTGTCCCAATTCCGACTTCTCTTGCAATAGCACGTGCAGTGGCCCAATTATCACCTGTTACCATGATGCACGAAATACCCATTTGTTCCAAATATGATACAACCTGACCCGCTTCTGGTTTCAATGGATCTGAAACTGCAAATGCTCCACATATTTCACCATCTATAGCAACCAATACACAAGTCCTCGCCAACTGTTCCATATTATATACAAAATCTTCTATTTCTTGTTTTATTAGAATATGGAACAGGTGCATGAGTTTCTTGTTGCCAACCAAAACGGATCGGGTACCAATTTTGGTGTTGACTCCGGCACCAGCATGTACTTCGAAATCTTTGATTTCCAAGGTTGAAAAATCGTTATTGGATAATCCGTATTGTTGGTTGAGCGCTTTTGTATAGTCCACAATAGCCCTGGATAGAGGGTGCTCACTGTTTGCCTGACAAAACAAAATGGTCGTTTTTCGGTTAAGTACTCAGTTTAAGCAAAATTAAAAGTGACTATGCAATTCGATGGAAACTACCTCAGCAGCAGCAGCAAAATCGCACATCTCAATAAGAGTTATCTTGGCGAAGAGCTTTGTTTGTACCACAGAGGGCTTTCCAACTGTCAGCGTACCAGTCTTGTCAAAAATTATTGCTTTCACCTGGTATTAATACATCAAGGTGTTAGCCTATGCACAATGCCCAAAATAACCCTCTTTCCAAATGGTTCAATATACACAAACGAAGGAAAAAGGGAGGTATATTTTTTTGTTGTTGATAGAAGTGGCATAGCAACTGATTGCATTACGAAACCAACCAGTCTTACAGAAGGCAGTACCAAACAGCTGGTACTCAAATGATGAAAACTAAAGCTTAACTACTCAGAGGGAGGTATATTGTCATTTACATTTTTGAGGATATATTGAAACAAACGAAAACCAAAAAACTAAACCTTGTGAGCTTTTTCAAGTGCATGGCCACCCTTAATAAGCACACCTTGAGAGGCACCTTTACCAGTGGCAACCATGACAGCTGTCGGAGTTGCAAGACCAAGTGCACATGGACATGCAATCACTAGCACTGAAATGCTGAACTGAAGTGCGAGCTCGAACTCATCCATGCCCTTTGGAATCCAATGCTTTGGGTAAAGGTGGGTCCCTCCAGCTATAAACCACCCGAGAAATGTAAGAAATGCAGCTACCACAACCTATAGTGAAAAGGGAAAAAAACAACCAGACAAATGTTAAAATGTTTTTGCCTGTATCAAAACACTAGTATAAGAGTGGAACCACTATCAAAAGTTAATGTTTATCAGAAATATACCAGACCTAGAAAATAAATTATGATTTGGGCCATTTTCTTAGGTGATTGATAATATGAGGTCAAATAAAACACATTCAGGTTGTCTAGATTAGATCATATTAATCATATTCAGACTTGAGTTATTTTGATTTCAGATCAACGAAATGTCACATCATTCAATTTTGAGTTTGATCAGGTCCAGGTGGGTCATTCAAGTTATTATTAAAAAGCCAATTCAGCAGGTCAAATTAAGTTTTTAGAAGTCAATTTAGGTTATTTGATTCTGGTCAGGTCTTCTTTACATTTGTTTTAATATCATTCCAGGTTAGGTTAACTCATTTTTCACGTCAGTTTAACTGCAGGTCAGACCTTATTACAGACTCTTTCAAAAAAAAAAAAAAAAAATAATAGGGAACTTACAGTGGGAACAAAAAACCGAGAAATGTGATCAGCCAGCTTCTGAACAGGAGCTCTATCCAACTGTGCAGCTTCTACTAACTGAACAATCTGTGATAAGGCAGTTTCAGACCCAAGATGTGTTGCCTTAACAAGTATGCACCCATTCTCATTCACTGTGCCACCAATCACCTAGAGGGAGAGAAAATATTTGAAAGGATTTTAACATTTTGTATAAGCCCAATATAATAAGAACTAACCAATTATTATATGGTTCGGTTGAAATTTGATCAGTTTTCCACTGCTGTTTGGATAATTGGTGTTTAAAGGTCAATTTAGCCGAAGTACAGAGGATCCATAGTATATATTTTACAATATCACAAAGAAAAGATATTAATTTTGTTTGTGAATGTTGTGTTTGTCTCTGTGTGTGTGTGTGAGAGAGAGAGAGAGAGAGAAGAGACCTTGTCTCCAGGTCTCTTGGCAATGGGTATCGACTCGCCAGTGATCATGCTCTCATTAACATGACTTTGTCCCTTTAAAACTACACCATCAACTGGCACTTTCTCACCTGGTACTATCTTTATAACATCATTTCTTTGTAATAGTTGGGTGCTTATCTCTGTCTCTGAAATTACATTTCCATCCCTGTTCATTGATGGCAGAAAATAAATTTAAGATATTTGAGCTGAAGAATAATGGAGGGTAAAAACACGCAATGAAGTTGCTCAATAATGCACCAATAGACCAAAACCAAAAAATTCTAGTAGAGGATAAGTTGCCCTTTTCAATTTTCTTCATTATTTTTGCTTTTTAATTTCACCTCTGTGCACTAAAAATGAAACAAACCATACCAAGGATGGTTAACTTTTTTAATACTTACCCTTTTTCTTTTATCAGTATTCCATTTTTAAGGTTAGTTTTTATGATGCTCAATTGAAATTCAAACAGAAATCAAGCAGTGTGGGTCCCACCTGTCAAGGTTGAGCAGACATGCAGTCTCAGGTGCCAGCTCAGTTAATTTTGACAATGCATCAGAGGTTTTCCCCTTTGCCATGGACTCAAGGTACTTCCCGAGGAGAATAAAAGAAATCAGCATTGCACTGGTCTCAAAGAAATCCTGACCCTCGAAATTCGGCAAGGTTGCGGCTTTCACCGCAATATAAACCGAGTAGAAGTAGGCTGCATTAGTGCCAAGCGCTACCAGCACATCCATGTTAGATGAACCCCGTCTCAGTGCATGATATGACCCCATGTAAAATCTTTTTTTGCATAGAAAAAAAACGGATATGTTAGAAAAATGCTTTAGTATTTGGAAAAAAATGTGAATTGTAACTTTAAATGAAAACTGATAAGTGAAGAGAGTAGTATTATCGATATTGGTACTGGAATCATAATCAATCAAATGCAGTGCCTGTATGATGTTGTAAAACTGCATTAAAAAGAAAAAGCACAAGGTCAAAACTAGATTTTACCTCCAGCCAATTATGAACTGAACAGGAGTACAGAGCACCCATCGAAGAAGCAAACCAACTGTCAAATTATTTTTCACATTAATTTCCAGCCAATCCCCAGCTGATCCGGCCATCGGCAAAACCATGGCAAAAACAAAAACAGGTACAGAAAACAAACAGCTCAACAGAAACTGATTTCTGTACAACCTTGTTTCCCCATACCGGTCCCCATCTCCTCCCTTAGAAGGTGTGTCAAATTTCACATCAAATGAAACTGGGCCCCGTTTGGCAGCCTCTTCCAAGCATTGCATGACAGATCTCGGACCCGTTAAGTCCGGATCGTAACAAACCACCACCCTCTGACTACCGGGGTTCACCTCTACAGTAGTCACCCCTTCTATTCCTTCCAGCAGTGCCTCAATGAAACTGTACTCTTCTAGAGAGTTCTTAATTCCACCTATTTTTAAGTAAATTTTATTGACCTCCCAACCGGAGCTAATTAAATCAGCCCCGAAACCTGCATCCTCAATGGCCTCTATTAGCCCGGTTGGATTAGTTTGGTTTGGGTCAAAATGGATCTTGGCCTCTTCTAGAGCAAGACCAACTGCGGCTTTCTTGACCCCCTGTACCAATTTCAGAGCATTTTCGACAGATTCGGAGCAGCTGGTACATGCCATGCCTTTAATACGGAGTCGACATGTTGCAATCTCTTGAGATGAAGAGTCAATATCAACATCAAAATTAAGGCCCTTGATTGATTCTATAATGGTCTCTACCTGAAGAAAGAAGAAATTAATTACAAATGTTTCAAAGCCTAAAACTGAATTTCTGGCAATTGTTACATTTTAGGCTTTATACCAGTATGACCTTCAGTAGCAGATGCATATAGAAATAAACCCCTCTCCTTCTAGAGACAACTATAGTTTTCTTAAATTTAATGCTACTTTCAAATTTTGTATCATTTATCATATTTAACTTTTTTAATATTTTCTAAATTCTGAAATTAATTAAGAAATGAATACATGAATATTGCTCCCAGTAAGATCAAACAAACAGAAATGCATGAGAAAATGTGTTTCACATACATTTGTGAGATCAGGTTGGTATCTGACGATTGTTCGTCCTTGAAGAGGCGAAACTGATACACTCTCAACTCCTCCAATTTTTGAAACTACAGATTCAATAGAATTTGTGCAAGAGGCGCATTTTATGCCCTTCACCCTGAAAATTACTTCTTTTGTTGTTTGGTCTTTTCCGAGAAGGGGCGTTTCAAGGCCATTCGATCCTGCCATTTCTTCTGAAAATCTTACAAAAACAAAAGTTTATAATTTAAATTAAAAAAATATCAAAACCAAGGAGAAAGTTGGTCTGTTATAAACTTAAGCAGCATGCATCCTGTACCACTGGTACATACTGGTACAAAATTTTACATGTACTGCATTTTGATCTTTCTGTCAGTATAAATTACCAGTATCTGCTGATTCATAAAAGTGCATAAGAACAAAAAAAGGAGGTATAGAGAATATACAATTCTTCTAAAAAAAAGGGATTTTCAAATCGAAAGGAATTATTAAAAGGTGCATATGCAAAAAGTCGGAACCAATTATGTATTCCCCAAGTAAACGAAAGCCAAGACAAAGTAGAAAAAGAAAAGAAGTTACCTTAGAATTCTCTAATTTGAACAAATTACGACTCTTTCAATCCTGCGATTGTTTGATTTTTCTCATTTATTTCGCGGGTTTTAGGTTGAAAAATGAAAAGGCGGTAGGGGCAGCACATAAATCAAAAGGTTTCTCCTTTTAAATGGTGGGCTTAGTCGTGGCAAACTCATATCATCTGCGGTACCTCAAATTTTAAGTTTCTATAGAACAAATCTTTACCCTTCAATCTGCACTGATACGATTGTTAAAGAGGCCCAGGCTTACAGATGCTGGCCTGATTGGCCCGAATTCTGATCGGACGGTTCTTATTTGGAAATTCAAGATATGAGGTAATGCAGAGGAATGGACCCGTCGTGACTCCCTCTAGGGGTGTCAACGGGTACGATACGGGTCGGGTGGAGGCATTTTCATACCCGTACCCGTTATGATAACGAAAAAAAATCTTTACCCTTACCCGTATTTTCGAATACGGTACGGGTCGGGTAAACGGATAAAAAAGTGCCATTAACATTTCAATTTGTGTTTTTGATAAAATAATTTTTAAAATAAGAAAAAATAATAATGAATACAACTAATTTGTATTATGAAAATTTAATAAAATATAAAAAAATTATTGTATTATGTATCATCTTCATACAAATATATATTTATATATGTAATTTTAATTTTTAAAAATTATCTTATACTAAAACGGGTAAGATAACGAAAAAAAATCATTACCCTTACACATACCCGATTAGCTAACGGAATAAAAATCTTACTCTTATCCGTGTTTTCGGATACGATACGGATCGGGTAAACGGATAAAAGGGTGCCATTGACACCCCTAACTCCCTCTTTGTTTAAGATTGAGTACGTATCCTCTGAGATATCTCAACTTTTGTGTGACCTACGTCTCCGGTGCCTATTCGGGGGTGATGTGGGGGTCAGTATTGTGTGTGTTTTGAGATTCGTGTAGAACGTATTTAAATGGTCAAGATTTTCCATAAAGTCACGCAAAGTTTGAGATATCTCAGAGGATACGAATTCTTTAAGATTTGCCCCCGATTGGCGATTGATACTATGTTATGAGAAATCAGTATTTCTGTGGCGGGCATAGATACAGCAAACTGTGTTGCTTTTCACTGACACAGTCGCCTTGAGATTAATTATTAGGCTTTGATCAATCATTAATAAGCACATTTTTTATATGGAGACAATGTTAAATGATTCATATCGATTATTTTAATTTTGAAAATAAAAATACTAATTCATAGTTAGAATTAATTTGTGATATAAGAGAAAAAAAAACACCAATTAAATGCTTTCTAAAAAAAAAAACCAATTAAATGGAATGATATCATGTTTAATAATTAGAGTGTTCAAAATGAATCATGTTTCATGTATTATCATAATTTACAAACTTCTATAACAAACATTTTTATTATTAAAAAGTCCATACATTAGAAACCAATATGATCGTTATCTCTATATTCAAACCATAATTTTATTTGAATTGTATTTTAATTATACGGTATTGACTTTTTTTAATTTAATTAATAATTTGGATTAAAATCAACGCTCTTGGCCCTTGACTTTTGTATTTACAATTTTACATACGTATCCATCTTTTATCCAATATCTCTGAAATTTTTGGTTTTTTGGATGTTGTCATCATGTCGTTATCATCACCCATATACGCGTGCCAGACTTGTAAAATGACGTAAATAGGCCTGACTTTTAAAGTGGACCTCAGCGGATTGAACTGGATATCTCCAGTTGCATATTCAAATTGCTTTATTCATGTTATTTTTTTTTACAAGTGTAAAAAAATCTTATTATGAAAATCATGAGCATGATAAAGGTTGTTAAAAAAAATGAACTTTTCTTTTATGAAAATTGTAATTTTTGTAAAAATTGATGAGAAATTATGCTTTCGTCCAAAAGCGATAAAAGAGAGAATTATGTATAATTAAAATTTGTGCATTTAAGGAAAAAATATTGTGAATGTGAGTGCAGATTCATTTGTACTATCCCACACCAATGCCTACTCCATTGATACTACGATGCAGGCTTTCTGAGGACTTAGGTGCTCATCCTATCTGGACGGGAGACTTTGTCTTGCTCGAGTACGACATGAATGAAGAATATTTTATAAATAGAACTTTTTTTTAATATCATTAAAATATTAAATAATTAAGATCTATGAAAAAGTTCTTCATTTGCTTGGAGTTTCTAGTCAATTTCACACTAAATAGATATTTTTATTAACTAATATTTTCAAGGCTATTATTTCTGTTATGAATCGCAGTATCCTGCAAAAAAATAGTTTTTCAGATTTTAATAAATGCAGGTTAATTTTTGAAAATGCTATAAATAGAGCAAAGCTAGGGTGTGAATGTACTTACCAAGTGAGTTTGGTGAGCACAACTCCAAAAGTATATTGAATCGGCTTCAAATAGTAAATTCAAACTATTGAAATCCATGTACTTCATGAGTGATGCATGTATATGTAAAATTTTGAAAATTTCAAATTCATTTGCTATAAGGTCAAGCGGTCAAAGAAATAAATATTTTATAAGTTGTTTTTATATATTTATTTTTTATCATTTTTTTGACCGCTTGACTTTGTAGTAAATAATTTCAAAACTTTCAAAATTTTGCATGTACATGCATCACTCATGAATTACTTGAATTTCAACTGTTTATATTTATCGTTTGAAATCAATTCAATATACTTTTTAAATTGTGCTTATAAAATACACATCACATAGCTTTGCTTCTATAGATATACCAGTCTGAGCATATCCAGACAAAAATGCTTTTGAAAAAGGTGCAATTGAATGTGGAATCAGACTCAACCACTGAAACTAAAGTGCCGCCTTTGCCCTTTGGTTCCACCTGGACCAACGCACACATGATTTTAAAAATATATATATTGAGAAAACTTGCGTTGAATTATTCTTAATTGGTTCATCAAGATTTACAAAGAAATTGTTTTCTTTTTCTCTTTTTTTTTTTACTATAAGAACTGAAGAATGAACTTTGTTTATTTAGTAGTCCTAACAATATCAAATATTTTTTATTTGTAGTATTTACCAAATTTAAGAAAAACAATTATTTTTTATCCATTATGCCTCTTTTTGTAAAAAAAAAAAAAAAAAAAATTCTTCTTCTTCCTTTTTTTTTTTTTGATATGATCTATATTCGCACCATCAAGTCTTTTTCTTTTTGATAATGTATAGTGGACTATTCCACCGATTTCATAAAACGAAACCATACATTGTTAGGCAAGTACTAGGTACTAGTCCTGTCTTATAACAAGCAACAAGGACCATTAAGTCTTAATATGTAATAAGAAGCTCATGTTCAGTTGTCTAGATATATGCTAAGGAAGTTTATTTCAGAAGTAGAAGCTTCTTAAGATCCGGACAAAGATTAAAATTTCAAGTAAAAGAAAACTAAATGAGAGTTTCTTAATCTTTACTAAAGAATTAGTGTTTGAAAAAATTAAGTGACTGAAAAAATAAAAAAAAAACAAAAAAAATTGTAAGGAGTCTTAATCCTTTCTTGCTGAACAATATCGATAATATAATATAATACTTGTATTACATCAAAGGTTATATCTGGGTGATAATTTTTGTATAACCTTCTGGTATACTCATATATTTTATTTGCTCAATAATTTCAATATAATACTTTGTGCGAAGTAGGTCAAACTAATAAAAAAAATATTAATTGGCAATGACAGAAGTACTAAAAGCGCTCCATTTCATGGTGGCATAGATAAAAGATTCTTGCTTGTCTTATCTGATAAATGGACTGATCACAGAAGAGGGTTGTTTACCAAACATAAAATATTATATATATATATATATATATATATATATATATAATGAACTTTGCAATTTTAAAAAAGGAATAAGAACATGTGCATCCAGCTGTAATTGCAAAAGATTATAGATATTTTTTGTTATATTAGTTTATTGGATCTTACATACCAATTATAATTGTAGATGTGACCAATGATGTAAGATTGTTAAATATATTGTTTAGAGGACTAAATAATTGGAGATTAATACACTATAAATTATATTTTATAAGAGAAGAGTTCATTTGACAATTGTTTATCTTTTATGATTGATAGAGGAATAAATAATCAGTATTCTTCTGAAATTAACGACTTTCGATGTCTCCATGGACTAAATAATATTTGTTGTCTGAAATATTATTGATTAAAAACTTATTTATCCAAATATATTACATTGGTAAATTTATTTTTTTAACTTTTCAATTTCATTCAAATATTTATTTTAAAAAAGGAGGGTTCAAATGTCTCCATTTTAAAAACATTAATAACTTAAAATTTAAGCCAGAAACGTCATAATAAAACAGTTAGGTGTGATCCATGTTATTTTCTCTAAATGCTCATAAAAAAATATCACATTTCAGTTTTGTTTCCATATGAATCAATAAGTTAAAAAAAATCAACGTTTAGAAATTATCTACAATAGTTTAATTTTATAAGCTCTTAATAACAACCAAAATAAAATTGAAATGTCATAATTTTGTACATGTACATAGATCAAATGACGTAGATCATATCCAATGGTTTTATTTTAACTTTTTAAAATTAAATTTTGAGTTATTAAAGTTTGTAAAAATGCAGAAAGACACACAAAATGAAAACATTTAAACCCTTCTCATTTAACTAATTAATATCAGAATTGTTGGTATTGAACTATCATGAGATCTGAGTTATGTATACTACTCCATGCTCTAATTGATCCTATCCACACACTCATTTAAATAATTATTATCAGAATTGTTGGTATTGAACTATCATGGGATCTGAGTTATGTATACTACTCCATGCTCTAATTGATCATATCCACACAAAAAAAAATCTATCTCTTTCATGAATTTTTTTTGACATTGATCTACCCCTTTTAACTACCTTTACCACTGTCCCAAAGTAACTGGAGATGCCCATGATTGGATCAGGGGCGTAGATACCAACACCACACTAAAATTAGATTCTGCTCTCCACTACTACCATTACATCACCTGAAAGCTCCTTTTAAAAGCATCTTTTAAAAAAAAGAAAAGTCAGGGAAGAGCACTTTTTAATTTGGTCTTCTTAAATTAACTATAAACTTAGCTTACCAATACAGCCTGTTAACTGTTGAGTCAATTTAAGGCCCAAAATTAGTCTTAAACAACTCAAATTTCAAGCTGTTAGTTGGGCCTGTTCATAGGCTCCCAGGCCCAGATTGTAGTCTTTGATTGGAGCGAAACAAAGTAGGCCCAGAATATAAGTCTACAACTGGTTGGTTGCGTTTTCTTTGGTAATGCTCTCATGTCATGGAATGCAAACAAGATCTTATCTCCATGTTTTTTCATAGAAGTTGAGTACCGTGCTATATCATCAGCATGTTTGAAAACTGTTTGGCTTAAAGGATTTAAGCTTGGTTTAACTTATTCAATCCTCGCTCACATTTCTTCATGCAGACAATCTCAGTGAAGTATTATGTTTTTCATGAATGAATCAAGCATATTGAGGTTGATTGTCACTCTATCAAAGATGTTGTCGAACAAAGTATAGATATTACTTCCTAATGTGCCATCTAATTTTCAAACTGCTTTCAAGAAAAAAAAAAAAAATTCAAACTGCTGTTATTTTTACAAAGCACTTCCGACAGTTTGACATTATTTTTTAGTAAATAAAACAAAATATATACATCTAACCTATTATTATCATACAAGACTTAAGTGTCAACTATGTTTCTTCATATTAAAAGAGCAATTTGGTTTTCAAGCACAATTTAATACAGAGATTTTGCTGAACGTTTCAGATCTTTGAACATGAAAATATGGGCAGAAAAGTATAAAATAATCTCTTTACTTTATTTATTGAGCTTTGGTGCTTCAATCCGAATCGCTCTAACATGATCTCAAAATGTGATTAGAGACAAAATTTTATATTTTTTAAAATTCTTTTACTATTTTTCGAATGGTCCAAAAACTTTCAGATTTATGGGTTTTCTACCCATATTAGAAAACAGTCAAAAAATTTTAAAAAATGTATAATTTTGGTCTTCAAGCAAAATTTCAAATGGAGATCACATTGAGCTATTCGGATTGAATGTTGGAACTTGGAGAATGAGGATATGAATGTGGGAAACAACACAGAGGGCAGTATCAATACCGATCGTACTGCTGAAGACATTGGTACCGCTGATGTAGTTACTGGTACAGAATTTTTTTACGAGGATGAACAAACAAAAAAAGTATTGGGGGGCTGAACTGAGTACTCTGTTCTTCAAAGTAAGGCCCATCTCTGTTCTCAAATCTAGATTTTTAATTGGATCTTATTTTTGGAATTTGTTTTCACGTCAGTCAATGTACATTAGCTTGTTTTTTAGCATAAGAAAATCAATGCTTTACTGAGATGTCATGTTTATATTTTGTGAAGTGAAATGGGAGAGATATCAGTAGAAGCTAGCATCAGATTCCTTTAAATTCTTATAAGGGTAAAATGGGAATTATGAATTTAGAAGGATGATGAAATTAAAATTAATGATAAAGTTGATGAATTGAATAAATATGTGAGTTTTCGTAATTTTGAAGAGTAAATATAATATTATGAACTTTTGAGGAGGAAATATATAATATTGAAGTTTTTGAGAGATACATAAAATTCCTCTATTTTAGAAAGAGATAGAGAGAAGAGAGAGAGAGAACAGGAAAAGATTCCTGCTCTTCTTTTTTAGAAGAGCTATAGCATCGGATCCGAATTCTTATAAATGACAGTAGTGTGGTCTACAGTGCAAATTAAAGCAATAATTATTGACTTGGCACATTTTTTTTCTCAAAAGGAAAAAAAAAAGACTTGTCACATTCAGATCCTATAAATGAGCAATAATGCATGTGCTATCATTTATGATGTTTTCGGATGATATATGTCCCTTTCCCATCTCTTATATATTTCAGCATGACTATTGTAAATATTAGGGGTCTCAATAACAACTGTTTATCCGTTTACCTTATTCGTATCATGTTTAATAAGACGGGTGTGATAATGGTTTTTTTCGTTAAGTAAATGAATATGGATATGAATAAAGACTATTTCGTACCTGTTGAGTAATGGATAACTATATAAAATAAAATATATCTATATAAATATTATATTCAATTTTCTATTTTTCATATCACTGTAACAACGCTAATCCATGAGAAAATGTATGTCTTTTGTTGTAAAAATAATATTAAATTAAACATATTATTTTTTTATTTGAATGTTTTGTTATTTAGTTAATGAATTGAATTTTGAATTTGCTAGAAGAGATATTTGTGTTTTTGTTTTTGTTTTTTGCTTTAAAAAACTATTAGTTAGAATTGATTGCATATTTGCATTTTGATTTTTATATTAGTAATTGTGATTGTATATGTATGACATGATGAGTTTTGATGATCTATTTGTAAAAAAAATAATAAAACCATTATATTTTTTCTGAGTAAGAATAAAACCATTATATTAGTATTATTCGTTATTCATCCGCTACCATTTTCTTACCGCTAATTTGATCTCCAAATACAACTTAATATAGAGATTATGTTGAACGGTTTGAATCGACTGTTTGGACTTTTAAAATTGCAAAATCACATGATTGTAAAAATATTTTGGGTCATTCTTTCACAATGAAGACGTATACAAATATAATACATTTGAACTATGTGAAAAAACTAGTTACTGCAATTAATTTTTTGTTTTTGTTTTTGTTTCTTTCTTCATGATGTTTTGATATAATTCTGTCTTGATTTTGACCGCCCGAATAATGAGATTAAACGATGGATCCAGAATGCAAACTTTGGGAATGGTTAAGTAAACGACTCAAAAATCAGATTTCAAAACAAAATGAACGAGGCTTGATCTATACATTATATTTAATTAGCTAATTCATAATTTCAGCGACTCAAAAAACTCAAAACAAAATTAATAAAACATTGCCTACGGGCCTAACCTTCAAAATAAAAAAAATAAAAAAAATCAAGAAAACATTTATTGTGGGAATGGGGACCAGACCAAAATAATAAATACCAATGTTAGAGCTCGGTCGTTGTTATGTTAAAACTTAAAACTGAACCAAAAATCTTCCATTCACGAAGAAACATTAATGGAAGAAGATCAGAAGGTTGTAGATGTCGAGCTCGCTCACCTTTCAGAATCAATGTCACTTGAACTCGACAAATTAGGGAGCCAACCGAACGACAATGAGATAGAGAATTTCACCATCTTTCCTGTACCCTATGAGTTTCGCCAAAGCAAGAAAAATCTCTTTGATCCCTCTGTCGTTTCCATTGGTCCATTACACCATGGTAAAGAAAGCCTCAAAGCCATGCAGGACCAAAAATGGCGGTTCTTACGGGATTTCCTGTACCGTGGGAACCACATAAGTTTGGATCTCTGTTTATCAGAGATTAAGCTGCTAGAACAGAGAGCACGGAGGTGTTACAGTGAGAGGGTGGATTTTGGCAGCAATGACTTTATAGAGATGATGCTGCTTGACGGATGCTTTGTGCTCGAGTACTTTTTAAAACGGTACGAATGTAGGTTAGATTCTATTGGCCTTCATTCTGTGTTCCTACTTTCGGATTTGCTACTTATAGAGAACCAAATTCCCTTCTTTATAATCGACAAGTTGTGCGAGATTGGTTTAAAACCAGACGATAGAAGCGACTTTACATGTCGCTTTGTTAAAATTTTTCGACAAGCTGGACCAGTAGTTGTACATAACACCTTAATTCGAATCCCTGATCCAAATGAAATTCATCATCTCGTGCATCTATGGTACAGTACCTCATCACCCTCTCTTTCAATCCAACAATATGTATTTAATTGCGAATTTTTTTTTCTATATATGTTAAATGGAATTAAAAATTTGCTTGTTGATTTTCCTTTATGGGTGCTCACAAGAATATTTCCCAAAAGAAATTCTCTAAGCTTGTCATTCCCAAATTCTACCCATAAAAGCAGCTTGATGGTGATCCCTTGTGCTACTGAGCTCCAAAATGCCGGCATACAACTCAAACCAAAGAGCAAACTGTATTGTATGCTCGACATATCATTTGATCATCGTGTCTTGAAAATCCCTAGACTAACAATCACCAATGAAAGTAAAACTATTTTGGCTAACATCATAGCATTTGAACAGTACAAATCAGATAAAACGAGTGCAAGCTTGTCAAGCTTTGCACTGTTCTTGGATTCGCTAGTCAACACGCCAGAGGATCTGATGTTACTACAGCAGTGTGGGATCATCAATAACCATCTGGATAGTGAAGAGGAGTTGACTAATTTCTTCAACCAGATCTGCAAAGGCATGGTTGTAGAGAGCGATCACTTTTTCGCAGAATTGTTCGTGGAAGTGAACAAATACTGTGAATCAAGCTGGAGCAAGCGGCGGGCAAGATGGAACAGGCATAAAAAACAATTTATTAAAGATTATTTTAGCAGTCCATGGACAGCAATTTCTCTTGTCGCTGGTGTGTTTGTTGTACTGCTTACATTTGTACAAGCTTTCTTTGCAGTTTATGCCTACTACGTTCCTCCGAGCTGATCGATGTCGCCTTAATTAACAATCATTTGTGAAAGTGGCTTTACCATGTATGTTATCAAATAGTTATTATTGAAATCATCTGTTTTTCTTTTTGTTTTGTTTTTTTGTTTTTTCAACATTGTGTTTGTGTGTGATTTGGTTTAGTTATATGTATCTTCTCTCTTTATTTGTTTTTATGATATGGTATGAAGTTTAGAAGCACCTTGTAATTCTGCATTAATTATCATTGGTTTTCTTTTACTTTGTTTTTCTTTACAATTTTCTTTTAATTCAAGGTTATTTTCTGGACCGGAAACAGCCATGTATGTCAATAAAAATGAAATATACAGCAAACAAACTCTTTCAATTTATGTACATCTATATGATCTAGCTAGTCTAAAATTTTCTCCCGTATTTCTACCAACACTATATGGAATCTGTATCCCCCGAGATATCTCAACCACTGTTGTAAAAAAAAGTCCGCTTAGGCCGATTAATCCGCTGATTACTCGTTGGTGATAACCAAACCCAAACCGTCATTGATTTTTCCGATTAATTGCCTAGCAGTATTCCATCCATCCGACGACTGCATACCGTTATTTACAACACTGATCTCTACTTTTTAAGTTGGCACATGTAAAAATTTGAACAGTTTAGCACGAATCTTGAAGCAACCCATTTTTTTTATTAACCGCCCCCCAGCATCTAAATAGGCAATGTTTAAATCTGACCCGTACATCGGTACATGTCTCAAGTCTCAACTCAAAAGTTGAGATATCTCAGAGGATACCCGTTCCAATATATGTACAGTAATGTTTGTAGCCAGCCTGTTGGGCCTGATTATAATCCAGCCCATATCCTTCTTTTTAGATTTCCCATCCTTCTCCAGCTTTCGCTTTTTCTTGTTTGTGTTCTACAGCAGAAACTAGAAATTTAAATGGGTTAACAAAAAGTACATAAGAGGAAGTATACAAAACAATAATGAGGATGAAAACCCAACCATGTCACAAAAGAAAAAGGGTAAAATGGTCATATTTCAATAAATGTACTTCTACAAAAATGAATCTCAATAAGAAGTTCCAAGTCCTTTTTGCAAATTACAGGTCAGAGTTGTTTCATCAGATTTGAAATTTTTAAATTCAATTCGGACTATTTATTTTAAAATCCGTAATGTGAATCTAAACAGACATGATTGTAGGTGCTTAAATAGAATTTTTGCTTAATTTTTTGCAGTCCAAATTAAGGAGTTATTTGCTGACAATGGTTTTGCTTGTCGCATTATTTTACAATTTGAACTTTAGTAGTGATGGGAGGTGATTTTGGCCTTTGGGAAGGCAGGGGTAAAATATAGAGATAAGAAAAAGTACGAGACAATTTGAATTATTGTAAGATAACAATAGCAGTGATTCTGCTCCAATGGAGCATTGGTTTTTTAATATTATGTATGGATGACACTCTGGGTGAAATTTCATGGTACCATCTAGCAAATATAACTCTAAATATCCTCTGGGCACTGCTTGGAGACACTAAACATATCCCCAGACAAGGTGGACCCACTAGTCAGACATTCAGAACAAATTTCTCTGGGTATTGAATCTAGGTGGACTTGGATCACATATGCGAAGCTGCGTGAGCCAAACTATCAGTGCCCTGGCTCACCATGAACCAAGACCATTTGAAGTAAATCTTCTTAATTAGATGTTATCACCTGTTGTCTGTTGATCGATTGAGAGGAATACACACCACCAGTCCGCTGAAATGTCTGACCATGAATCATCCAATTGAGAGGAATGCATACCACCTGTTCGCTGAAATGTCCAACCATTTCTTCTCTGCTCTTCTCCTGTACTCTCTTCTTCTCAAAACATTTCTACACATGACGTCGCTACCTACCTTCATTAATACACCCCTTTTTAAGAAATTTCCACCTAATTTATTCACATCTGCTACAGCAATAAAATGAGAACGGAGTAAGTCTGATGGGCATCGACCTACTTTTGGGTTCAATGAGTGTCAACACTGTCCGATCCACATTAAGATCTATGTGCATGGAAATTGAAGGAGACACATATGAATTTTAAAGCGAAGCACACACATTTTAAACCATGCATGCTATCAAGTAGTTATTATTGAAATAATATTTTATTATATATATATATATATATATATTTTTCATCATTGTGTGTCATTTCGTTAAGTCTTATATGTATCTTGTCTCTTTAATTATTTGTTTTTATGATATGGTATGAAGTTTACAAGCACCTTGTAATTCTGCATTATATCATTGGTTTGTTTTTATTTGCAATTTTCTTTCAATTAAGGTTATTTTCTGGACAGGAAACAGCCATATATGCATGTCAATAAAATGAAATATACAAAACAATAATGAGGATGAAAACCAAACTCCGCAACCATGTCACGAAATCAAAGGGTAAAATGGTCATTATAAATAGTAAAAAGGATAATGAGGTGTTACTTTAACGGAAACAGTGACACCCCAGTTCAATTACGTCTGTTGCTAAATGGAGGTGTCATATCATCTCGGCTGAAGTCACCTATCATCAGCAGGAAAAATATTTGGGGGGGAATCGAAAAATAGACTAAAGTTTTGAACTGGATTTTGCAATGCCGCTGTTACTGTTAATATTACACCTTGTACACTCTTTCTATTAATTTCTCCCTCTTATTTTCTGATAATTTCGACCAATAAAAAAATTCTCGGTTCCCAAGTTGGTCCATATACAATTAGCCTGCGTACTGAATAAGTTTTCATAATTAAGTTCTCTTAAAATACACTCATCCATATATACATGCCTCGTGCAGCATTAATTCACGTACGTGGTCATGTGAACCATTCAACTACGTACAATGCATTTCATTTTATAATTGGGTACGTAATGAATTAATTCAGTTTATGACTTAAATATATATATATATATATATATATATATATATATATAGTTTAGTTCAGATTTAAAGGTGCACTGCCAACTGGCAACTGCATGCTTAATTATTTGTACTTATTATTCCTATATAATTCATTATTAGTCAAACCCAATGGAAGATCTCGACGTACGTCTACCCATTTCATTTATTAATTCCGTTGAATATTCTATCGAGTTCAGATCGCATCTAGATCTCTCGACCAGCTGCTAATTTGTACTAAACAAGAGTAGGAAATGACCGAGTAATTAACGAATAACGATAGAGTTATTCGATCGGCAAATACTATTTCCCTTCCTCCGAATTAATTTATTGGATAGGAAAATAATCTTTTCCTTTCTACGAATTACTTTAGTTGTAGGAATGTAGGGATGTGAACGAATAGTACAAGTATTTTCATACTCATACATATCTGTTACAAATTGTTATTATCCGTATTTTATTTTTATTCATTACAAATTATCTTATCCGTATTTTATTTTTACTTGTTATAATTGCTGGATAACAAAATGGTAGCAGATAAATAACGGATAATACCAATGTAATAATTATTTTTATTATTTGACAAATAAAATATTAAAACATATACATTCATTTCACACATGTATAATATTTTATTAAAAGTATTCTAGTCATGCTAAGCACAAGTAAAATAATTAAAGTATATATATACGATACAAAAACATATGTAAAAAATTCTTATCCATATTCATTTTATCTAATACGATAGGAAAACATGATTGCATATATATAAATTGAGATAAACAAATAGTATTCATTATAAAATTATTGTAATGCAATCAGTTATCCAACTTCGTCAAATATGTAGTTTTTTTTTAGAAGAGCAGTGTCTTCATATATTAAATATTAACACTTGTGCGCATATGTATTCATATTTGCGAGCTTCAATTATAGAATCTATCAAATATTAAGTGATCCTTCAAGTAATTGATGATGCATAGTAAATGAGCGGTCTCCACAGGTAATTATTAATTGGAGGATAGTTAATTGATTCCGTTGATTTATTGATATTGTTAAGAAAAGTTCAGGTTTTAAGCTAAAATCTGTTTACAAGACTGTATTCTAGGACTCAAAATCATTGAGTCAGGATCTAACAAAACCTAAAACTTTTAAAAGAAAAGTGAAAGAGGTGATGAAAAACAAAACACCATTGAAAGAAAACAACAAAAAGGAAACCAGATCGATCAGTTCGGAAGAGAATTTTTTACTAGTATAAATTATCAAAAAATAAGAAAGAAACAGAAAGATTGTGGAAGGTGTAATATATATTGATAGTAATAGCGGGATTGTAAAATATGATTCAAAATTTTGGAGTTCATTTTTCTATTCCGGTTCAAAATAAGGTGAATATTACGCCTTGTACACTACTCATCCATACATGCATCATGCATGCAGTATATGCGCAATGCGCGGCAAACAAGGCTTTGTCTTTTCGCGGAATCTGAAACCAAGCATTCACGTACGTGCATGGTAATGTAAATCATTCAACTCCAATGTATTTCATTTTATAATTGGGTAATGAATTAATTTCGTTGACATTATATATATAGGTTACTATTTGTATTTATTGTTCCTATTTAATTAATTAGTCAAACTCAATGGAGGTCAACCCATTTCATTTATTATTTCCGTTGATTCTATCGAGTTCATATCGCATCTCTCGACCCAGTTGCTAATTATTTGTACTAAACAAGAATAGGAAATGACCGAGTAACGAATAACAATAGAGTTATTGCATGGGGAAATAATTAATATTCCCTTCCTCCGAATTAATTTATTGGATGGGAAAATAATCTTTTTATTTCTATGAATTACTTTAGTTGTAAGAATGTAGGGATGTCAACATATAGTACAAGTATTTTTTATATTCGTATTCATTATAAATTATTTTTATCCGTATTTCATTTTTATTCGCCACAACTTATCTTGTCCGTACTCTATTCTTAGCCATTATAATTGTCAGATAACAAAACAGTAACAGATAAATAACGGATAATCCTAATATAATAATTATTTTTATTATTTATTAAATAAAACATTAAAACATAGGATTTGGCTAATATGTTATGGGCTGCATAGAGGCCTCTCATGCTATGGCTCAATATTCGAGTTTTCAAAATTCTAACGGTTGATCCGAACCGTTCATCTTGTTCTCCATATTAATATGTGTTTGGAGATCAAATTTTACATTTTTTGAAATTTTTTTACTATTTTTTTAGATTTATTGAATATCGCTGTTTTTTATGGTCCAGATTTGTCTGAAAAACAATAATTTTCAATAGATCTAAAAAAATAGTAATTTTTTTTCAAAAGTACTTTAATTCATTGAAAAGACATTGAAAAGAATACTTTAATTAGTTTACGTGTACCTAGCATTATCAAGATACTTTTTTCAATAAAATAGTATTATACATGTGTGATGAATGTATATGTTTTAAGGACTTGGCTACGGTACTATGGGTTGCATAGAGGCCTCCCATGCTACGGCTCAATATTCGAGTTTTCAAAATTCTAACGGTCGATCCGAACCATTCATCTTGTTCTCCATATTAATGTGTTTGGAGACTAAATTTTACATTTTTTGAAAAATTTTTACTATTTTTTTAGATTTATTGAAAATCATTGTTATTCAGACAAATCTGGACCATAAAAAACAACGATATTCTGTCTGATATTTTTGCTTTCTAGACAAGTGAAATATTTTGGGCCATTTTTCCACAATTAAGAAATATAAAATATATTACATTAATTTTAACTATGTGAAGAAGTAGTTATTGAAATCGATTTTTATATTTTTTTAATTTGGTCTCTTTCTTCGTGATGTTTAATATAATTATTATGTCTTGATTCCGCCCGAATTAGATTAAAAGATGGATCCAGAATGCAAACTTTGGGAACGGTGAAGTGAACCATTAAAAAATAAGATTTCAAAACTAAATGATTAATTGAGGCGTGATACATTATTTAGCTAATTCATAAAGTCAACGACTCAAATTAAAAAATCAAAACGAAATTAAGAAAACATTTATTGAGGGAATGGGGACCACACTAATGATCAAAATAAATACTAATGTTAGAGGTCGATGTTATAACTCAACCCAAATTAAAATCTTCCATTCACGAAGAAACGTTAATGGAAGAAGCTCATATAGTTGTAGATGTCGACCTTGCTCACCTGTCAGAATCAATGTCACTTGAACTCGACAAATTAGCGAGCAAACCGAACGAGAAATATAACTTCACCATTTTTCCTGTACCCTATAAGTTTCGCCAAAGCAAGAAAAATCTCTTTGATCCCTCTGTCGTTTCCATTGGTCCATTACACCATGGTAAAGAAAGCCTCAACGCCACGGAGGACCAAAAATGGCGGTTCTTACGGGATTTCCTGTCCCGTGGGGACCACATAAGTTTGGATCTCTGTTTATCAGAGATTAAGAAGCTAGAAGAGAAAACTCGAAGGTGTTATAGTGAGAGTGTGCCTTTGGACAGCAATAGCTTTGTCCAAATGATGCTGCTTGACGGATGCTTTGTGCTCGAGCACTTCTTAAAATGGTATGAACGTAGGTTAAATTCTATTAGTCATTCTGTGTTCATACCTTCGGATTTGCTACTTTTAGAGAACCAAATTCCCTTCTTTATAATCGACAAGTTGTGCGAGATTGGTCTAAAACCAGACATGAGAAGGGATTTTACAAAATACCTTTTTAATGTTTTTGCCGAAGCTGGACCAACACCAATAGCTCTAGATGACTCCATATTTCAAAACCCTACAGATAAAATTCATCATTTCGTTCATCTATGTTACCACTACTCAACATCCATTAATCCAAATGGACCAGTTGTACTTAGCTCGAAATCATTTTGTCTATCTATCTTGACTATAATTAAATATTGGCTTCTTGAGGTTTTTTTATGGGTGCTCACAAGAATATTTCCCAAACGCAATTCCCAAAGTTTGTCATTCCGGAAAAGCTTGATGGTGATCCCTTGTGCTGATAAGCTCCAAAATGCGGGCATCGAACTCAGGCCAAAAAGCAACCCATATAATATGCTCCACATATCATTTAAAAATGGTGTCTTAGAAATCCCAACACTAACAATCACCAATGAAAGTAAAACTCTTTTGGCCAACCTCATAGCATTTGAACAGTACAAATCAGATAAAATGAGTGCAAACTTGTCAAGCTTTGCATTGTTCTTGAATTCGCTAATCAACACGCCAGAGGATGTGATGATACTACAGCGGTGCGGGATCATCCATAACTATCTGGATAGTGAAGAGGAGTTGACTGATTTCTTCAACCAGATCTGTGAAGGCATGGTTGTAGAGAAAGATCACTATTTCGCTGAATTGTTCAAGGGAGTGAACAGCTACTGTGAATTAAGCTGGATCAAGCATCTGGCAAGATGGAACAGGCATAAAAAACAATTTATTAAAGATTATTTTAGAAGTCCATGGACAGCAATTTCTCTTTGCGCTGGTGTGTTTGTTGTACTGCTTACATGTCTACAATCTTTCTATGCAGTTTATGCCTACTATGTTCCTCCGAGCTGATGTCGCCTTAACAATCATTTGTGAAAGTGGTTTTACTATGTATGTTATCAAGGAGTCTTTATTGAAATCATTTGCGTTTTTGTTTTTTGTATTTTTTTATCATTGTGTGTCATTTCGTTTGGTCTTATATGTATCTTGTCTCTTTAATTATTTGTTTTTATGATATGGAATGAAGTTTACGAGCACCTTGTAATTCTGCATTATATCATTGGTTTTCTTTTACTTTGGTTTTCTTGCAATTTTATTTCAAGGTTTGACCGTCAAAATTTTTTTTATTTCAAGGTTATTTTCTGGACCGGATCAAACACCCATGTATGTCAATAAAAATGAAATATACAGCAAACAAACTCTTTCAATTTATGTACATTTATATGATCTAGTATTCTAGTCTAAAATTTTCTCCGGTATTTCTACCAACAATATATGGAATCTGTATGCCCCGAGATATCTCAACCACTGTTGTTAAAAAACGTCCGTTTAGGCCGATTACACATTGGTGATGACCAAACCGTCATTGATTTTTTCTGGTTAATCGATTGATTATTTCTGATTAATCCCTTGGCAGTACCCCATCCAACAACTGCATACCATTATTTACAACATTATCTCAACTTTTTAAGTTGACACGTGTAGAAACCTGAACAGTTTATCACGAATCTTGAAGCAACCCATTTTTTTTATTAACCGTTCCCCTGGATATAAATAGGGAACGTTTAAATCTGGCCCGTACATGTCCCAAATCAAAAGTTGAGATATCTCAGAGAATACACCTTCCAATATATGTGAAGTCATGTTTGTAGGCAGCCTGTTGGGCCTGATTATAATCCAGCCCATATCCTTCTTTTTGGATTTGCCATCCTTCTTCAGCTCTCGCTTTGTCTTGTTTGCATTCTACAGTAGAAATAAGATATTTAAATGGGTTAACAAAAAGTGCAGAAGATGAAGTATACAAAACAATAATGAAGATGAAAACCCTATCATGTCACAAAAGCTAAATGGTAAAATGGTCATCTTACAGGAAATGTACTTCTACAAAAATGAATCTCAATAAGAATTTCCAAGTCCTTTTGCAAATTACAGGTCAGAGTTGTTTGGACTATTTATTTTAAAATCCGTAATGTGAATCTAAACAGACATGATTGTAGGTGCTTAAGTAGAATTTTTGCTTAATTTCTTGCAGTCAGAATTAAGGAGTTATTTGCTGACAATTGTTTTACTTGTTAGATACTTATTTTCTGATATAACCGGTACGTAACTTGATATCTTGTATTGTCGCATTATTTGCTATTTGAGCTTTAGTAGTGATGGGAGGTGATTTTGGCCTTTGAGAAGGCAGGGGTAAAAATATAGAGATAAAAAAAAATGGATGAGACAATTTGAATTATGTAAAAATTTGAAGTCAATTTGATGTTGTCTGTTGATGGATTGAGAGGAATGCACACAACATGTTTGCTGAAATGTCTGACCATGAATCTTCCACCTGATTGATGCACACACCTGTCATTTCTTCCCTACTCTCTGAAACTGGGACCACCAACCCTCACCTTTCTCTACTCTTCTCCTGTACTCTTTCTTCTCCTTCATTAATACCTTCATTAATACCTGTCATTTTCTTTGAAGGTTATTTTCTGGATCGGAAACAGCCATGCATGCATGTCAATAAAAATGAATATACAGCAAACAAACTCTTTCAATTTATCTACATCTATATCAAGTGTAAACTTTTCTCCTGTATTTCTACCAACAATATATGGAAAAATCCGTATCCCCCGAGATCTCAACTTTTTAAGTTGAGAGTTGAGACGTGGAAATATCTGAACCGTTTAGCACGAAACTTGAAGCAACCCATTTTTTTTTTAATTAACCTTCCCCCTGCATATAAATAGGCAACGTTTAAATCTGGCCCGTACAAGTCCCAACTCAAAAGTAGAGATATTTCAGAGGATACGCGTTCCAATATATTTGTAGGCAGCCTGTTGGGCCTGATTATAATCCAGCCCATATCCTTCTTTTTAAATTTGCCATCCTTCTTCAGCTCTCGCTTTTTCTTGTTTGCATAATTAAGAATTTTAAATGGGTTAACCAAAAGTACATAAGATGAAGTATATAAAAGGATAAAATGGTCATATTACAAGAAATGTACTTCTACAAATGAATCTAAAAAAGTTCAAAGTCCTTTTGCAAATTACCACAGCAAATTACAGGTCAGAGTTGTTTGATCCGATTTTAAATTTTGAAATTCATGCGGACTATTTATTTTAAAATCCGTAATGTGAATCTAAACAAACATGATTGTAGGTGCTTAAGTATAATTTTTGCTTAATTTCTTGCAGTCCAAATTAATAAGGCTTTTTTTTTTTTGTGTGGCAAAAGTGGATTTTCACATGTTTCATTACAAAACAAATTAAGGAGTTATTTGCTGACAATAGTTTTGCTTGTTAGATATTTATTTTCTGATATAACCTGCATGTAACTTGATATCTTCTATTGTCGCATTATTTTACTACTTGAGCTTTAGTAGTGATTAGAGTGGGAAAAATGACACGGCGGAGCCGGTTCCATCACGGAATGACACGGTTACGATACAGAATGGTATGGAATGGCATGACACGTGTGTTGGTTACGTGCTGTGACTTGCGTGTTTCGCGTGACATGACCATTTTTAGAAAATTTGACATGACACGGCACACAAAATATTTAGTCATGGCATAGCACGTAGTCACACGTGAAATGTCTAACCATAAATCTTCCACTTGATTGATGCACCGCTGAAATGTCCAACAATTTCTTCCCTGCTCTCTGAAACTGGGACCATTAAACCTCGCCTTTCTCTACTCTTCTCCTGTACTCTCTTCTTATGCTCAAAACCTTTGTACACATGACATCACTACCTAATCAAATGAGAACAGAGTAGGTCCAATGAGCATCGATCTACTTTTGGGTTCATTGAGCCCCAACATTGTCCGATCTGCATTAAGATCTGTGTGCACGGAAATTAAAGCAGACACATATGGATTTTAAAGCGAAGGACACACATCTTAATACAGATCAGGCAGTGACTGCTCCCATCAAACCAAAGTAGGTCTGATGGGCATCGGACCTACTCTGAATTCCAACCAAATAGTACCTTAAAGCCAGTCATACTATTCTGCAAGTTCCCTTACTCTATTGATGAGACCCAAAGTGAAAACAGAGAAGAGCAATTTAAAACAGAACAAGAAAGAACAAAGAACAAAGAGATGACAAAACAGAGGTCAGAAACTGAGTTATGTGATAAATGAGGATGAAAACCAAAAGTACATGAGATGAAGTATACAAAGCAATAATGAGAATGAAAACCAAACTCTGCAGCCATGTCACAAAAACAAAAGGGTAAAATGGTCATATTACAAGAAATGTACTTCTACAAAATGAATCTAAAAATGAAGTAAGTCCTTTTGCAAATTACAGGTCAGAGTTGTTTGATCTGATTTGAAATTTTGAAATTCATGCGGAGTATTTATTTTAAAATCCGTAATGTGAATCTAAACAAACATGATTGTAGGTGCTTAAGTAGCATTTTTGCTTAATTTCTTGCAGTCCAAATTAAGGAGTTATTTGCTGACAATGGTTTTGCTTGTTAGATACTTATTTTCTGATCCACTGGATATCTTCTATTGTCGCATTATTTGTTATTTGAAATTTAGTAGTGATGCGCTTAAATTTCTCCTTTGAGAAGTCAGGGGTGAAATTGGAAAAATGGGTAAAAAGTATAGGTTTTAAGTATGAGACAGATTGAATTATTGTAAGATAATACAATAGTAATGATTCTGCTCCAATGGAGCATGGGTTTTTTAATAATGTCTGACCATGAATCTTCCACCTGATTGATGCACACCACCTGTTCGCTGAAATGTCCAACCATTTCTACCACAAAACTTCATCTTTCTCTACTCTTCTCCTTCATTAATACCTTCAACACACTACAC
Source organism: Carex pumila (assembly GCA_033356055.1). Classification (NCBI taxonomy): domain Eukaryota; kingdom Viridiplantae; phylum Streptophyta; class Magnoliopsida; order Poales; family Cyperaceae; genus Carex; species Carex pumila. The sequence goes on along the minus strand of JARJHM010000122.1, from coordinate 269,416 downwards.
CCCATTTTAAGAAATTTCCACCTAATATTTTCACATCTTCTACATCAATCAAATGAGAACGGAGTAGATTCGATGGGCATCGACCTACTTTTGGGTCCAATGAGCCCCAACACTGTCCGATCCGCATTAAGATATGTGTGCACGGAAATTGAAGCAGATACATACGGATTTTAAAGCGAATTGCACACATCTTAATAGAGCTCGGGTGGTGACTGATCCCATTATTTATCGATATACTGCAGAATAATCATGGGCTCGCATATCAGTTTCCCATCATGAATCAAAACAGGTATCTTCTTATAAACCGGATTCAACTCGAGCAACAACTTGCTCTTTGTACTGAATTTCTCTTCCAGGAATTCATATTGCACCTCTTTTAGTTTCAGTGCAATTCCAACCCTTATGACAAAGGACTCAATACTTTACCAAGTAATTTCACTACTTGCTGCCATTAATTGATATAATAATTTATGCACTTGTTGCTCTTTTGTATGCAATACGTACTTCGTTTAATTTGGGAGAGGAGCTTTTGTCTGGAAGGGTAAAAAACTACTATTGCCGAAGGTGCACCGACAGAAACGTATTATTTTCTGAGTGTATCAAGAAAAGTTGTGATTCTCAAGAATAGTAAAAATTTCCAAAAAATGTAAAATTTGGTCTTAAAGCACATTATAATATGAAGAACATGTTAGAAGGTTCAAATTAACTATTTGAACTTTAAAAATGAAGATATAATCAGAAAGTAAAACACCATCTTTAATTCCCAAAGCAAGTTAGCCAACGACAGACAATCAATTGTAATGCATATGTTTTAAATAGTAAGTGTATCAAATTTGGACCATGCAATTTGATGGCATTTGCTTTCCATCAAATATTTAATTTTTAAAAAAAAATGGAGTTTAATGATCTTATGATAAATGACGAATCTAATTTTAAATTCACTCAAATTTAATACACATCCTATCTATTTTTTTTGCCATAATTTTTTTTTTTTGAAAAACTGATAGTGGCTATCAGTATGTATATCAACAAATGAATAAAATACAAGAGAACATCTAAGGCATCAAAACATCTAAAAAAAATCTAAAACATCTATAAATCAGCAGTGTTGCATCCATAGTCTTGCCTCATTCCAAGCCCGATGTGCAGCCCCCACTGGGTGAATATATCTTCCTTCAAAAATTTTGCTATTTCTTTCCTTCCACAAAATCCAGCATGCTGAAAAGAAAAAAACACTCCATATCTTCTTATCACTTGACCTCAACACGTTCTCCATGAAGCAGAAACCGTTTTCTAAACCAAATTTTGACGATGCATCCTATCTAAAAAATTAATAATACATCATCAATTTTTAATTTTAATTTGAATAATATTTCATAAGATATTAAATAAATATACCGTAAAAATTAGATGCCGGTCTTAATCAAATTTGTACTAACATAGTAACGATGCAATTTGATTGAACCCGACCCAATAATATTTGGGGGCCCACTGATATGATGCGGGCTCTTGGCTAAATTAACCCTAAAGAAATCTTAGGAGACCTGCTCATGAAGCAAAGCAATTGTTCCCTGGCAGCCTCTGCCTGGTTTTACCTCAAAAAAAGAAGCAAAGCAATTGTTCCTGCCAGGAGATCTGCTCATGAAGCAAAGCAATTGTTCCCTGGCAGCCTCTGCCTGGTTTTACCTCAAAAAAAGAAGCAAAAAGCAATTGTTGTATCCTGGCTTCAATTTCATCTCTGTCTATCAATCTAGCTATAAGGTTTTTGGTTCTGCTGTTCCATTTGCTTTGATGCTATTTGTGTTGCTACTTGTTTTAATGCTTTACGCATGCACTATGAGTGTCTTCATTTATATAATTATAAATATTCTTTTACTGTATCAACAACTTTAGAAATTATCTCTAATTTTAATTATACTAAATGAATGACTAAATTTTTTTATACATATTAAAAATTTGGCTTGGTGAAGTCAATGACTCAAAAATCAGATTTCAAAACTAAATGAATGAGGCGTGATACATTATATTTAGCTTATTCATAAAGTCATCGACACAAAAAACCCAAAACGAAATTAAGAAAACATTTATTATGGGAATGGGGACCACACTAATGATCAAAATAAGTACAAATGTTAGAGGTCGTTGTTATGTTAAAACTGAACCAAAAATCTTCCATTCACGAAGAAACATTAATGGAAAAAAATCAGATAGTTGTAGATGTCGATCTCGCTCACCTGTCAGAATCAATGTCACTTGAACTCGACAAATTAGGGGGCCAACTGAACGAGAAGGAGATAGAGTATTTCACCATCTTTCCTGTACCATATAGGTTTCGCCAAAACAAGGAAAATCTCTTCGAGCCCTCTGTCGTCTCCATTGGCCCATTCCATTGTTATAAACCAAGCCTCAAAGCCATGGAGCAGCAAAAGTGGCGGTTCTTGCGGGATTTCCTGTCCCGTGGGGACCACATAAATTTGGATCTCTGTTTATCAGAGATTAAGAAGCTAGAAGATAGAACTCGAAGGTGTTATAGTGAATGTGCGCCTTTTGACAGCAATAGCTTTGTACAAATGATGCTGCTTGACGGATGCTTTGTGCTCGAGTACTTCTTAAAATGGTATGAACGTAGGATAAATTCTATTGGTCAATCTGTGTTCATACTTTCGGATTTGCTACTTTTAGAGAATCAAATTCCCTTCTTTATAGTCGAGGAGTTGTTCGAGATTAGTCTAAAACCAGACGCAAGAAGTAGAAGGGATTTTACAAATTACCTTGTTAATGTTTTTGCCCGAGCTGGACCAGCAGTTCTCGATGACTCCATATTTCCAAACTCTACATATGCCTCCATATTTTCAAACCCTACAGATGAAATTGCTGGACCAGCAGTTCTAGATGACTCCATATTTCCAAAACCTACATATTCCTCCATATTTCCAAACCCTACAGATGAAATTCATCATTTCGTCCATCTATGTTACCACTGCTCAATACCCATTGATCTAAATGAACCAATTGTATTGCGTTCGGGTTGGGATTCATTTCTTTCATCTATCTTCATTATAATTAAAAAATCTTTTCTTCTTCCGTTTGTTCTTTTGCCTTTAAACTTGTCACTCCCAACAAATTCTGCCAAGAAAAGCTTGATGGTGATACCTTGTGCCACTGAGCTCCAAAATGCGGGCATAAAACTCCGACCAAAGAGCAACCCAAATCATATGATTGACATATCATATGTACTTCATGGTGTTTTGGAAATCCCTAGACTAACAATCACCAATGAAAGTAAAACTCTTTTGGCCAACCTCATAGCATTTGAACAGTACAAATCAGATAAAATGAGTGCAAACTTGTCAAGCTTTGCATTGTTCTTGGATTCGCTAGTCAACACGCCAGAGGATGTGAAGATACTACAGAAGTGCGGGATTGTCAATAACTGTCTGGATAGTGATGAGGAGTTGTCTAATTTCTTCAACCTAATCTGCAAAGGCATGGTTGTAGAGAAAAATCACTTTTTGGCTGAATTGTTCGCAGAAGTGAACAAATACTGTAAATCAAGCTGGAACAAGCGTCTGGCAAGGTGGAACAGGCATAAAACACAATTCATTGATACTTATTTTAGAAGTCCATGGACAGCGATTTCTCTTGTCGCTGCTGTGTTTATTGTACTGCTTACATGTGTACAATCTTTCTATGCAGTTTTTACCTACTACGATCCTCAGAGGCCTTAACAATCATTTGTGAAATTGAACAAGAGAAAAGTGGCTTTTACCATGTATGTTGTCAAGTAGTTATTATTGAAATCAGTTTTTTTTTTTTTTTTTTTCATCATTGTGTGTCATTTCGTTTAGTCTTATATGTACCTTGTCTCTTTATTTGTTTAATGAAATGGTATGAAGTTTAGAAGCACCTTGTAATTCTGGATTATATCATTGGTTTTCTTTCAAGGTTATTTTCTGGATCGGAAACAGCCATGAATGTATGTCAATAAAAATGAAACATATAGAAAACTCTTTCAATTATCTACTCGAGACATTTCAACTTTTGAGTTGATTTGTGTAAAAATCTGAACCGTTTAGCACGAATCTTGAAGCAACCCATTTTTTTATTAACCGTCCCCCCTGCATCTAAATAGGCAACGTTTAAATGTCCTCCGTACATGTCCCAACTCAAAAGTTGATATATCTCAGAGGATACGCCTTCCAAATTCCAATATATTTGAAGTCATGTTTGTAGCCAGCCTGTTGGGCCAGATTCCAATCCAGCCCATATTGTTGTTTCCTTCTGCTTTCGTTTTTTCTTTCTTGTTTGCATTCTACAGGAGAAATAAGAATTGTAATTGGTTAACCAAAAGTACATAAGATGAAGTATACAAGACAATCATGAGGATGAGAGCCAAACTCTGCAACCATGTGACAAAATCAAAAGGGTAAAATGGTCATATTATAATACATGTACTTCTACAAAAATTTATCTAAAAAGTTCTCCAAGTCCATTAATTATAAGCCAGATTCATTAGAAAAAGTTTTTTTTTTTTATTAGTTCTAGGGTTATCTGTGACATGAATATCCCGTGGAGGTGAGAAGAAGGAGAACAACAGGTCGACAGTATTTAGGGAGGACTCACACCATCCATCCTCCTTGAAGTTATCTTCACTATGTTTTTATTTATTCTTGTCGTTGTTTATTTGCCAATGAGATGCTCAGGGTGGACCCCATCTGTAAGCCATTCTACGAGCTGATCACATTCGACGAAAATATCGGTTGTATGAGCACACAAGATGTCCCCTTAGCAAGTTGCAAGTTGAGTCACTTAAGGCTGCTTAATTTTAAGTTTGGTTTTACTCAGCCGCCTCTGTTAAGTTTGTAAGTTGTAACTAATGGTTTGACCAGTCAACATTTCTAACAACTAATCCTTTTATAATATTTGACTGGTCAACCTTTCTATATATTTCACTGATTGATCTATTCATTCATCTAATAGTTTAGGGAGAATTTCATATATACCATTCAAAAACTATATCCTTATCTCGTTTCTCCCACTTAAACTCAAAGAGAAGATGCAGCAGATTCGAATATAAGAATGCCAACTACAGCTTTATCATCTAAAAATAAGGTAACAACTCTAACTTTTCAAACAAGATAACTCGTATTGAATTCAAGGTTGATATTGCAACCGGTTATCAAAGTAATAACTGAGTTTGTGAATCTGTGTTTTGTTATTGACACAGTTTGGAATATCTATTTTTAATCTTTTATATTGGATATAAAGAAGAACGGTTCTAAGAAAAGAAAGATGGAGTACTAAGTTAATCGTTGATTAATTATAGGAGCAACATGTTCTAAGAAGAGAAAGATGGAGTGCTAAGTTAATTGTTGAAGTCAATTTGATGTTGGCTGTTGATGGATTGAGAGGAATGCACACAACATGTTTGCTGAAATGTCTAACCATGAATCTTCCACCTGATTGATGCACACACCTGTCATTTCTTCCCTACTCTCTGAAACTGGGACCATCAACCCTCACCTTTCTCTACTCTTCTCCTGTGCTCTCTTCTTCTCCTTTACTAATACCTTCAATACACTACATCCCTTTTTAAGAAATTTCCACCTAATTTATTCACATCTGCTACATCAATCAAATGATAACGGAGTAGGTCTGATGAGCATTAGACCTACTTTTTGGTGCAATGAACCCAACACTATCTGATCTGCATTAAGATATGTGTGCATGGAAATTGAAACAAATACATACAGATTTTAAAGCGAAGTGCACGTCTCTTAATGCAGCTCGGGTGGTGACTGATCCCATTATCTATGTGATAAATTGGTCAACCACTGGATTTATTTTCCATTTTTCATGAGCAGAAAATTTCCGTTCCAATCAACAAAAATCATTTTAAAAGATAATAAAATACAATTCATATAAGTCATCATGCAACCTACAAATTGGTTATCGATAGTGATTCAAATAACTCAGCTAATCTCTGTTTAACCATGATAGGGAAACATTAATTTGAGATAGTGTTTACTAAATTAATTATTTTCAAGTATCCTGTTATTGCATCACATGAGTTTAATTACATTGCTAATTTTTTTACCGTGAGCCGAATTTTACCAGTCTCCATTTTTATTAAAACAAATAAAAATTATAAAATGAACGCATAATTTCGGTTGACCACACTATTTTTATTTTAAAAAAAAATTCACCGTATAAAATTTCAAATAGTTAGAGAAAAAATAATAAAATAAACCGAAACTACATAACAAATAATAAAAAATAAATTTTATCTTTAAAGAATATTAAATTAGAGAAAAAAAATTCAAAACTTCTAAAAATTGTTTTTATTGGCACCACCGTGAATAATTTCTCCCTCCGACATCTCTAGTTCTCTACTTAATTTTAACCCAGATCCGGCTCATGTCGAACTGTCGGCATCCATTTCTTTTACTCAGATTTTATTTATAAAAGCTGATAATTACTAATTAATTGATTACCTTTTTTTTTTGTCCTTTATTAAAAAAACAGCAAATATTATATGAAAGCAAACAACTTTTTTTTTTTTTTTTTTTTTATATTTATAAGGTTTTGGTAAAGTGGTATCTTAAAAACAAATTAACAAGAATCATATATATAAAAGAACTGCACAAACACAAAATAAATTTATAAGGTTTACACAAACAATTACCAAGTAGTATAAAAACAACAACAACATAAAAACAAGCCCACTTTCTTGAACTCTAGGTTTGAACAAAGGATACATGAATCCATCATGCTGAATTTAGGGATGACAAAAAAACTTGTAAATAACTCATGGCTTGATCATGACTCACACCTGACTCGCTCACTAATAGCTTACTTGTTATTGGACCGAGTCAATTCTAACTCGATCCTTTATTAACAAGTTCAAGCTGGAGCCTAGCTTGCCCGACAACTCGCAAACTAGCTCGGCTAGACATCAATTTGTGAATTTATATGAATTTGTGTGCAATTTATAATGTCTAACTCAGTCTAGTATGGTTCAGCTCGATCCAAAATGTTTGTAGAATTTCTTTTCTTTTTTAAAACAAGATCTAACCAGACCCAACGACCCAGCTCATTAGTTCATGAGGTAACTCGTACTACCTTGTCACAATTTCAATATAAGGTTTTAGCTTGGATACTCTAGATCTAGGTAGCCTCATTGTAGCTCGGTCCATAATTAACAAGTTGGGCTAGGACCTAACTCGGACTGAGTGAGCTCGTTGCCATCACTAGTGGAAAATGAAGAATCAGGATCGGTTATATACGCATATTAGTATCGGAATATAACCGATCCTGATGAAGGCGATATTGATACTATCAAGATCGGTTTTTTATTTTTTAACCAACTGATCTTAATAGGCACTTATCTGGATTGGTTATATCTAAGAACCGATCCTAATAGTTTTCTCCCCAATTTTTTAATACCCATTAAAAAAAATAATTAGTATCGGTTTTAATTTAAAAACAAAATCCAATCCAGATTGTACACTATCAAGATCGATTTTACAACAAAACCGATCTTGATATATTTTTTGAGATTTTTTTATTAGAAATAGTTTTCTAGATCGGTTTTTTTAAAAACCACAAAACCGATCTTGATATATTTTTTGATATTTTTTTTATTAAAAATAGTTTTCTAGATCGGTTTTTAAATAGAACCGATCCTGATGTTTGGTTGAATCTAAAAAATAAATTTTTATTTATTTGGCCAGTTTCCATATATATATGTTGGCCCAATATGCTACAGATACAAATCACATACAAAAATTAAAATATATATGCATACAAATGATATACACATCCTAAATTAAATATCATATAGAAATCCTAAATTATTACAAAAAAATCATGTTCATGCAAATTAAGTTTACACATCATGTTTGGCGGGAATATCCTGCATTTTTTAAAAGATATAAGAGCATGCACAACTAATTGTATATTTTATTATATTCGAAGCAACAATGCTTAATTAGTATCGGAAAATATATAAATGCATGTGTACCCTTAAGTTCGGAAAAGAATCGATGTGTTCGTTTATTATATCTTGCATGAGCAACATGACATAATATGCACATTCCCAGCTGGCAGGTTGTTGTGGGCACTATATAACAAGTTTGAAAAAATTGAAATGTATGTTAATGAGCATACAACTGGCTTATATGTCTAGATATTCACATTTTTTTGCATCTAGGTCCCTATAATCATATCTCAATAGAAACTATTACCTTGCAGTTGTTATGAATCGTTAAAGAAGTACCCATTATCCTGATGAAAACACTGTTGAAATATGAGCACATTGGACAATCAGTACTTAACGAGAGATATTAAGAACAAGGTTGGGGTACTCAATTCTGTTCACAATAGGGCTTACATGGGGCCGGGTTACCATCCTATTCCATTCTCTGAATACTTTATCTCAGTAGTGATCACATGTTAGTCGTGTTTTAGCATTTAAGAAAATTTCGGTAGCATTTCCCCTTAGTTCCCCGAGTATTCGGGGAACTAATAAAAGGAAATGCTGCTGGATTTTTTTAAATGCTAAAACATGACTAACATGTGGCCACATCCTAAATGAGACAAAGTATTCACAGAGCAGTCCCAAAATGGGGGCTATTCAAAATTAATCCCTAATGGATTAATTTTGAACGGGTATCATGACCTAAAGTCATTATTCATGCAGTTGTGGCTCATAAGACAATACTCTAGTTACATACCTAATATAAATACATCTACGTACTCTAGCTATATACTCTTAACAAAAAAACACATTAATGCACAAAACTAATTAAACATGAGTTCTAGGTTGTACTTACAACTTTTTTTTGGATGCCGGATCGAGTGAGATGAAGATCGTTGCACCAAATCTCTCAATATTAGCCAATCTACAAAATTAAACCATTGATCGGAACCTAATTAAGAGATGTACATATAACATGTTATATATCCTACAAGTTGAAATAAAAAAAATGCTCATATAGCATATATATAGCAAATTCAAAAGCGTGTGCATGCAAATCTTGAAATAAGAAGAGATATTCAAACTTATAAAGAAAATCTCCACATATAAAGAATATATAGGTCATATATAGCTAATATATTGGGAAATTTTACAAAATACCCTTTATTTTCAAATCAACAAACAAAATACCCCTCTCCCAAAATTATCAACAAAATACCCCTGTGGACCCCACTTTTTTCTCCATTTTCCCTCCCTTCCACTTCTCCACGTTTACTCCCCTTTGTTTTTTTGCTATGTGATTAAGAGCAAGTTATGAGTTAATGACAATTATTGTGCATTCTTCAATTCGAGCAGGAAATCACAGAAAATAGATATATGTTCAAGTACAGTGAATCGTGTTATTTATAATTTCTCCTTCTTAAATTTTGTAATAACCATAAAGATATTTAGAATGAGAAAATTATTATTTTGATTAAATCAATTTTTTTGGCATGCATCAATTATTTTTGTACAATGCTTCACATGAAAAGATATTTTAGTTCTTTTGCAATCGAAACTGACCAAGGTTCATTGTTTTACAAGACATCACATCTGCATAAACTATAGTTTGCATTACTGATAAAAATAAAATAAGTCAGAATAATGGCTACATTCTCTTAAAAAAAACAATGACCATAAGTACAACCATTTTTTAATTTAAGCCAGAAATCAGCAAACAAGGTCATTATATTTATAGGTATGGTAGGATCTCACATAAAATCTTTTTATTAGTAATTTTATATACTATTTTTATTTCAGAAGGCTAGCATGCATGGATTGACACTTATACAGAGAGTTATATACTTTTGTAATATGTATTCATGTATTTCCTAATTAAATCTCAAAGGATTAAAGGAACAAACTAAAGGAAAGAACTCTGCATCCTCTTGAGTAATTGCACTAAAATGTTAAAGCAAACCCCACCGCATCACCATTCGCCTCCGCCTCCACTATAGCGCTCCACCTCTGCTTCCCTCTTTTTCTAGTTCTCACCGAAATTGGTGTTTCTTCTCTCTCATGCATATACACGGGTGCCACGATGAACCCAGCTGAAACGGTTCAAGGAGTGGTTGTATGTGCAACCAACACATCCAAAGAATCAGACTCGTGCAACGTCATAGCCTCCCTGTCCTGTGGAACAACACCAGGAATGCAATCAGGTAAGTGACACGGGCTTTACTTTTGGGGTTGATAGCTTCTTTAAGGAGCCAAATAATGGAGGCACATGGTATCTATTGACAAATTAATTAATGCAGGGAGTTTGGTTCAATATGGAGCAGGCTATTGTGTCCATGCTTTCTCTTCCTTTCAAATGGAGGCACTCAACCTTTTCCGTGGAATGCAGGCATTTAAAAGAACTGGGAATAGTAGAATGTGTGTTTCTTACATATACGAAGTTGTTGGTAAATTATACAGGTTTCATCAGGCCCATACTATACCTAACATAGCTAAGGATTCACTCTTTGGTTTATACCGGTTTCACGTACCCTCTGTTTACTTATAATGGATTTAGCATGTAAACTGCACGTACCACTAGCATGGTTCTTGAAAAATATCACTGCTGTTGCTCTTGTAATATTTTATGTGGTCTATGTAATATTCACTTGTAACATGTAATGTACTGAACACTTGTTCAATGAAAAAAAAAAAAAAAATTCATACTGGACCCATGAACACAATTTCCTATGCGAATTGAAGAATGCATAATAGTTGTCATTAACTCATAACTTTCTCTTAATAACTTGCCAAAAAATTCATGGGAGTAAACGGGGAGGAGTGGGATGGAGGGGAAAAGAGAAAAAAAATGGGACCCACAAGGACATTTTGTTAATAATTTTTAGAGAGGGGTATTTTGTTTGTTGGTTTGAAAAATAAGGATATTTTATAAAATTTTCCTTAGGATTGGTTGTCTATAAAAACCAATCCTGATAGTATCAGAATCAGTTTTAACAAAAAACCAATCCTAATAGTTCATAAATTTGAGTCGGTTGACAATAAAATCCGATCTGAATAGTTTTTAGGATCGGTTTTTTTAAGAAAACCGATCCAGATACTTATTAGGGTCGGTTATCTCATATAACCGATCCAGATATGCCGATCCTGATTCCAGTTTTTACACTAGCGCATTCCTATTGAATCTAATTAATATACACGTGCATAATGAGCCAGGAGATGAGCTTCAGGATTGTCCTCTCGACTAACATACACACATTTATGAGTAGAACTAGGGTATTCTTTAGTTTACTAAGACTTTTGGTGAACTCAAGTCTAAGAATCGTCATTTCAGCTTCAAATGACGAATCTGAACCATTGAAACCCGCCTATGTTACGAGTGATGTGTCTACATATGAAAATTTTTAATTTTGAAATTAATTTAGTATAATTAAAGTCAAGATATCAAAATTAGAAGGTTAATATATTAATTTTAAAGCATTAATATTTTGAACGTTTTTTTGACCATTTGACTCCATGCAAAACTAGTTTCAAAATTAGTTTTCTTTTTACATGTAGATGCATCACTCGTAAGATAGACAAGTTTTAACGTTTCAGATTTGTCATTTGAAGTGGATTTTATGAATTTAATTTTGACTTGAGTTGACCGAACAAATTGGTGAACTCAAGAACAACCTAGTTCTACTCCGCATTTATAATCCTTATTTCCAACCAAAATGCGCCAAATGTGCACATGATTTCCCCATGTGTCCTCCAATCACAAGTTCACAACTAACGGGAGGCGTTTGCCAATACTAAAGACATAATGCACCAACTGCTGCGAATCTGTCAGAAACAAACCACGAGAAACCCCAAAAAAACAGCAATGCTTAATTGCATTCCCATTAAAAATCTCATTACCTTCCTATGAAATGGAGAAGTTCATTATTCAAACTCAACGGCAGATCTCGAGATCTACCCATTTCATTTATTAATTCCGTTGATTCTATAGACTTCAGATCGCATCTCTCGACCCAGCTGCTAATTTGTACTAACAAGAATTGAAAATGACCGACTAACGTAACATAATTATTGGATGGGGAAATAATCTTTCCCTTTCTACGAATTAATTATTTATTGGATGGGAAAAAAAACAATCTTTTCCTTTCTACGAATTAATTATTTATTGGATGGGAAAAAAAACAATCTTTCCCTTTCTACCAATTAATTTAGTGGTAAGAATTTCGTTGCAGTACATGCATGATTGGTTACATAGGATAGGTCCAATATGTAAGCCCTCATGTACCTTAATAATATGAACTGTAATTTATAATTTATTATAATTTATTTTATATACTAAATAATAAATAAGTAAGAAAGTACCGGTTCACTGGCGTGTAATTCCCGACACTATCGTCTCATCGGAGTCTCTCCCCCTCCTTTGACTCTTCCTCATCGATCGGGTCGTTCAGGTCAATCCCCAACAAATAAAACCTAAAAAAATATTGAGGTGGTAACTAAAAAATTTCGGCGTCCAAATGAGTATTAAATATTCTGATTTCCAGGCACGCACACTAACATGTGGCATAACCACTTCTCTCGACATCTAATGATAAACTTCAAAACTAAACCTATTTTACACCAGAATTATGTGTTTAGGTAGGGTCAAATTTTTTAAATTTAATACACAGTGGCTACTCGAATCTCTAACAATATTATAGTGTACTTAATTATTTGTCATGAGATATAACTTTCTGAAATTCGTCTCTTAATTTTACTCCAATTTCCTTCTTCTCCTAATCGACCAAATGAAACCAAAGGAAAAAAAAAAAGTCACAATAATTAGTGATTCATATCCTCGGCCTCAACACACCATTTGAGTTTAAATCGGATCCGTTTGTTACATATTCACACGAATTTAAAGAGATTTTGTACATTACATCCATAGACGGATTGATCCGGATTCTGATAATTAGATGGTCCACATATAAACTCAAACGGTGTGTTAATGTTGGGGATGTGCACGGACTCACGATTAAGAGGTAGAGGTCCCTAAATTATGAAGAACATTTTGTTTTAACAATCATTGAATTGGTTATCGATGTCAAACACAATTTTATTATCAATACAACTTATTTCTTTTTAGCTATTGTTATATTTTTGTTGAATATAATTTATTAGACTCCAACGAAAAAAATAATAGGTAAAATTTGAGTCCGAATACTATGATATGATATCAGTGGTATTTGTCACCGGACTACAAAACCTATACATAGGCAAAATAAGCGGTAAAAAAAGAATGAAAAATGAATGCATTGAAAAAGTTAACTTAAAAACCTTCTTTCTTTGACTGCTAGCTTGATTTGATAAATGCCATAAAAAAATTTAATTTTTTCACATAAACACAGTGCTCGTAAAGTAAATTGATTTGTACGATTTGAATTTGTTATTTGAAAAACTATCCGATAGGTTTTGGACTCGGAGGCATTTAGGTTGAATAACCACGTACTGTAAAAATTTAATCAAACACATATATATATGATATAAACTGTTGACGTATGTAATTAACAGAAGTGTTATTTAAATTCACTATATATTATTTAACTCTTTATATTTTGTAATAGATTGAAAATGTAAAATTACAATCGTTTTTATCCAATAGCACTCATCGCCCGCCACCTCAACAACACCGATCGAGCACTCTCCATCGTTGAAGGTTCCTGCAACTGACTCTCTATTTATATCTTAATTTCTAGGGTTTTCTAGTTTGGGGGTTTTTAGGATAATATGGTTATAGGGTTTAGTTTTAGAACTTTTGTTTTTTTAAGCATTAATTTGTAGTTTTGGAGGTTCTTTCATTTGTAATTTAATTTCAACAATGTTGGTCCAAGAATATTTGCCACGTACGAAAAGACTAAGAAGGGTCACTCCACAATGAATTAATATTACTACTGACGGTAATGCTGGTTTGGATGTATGGGTAAAATTCTCTTATTTGACATTTTATTGATTTGATTCTTCAATACATGAAATATGCAAGAACGACATTGCCTTGACATTCAATTACATTGATTTCATTTTTTGAAAATTCGCATCCATTCAAGGCCTGTTAGGAGGAATACAAAAAGAACAAGGGAATGGATATTAGCTAGAGCAAAGCCAAATGTCAACCAAGAAGCTGATTCTCCGAACTGTACTAAGGTAAGGCACCTGACTGAATAAATTAGTGTTTTTATAAGTTGCTATATGTACACGAAAGTGATACAATCATATGTATATAATAGGGCCCTGCTGATGGGATTAATGAGATGGTCAGAAAGAGTATTACTAAATTGGTGCTACTGAGATGGTCAATACCTGTAGAAGGAATATGGGGTTGGGTCCGCTTGTAAATCAGGAGGCATTGGACGAACTAGGCCTGGAATTCCAACTACTGCATGACATATATCTTGCCATGCCACTATTTGAAGGAGGAGCCTTCCGCATCTTTATTGGGCTGGGAGCTTTACGGGATGAGAGCTTTCAGATAACAATGGATTTCAAAGATCTCTGTGATTTTATGACTTGGAACGACATCAATGTCTTTGTTATCTAAGTCTGGACGATGTAAGTATTTATTAATATAAACAGATATAATATTTTAACAATCAACTCCTTTATTTTATTATGACCCTGACTATTTTCAGGTATTGCATGAAACTAATTCCTAAAGGTGCCCAAAATAATGTTGACATTGGTTTCCTGGAGCCCAGTTCCCTTAGCGACACGGCTATTAAATATGATGGCGAACATTTCTTTTCGTACTTGGTCGATTCCTTGCTAAAGTTGCAGGATAAGAATCTTGTATTCTTACCATGCCACAAAGAAAGCTGCTAATTATACTCAGGTTTATTGTGTATTCTTAACAGGATAATTTTTTTATTTTATTACTTAAATTGTAGGGAACGTTGGAGGCTTCTTGTTATTATCCCAAGACATAATGTTGCATACTTGCTAGACCCGGTGCCAAATAATAATGACAGGGAGTTTTCAATTGTTCTTGTATTATAGCAGTAAGCAAAATACATATAATTTAAAATGCAAAGTACTTCCCTTTGCCTATTTTTAGGTACATACCATATACCGACCTTTAATAATTCTAGGACTTTTAAGTCATACATCTCCCAGGGATGTCAACACATGCCGAGGAGAAGAGCACTGGAGGTTAGAATGTTTCAGGTAAGAAATATTTTAATCGAGTATTTCCTTGCAATTTATTTGAAGTTCCAATTGCACTACTAATTAGATATTATTTTAAATAATACACATTTGATCAGAGCCCCACACAAAGCAATTTACAGGAATCCGGGTATTATGTAATGAAGAACATGGAGACGCTCATAAAAAATTATGCACGTTCATTTTCAAAGGTTTGTCAATCACATGTTTCTATCATGCTTTCAGATTAAGTTCTTAATTATATATGTTATTCATATGTTTTCATTTATTAATGCAGTGTTGTCTGTCCAAAATGACGTACAAATAACACGAATTACATGTCATCCGTATGCAATGGTGTAAGTTCTTCCTGGAATTATCATCAATTTAATTGATGTGCAGGTACTTGGCAGTGGAAGAATTTGACAATTTGTTGTCTGTGGTTTAAAACAGTTATTGTTTTCGGGTTCTTATGTTCAGACACTTAATTTGTTGTTGGTTTTAATTATTGTTTGGTAAGAACAATTAGTTTTCTAGTACAATGAACTATTATTGTGTTTATTGGATGTATGTGTGATATTGTTAGAACTTGTTGGATAATAATTGTTGTAAACTATTTATATATGTTACTTGTGGCATGGATTGATATGTATTATATGTTGGAGTACTTCTATATGTATATATTAATTATTAAAGATGGGTATGGAATTAGCGCATGCATGTTTATTTTTGTTTTGCTAGCTGTGTTTTAAAAATGGCTAGGCTAGCCCGTAATACAAGAATTAATAATAAAAAAATAATAATAATTACATATACATCACCATCGGCTCATAAATTAATGACCTGCTAGAAAATTAGGATTTGCCAACGCCAACACAAACAAAACAGATGGTGCAAGATACTATTGCAATCGGTTATTGAAATTCAATAGACAGTGTTAATCACATTTGCCGTCGGTGGCGAAACGAAAGCGATGGCGTTGGGTTTGTCAAACCTGATGGCCGGTTGTGCGTTGCCGATGGTATATTGATTAATGCCATTTGTTTTGAGCCGATAGCATAGGTCTGTACATTTTCTATTGGGGCGATAAGCAACGGTTCAGAATCCGATGACGAAACGCGATTTCAAACGATATAAAAATATTTTTCTCTAGTAGTGATTCTAACTATTATTTAGTTTTTTTTTCTTCTTTTTTTAATATATAACTTATAATTTTATTAAAATGATCTTAGTTGGCTGACATTATCATTCAGAAACTCAAAATAATAAATAAAACAGTACAAGAGTTACAAAAACTGAAAAGGAAAATTAGAAACAGGTAATTAACATTTCCAGGTACCTAATTAATTAGGAGCAACTATAGTATTCTACTGAAAGAAATAGCAAATCCTTTCAACTAATCATTCTTTCTGAATTTGTTACTCTCAAAATCTTTATCTAGCGGGTCCAAAAAAATAATTACATTTGACTTTTTTTATTAAATTAATCTTTTCAAATCCAAAATAGTGAAAACACGACACATCCTTTGTAAATAATTTTCTTATCAATATATTTGTTATAGATATATTGGCAATTGCCGACTAACCTTTGAAAAAAGAATAAAACGTTAACACAACACATCCTAGTTTGATTTTTTTTTTTAATTTGTTATTTTCAATATCTCAGCAAAGTATGACGTACTTTATCATAAATTAATTTTAGATATTTTTTACTCGATAATTTTCTTTTGCCTCATTTAATTGTTATTTTTTTTTAAGTAAATGCTCGCTTTGACCGTGCTAGTATATTGGTGAATAAGTTTAGAGAACATAATGATTGTTCTATTTTGTTTTTCTGTGAATTTAAGTTTATATCCGTGTCAGAAAATAGCTAGTCAAGAATTTCATTTTATATCCATGATAAGCATTATTACCAATTTTATTATCTAGACAATAAAAACCAAAATGGTTATATATATATTCATATTATATTTTTGCTTTCTAGACAAATGAAATATTTTGGGCCATTTTTCCCCAATTAAGACATATAAAATATATTACATTCTAACTATGTGAAAAAAGTAGTTATTGAAATTGATTTTTTTTTCCTCTTTCTTCATGATGTTTAATATAATGCTGTCTTGGTTTCCGCCCGAATTAGATTAAACGATGGATCCAGAATGCAAACTTTGGGAATGGTGAAGTTAACGACTCAAAAATCAGATTTCAAAACTAAATGAATGAGACATGATACATTATATTTAGCTAATTCATAAAGCTCACGATTCGAAAAGCTCAAACGAAAGAAAACATATATTATGGAAATGGGGACCACACTAATGATCAAAATAAATACCAATGTTAGAGGTCGATGTTAAAGCTGAACCAAATTAAAACCTTCCATTCACAAAGAAACGTTAATGGCAGAAACTCACATATGTTTAGATGACGAGCTCATTAACCTGTCAGAAACAATTTTTCGTGAACTTGACCCATTATGGGGCAGACCGAACGAGATAGAGAAGGTCACCATCTTTCCTGTACCCTATAAGTTTCGTGAAGCCAAGAAAAATCTTTTTGATCCCTCTGTCATCTCCATTGGTCCTTTCCACCATGGTAAAGAAGGTGTCCAAGCCATGGAGGAGCAAAAATTGCGGTTCTTGCGGGATTTCCTGTCCCGTGGGGACCACATAAATTTAGATCTCTGTTTATATGAGATTAAGAACCTAGAAGATAAAGCACGGCAGTGTTACAGTGAGAAGGTGCCTTCTGAAAGCAATGGCTTTGTAAAAATGATGTTACTTGACGGATGCTTTGTGCTCGAGTACTTCTTAAAATGGTACGAACATAGGTTAAATTCTATTGGTCATTCCGATCATTCTGTGTTCATACTTTCCGATTTGCTACTTTTAGAGAACCAAATCCCCTTCTTTATAGTCGATAAGTTGTGTGAGATTGGTCTGAAACCAGAAGATAGAAAGAAATTTACAAATTACCTTGTTAATATTTTTGCCCAAGCTGGACCAGCAGGTGACTCCACATTTTCAAACCCTCCAGTTACAATTCATTTTTCTGAAGGTTCTCCAGTTAAAATTTTTCTTTCTGAAGATTATTCAGTTGAAATTCATCATTTCATCCATCTATGTTACCACTCCACAATAGCCAGTAATCAAATCACACCAGTTCGTTCCGAATCATTCCATCAGATTAGAATTATTTCTTTGCCTCAAGTAATTTTTTTATGGGTGCTCACAAGAATATTTCGCAAAAGCAATTCTCTCCCAAATTCTATCCGGAAAAGCTTGATGGCGATCCCTTGTGCCACTGAGCTCCAAAGTGCAGGCATTGAACTCAGACGAAATAGAAACCCGCACCATATGCTCGATATAACATTTGATCGTGATGTCTTGGCAATCCCTAGACTGACAATCACCAATGAAAGTAAAACTCTTTTGGCCAACCTCATAGCATTTGAACAGTACAAATCAGATAAAATGAGTACAAACTTGTCAAGCTTTGCATTGTTCTTGCATTCGCTAGTCAACACGCCAGAGGATGTGATGATACTACAGCAGTGCGGAATCATCAATAACCGTCTGGATAGTGAAGAGGAGTTGAGTGATTTCTTCAACCAGATCTGCAAAGGCATGGTTGTAAAGAATGATCACTTTTTGGCTAAATTGTTCAAGGATGTGAACAAATACTGTGAATCAAGATTGAGCAGGCAGCGGGTAAGCTGGAAGAGGCATAAAACACAATTTATTCGTACATATTTTAGCAGTCCATGGACAGCGATTTCTCTTGTCGCTGGTGTGTTTGTTGTACTGCTTACATTTGTACAAGCTTTCTTTGCAGTTTATTCCTACTACGTTCCTCCGAGCTGATGTCGCCTTAACAATCATTTGTGAAAGTGGCTTTACCATGCATGCATGTTATCTAGTAGTTATTATTGAAATCATTTGTTTTTGTGTTCTTTTTTTCCATCATTGTGTGTCATTTCGTTAGTCTTATATGTATCTTGTATCTTTATTTGTTTTTATGATATGGTACGGAGTTTATTACAGGCACCTTGTAATTCTGTATTGTATGATTGTATCATTGGTTTTCTTTTACTTTGTTTTTCTTTACAATTTTCTTTGAAGGTTATTTTCTGGTTCGGAAACAGCCATGCATGCATGTCAATAAAAATGAATATACAGCAAGCAAACTCTTTCAATTTATCTACATCTATATCTATATCTAGTCTTAAAATTTTCTCCTGTATTTCTACCAACAATATATGGAAAATCCGTATCCCCCAAGATCTCAACTTTTGAAGTTGATACGTGTAAAAATCTGAACCGTTTAGCACGAATCTTGAAGCAACATATTTTTTATTTTATTAACCGTCCCCCGGCATCTAAATAGGGAACGTTTAAATCTGGCCCGTACAAGTCCCGACTCAAAACTTGAGATATCTGAGAGGATACGCGTTCCAATATATTTGAAGTCATGTTCGTAGCCAGCCTGTTGGGCCTTCTTCAGGTCTCGCTTTTTCTTGTTTGCAGAATTAAGAATTTTAAATGGGTTAACCAAAAGTACATAAGATCAAGTATATAAAAGGATAAAATGGTCATATTACAAGAAATGTACTAAGTCCTTTTGCAAATTACCACAGCAAATTACAAGTCAGAGTTGTTTGATCCGATTTGAAATTTTGAAATTCAATGCGGACTATTTATTTTAAAATCCGTAATGTGAATCTAAACAAACATGATTGTAGGTGCTAAGTATAATTTTTGCTTAATTTCTTATAGTCTAAATTAAGAAGGCTTTTTTTTTCTTTTTTTTTTTTTATGCAAAAGTGGATTTTCACATGTTTCATTACAAAACAAATTAAGGAGTTATTTGCTGACAATAGTTTTGCTTGTTAGATACTTATTTTCTGATATAACGTGCATGTAACTTGATATCTTCTATTGTCGCATTATTTTACTACTTGAGCTTTAGTAGTGATTAGAGTGGGAAAAATGACACGGCGGAGCCGGTTCCATTACGGAATGGCATGGTTACGGTACGGAACGAAATGGAATGGCACGATACGTGTGTCGGTTACGTGTTGTGACTCGCGTGTTTCGCGTGTCATGACCATCTTTAAAAAATTTGACATGACACGGCACACGAAATATTTAGTCATGGCACGGCACGTAGTCACACGTGAAATGTCTGACCATGAATCTTCCACTTGATTGATGCACCGCTGAAATGTCCAACAATTTCTTCCCTACTCTCTGAAAATGGGACCATCAAACCTTGCCTTTCTCTACTCTTCTCCTGTACTCTCTTTTTATGCTCAAAACCTTTCTACACATGACATCACTACCTAATCAAATGAGAACAGAGTAAGTCCAATGAGCATCGATCTACTTTTGGGTTCGATCCACATTAAGATCTGTGTGCACGGAAATTAGAGCAGACACATATGGATTTTAAAGCGAAGGACAGACATCTTAATACAGATCAGGCAGTGATTGCTATTTTCGATGGTCTAGAATTTTATCAAAACAACGATTTTCAAAAATTCTAAAAAAAAATGTAAAAAAAAAAGTAAAAAATTTCAAAATAATGTAAAATTTGGTGTCAAAGCACATTTAATAATGGAGATCATGTTGAATGGTCCAGATCGACCTTTGAACTTCACAAATAAAGATATGACCATAAAGTAAAACACATTGTATAAAACACGTTGTTTATTTCATACGGGTGGCTTAGCCACGTACCTTTGACTGAACCTTAAATCCGCCCTTGATGAGCGGCACAAGTTGTTGAGTATATGAGTTTTTCTTGAGCTTGAATCTCCCTCTCATACTCTTGAATCTTGAGTTCTAGTATATTATTTTTAGTCATTCATTTAGGAGAATCCAACGGCAGACGATCAACCTAGAGGAAATCCCTGTCGTTAAAGTGACAACTCATTTGAATTTTTTTTTTTAATAGTTAGTGATTTTAAATACCAACTAATAATTTTATTGATAAAAAAACGTATTTATAATAGATTAAATGACTGTAATTCCTAAATTTACTCTTTATTCTCATAAAATCTAATCTAGTATTATAATTCTCATCTCGCTTCATAACTGGATCCATTTCTTTGACCGCCACCGCACTCCGACGACAACCGTATCTACTTACCGTTGTGCTCTAATCGAGTTGTTGATCACCATAATACTTTAATAGTCATCTCACTCCACGACGGGATCCGCTTCTTTGACCACTGCCGCACTCTAACAACGATCGAATTTACTCAACACACACTTCAATCGAAATGTTGATCACCCTAACACTATCTCGAAAAATATTGTTAAAGTTAGAAAATTGCAATTGCAATGCATATGTTTTAAATAGTAGGTGTATCAAATTTGGACCATGCAATTTGATGACATTAGCTTAATTTCCATCAAATAATTTAAAAAAATTAATAATGGAGTTTAATGATTTTATGGTAAATGACGAATCTAATCTTAAATTCACTCAAATTTAATACACATCCTATCTAAAAAATTAATAATACATATCCATTTTTAATTTTAATTTGAATTATATTTCATAAGATATTAAACACTAAGCTTTGTTCTAAGTTTAAGAGGAGGTTATTTTGTTCTAAGTTTTGAAAAAGAAGGATATTATATAAAAATTTTCCCGCTAAAACTAAACACCAAGGGTTTCAAAAAAAAAAAAAAAAATACTAAACACTAAGCTTATCAGACTTAAAAATTGATCAGTATGTGCATACCTTGTCAAAAAAAAAGGCAGTCCAAAACCGATGCATTGCCTTGTCATACAGATCAGTCGGCATCAAAGTGGTTCCGGATCCAGCCCAAACATCGTCGATATACTGCACAATATTCATGGACTCACATATCGGTTTTCCGTCATAAATCAGAACCAGTATCTTCTTTTAAACCGGATTTGACTTGAGCAACAACTCGCTCTTTGTACTTAATTTGTAAATGAATGTAGGATTCTATTCTCCATTTCCATTTCCTTAATTTTGACTTTAAAAAAACCAATCTCTCCTCTGTGAGCGGCACATATTGTTGAGTATATGAGTTTTTCTTGACCTTGAATCTCCTTCTCATACTCTTAAATCTTGAGTTCTAGTATATTATTTTTTAATCATTCATTCAGGAGAATCCAATGGCAGACAAACGATCAATTCGGAGGAAATCTTGTCGTTACAGCGACAACTCATTTGAAATCTCGATTTTTTTTTTTAATGTTAGTGGTTTTAAATACCAACTGACAATTTTATTGATAAATTAAAAATATATTTACAATATATTAAATGACTATCATTTCTAAATTTACTCTTTATTCTCATAAAATCTAATCTAGTATTATAATCCTCATCTCGCTTCACGACCAGATCCGTTTCTTCGACCTCCACCGTGCTCCAACGGCAACTGGAGCTACTTCTTGTCGCGCTCCAAACGTGACGTTGATCACTATAATACTTTAATTGCCATCTCACTCTACGACTGAATCAGCTTCTTCAACCATTGTCGTACTCCGACAATGACCAGATTTATTCACTGTCGTGCTTCAACCGAGATGTTGATCACCCTAACACTATCTCAAAAAATATTGTTAAAGTTAGAAAATTGAAATTGCAATGCATATGTTTTAAATAGTAAGTGTATCAAATTTGGACCATGCAATTTGATGGCATTTGTTTCGCATCAAATAATTATAAATTTTTAAAATTGAAGTTTAATGATTTAATGATAAATGACGAATATAAATTTTAAATTCACTCAAATTTAATACACATCCTATCTAAAAAATTAATAATACATCATCAATTTTTAATTTTAATTTTAATAATATTTCATAAGATATTAATAAATATACCGTAAAAAAATAGATGCCGGCCTTAATCAAATTTGTACTAACATAGTAACGATGCGATTTGATTGAACCCGACCCAATAATATTTTGGGGGCCCACAGATATGATGCGGGCTCGTGGCAATACCCTAAAGAAATCTTAGGAGACCTGCTCATGAAGCAAAGCAATTGTTCTGTATATCATGGCTTCAATTTTAGGAATGAAATGTGCTGCGATCCGAATTTGATAAACAGTACCCTGCAATTCCTGCTTTTTTAAATTCAATTGTTGATTTATTTTGAGATGCGTGCATAGAAAAACTAACTGTTTGGAGATGCGTACACAAAAATATTAAATGGTTAGATTTGAAAAAGCAGGAATTGCAAGGTACTGTTCATCAAATTCGGATCGCACCAGATTTCATTCCTCAATTTCATCTCTGTCTATCAATCTATAAGGTTTTTTGGTTCTGCTGTTCCATTTGCTTTGATGCTATTTGTGTTGCTACTTGTTTTAATGCTTTACGCATGCACTATGAGTGTCTTCATTTATATAATTATAAATATTATTTTACTGTATCAACAACTATATAAATTATCTCTAATTTTATACCAAATGAATGACTAAATTTTTTTATACATATTAGAAATTTGGCTCGGTGAAGTCAATGACTAAAAAATCAGATTTCAAAACTAAATGAATGAGGCGTGATACATTATATTTAATTAGCTAATTCATAATGTCAACGGCTCAAAAAGGTCAAAACGAAATTAAGAAAAGATTTATTATGGGAATGGGGACCACACTAATGATCAAAATAAATACCAATATTGTTAGAGGTCATTGTTATGTTAAAACTGAATCAAATTAAAATCTTTCCATTCACGAAGAAACGTTAATGAAAGAAGCCTAATTCTAAAAAAATATTGTTGTTTTAGGTTAGTGGTTTTAAATAAAAACTAACAAATTCATTGATAAAAAATGTAATTACAATAGATTAAATGACTGTAATTCCTAAATTTACTCTTTCTTCTCATAAAATCTAATATAGTATTATAATTCTCATCTCGTTTCATGACCAGATCCGTTTCTTCAACCGCCGCCGCACTCCGACGGTAACCGGATCTACTTACCGTCATGCTCCAATCGAGATGTTGATCACCATAATACTTTAATACCCATTTCGCTACATGATCAGATCCGCTTCTTCGACCATTGCTGCACTTCGACAATGACCAGATCTACTCACCGTCGTGCTTCAATCAAGATGTTGATCACCCTAACAGTATCTCAAAATATATTGCTAAAGTAAGAAAATTGAAATTGCAATGCATATGTTTTAAATAGTAAGTGTATCAAATGTGGACCATGCAAGTTGATGGCATTTGCTTTCCATCAAATAATAAAAAAAAATAAAAAATGGAGTTTAATGATTTTATGATAAATGACGAATCTAATTTTAAATTCACTCAAATTTAATACACATCCTAGCTAAAAAATTAATAATACATCATCAATTTTTAATTTTAATTTGAATAATATTTCATAAGATATTAATCAATTTTAATTTTAAATAAATATACCGTAAAAATTAGATGCCGACCTAATTAAACAAATTTGTACTAGGAGATCTGGTCATGCATGATGCAAATAGTAACGATGCAATTTGATTGAACCCGACCCAATAATATTTGGGCCCACAGATATGATGCGGGCTCGTGGCAATGCCCTAAAGAAATCTTATAGGAGACATGGTCATGAAGCAAAGCAGTTGTTCTATCCTGGCTTCAATTTAAAAAAAAAGAAAAGTTATTCTATCCTGGCTTCAATTTCATCTCTGTCTATCAATCTACAAGGTTTTTGGTTCTGCTGCTCCATTTGCTTTGATGCTATTTGTGCTGCTACTTGTTTTAATGCTTTACGCATGCACTATGAGTGTCTTCATTTATATAATTATAAATATTCTTTTACTGTATCAACAATTTTAGAAATTATCTCTAATTTTATACTAAATGAATAACTAAATTTTTTATACATATTAGAAATTTTGGTCGGTGAAGTCAACGACTACAAAATAATATTTGAAAACTAAATGAATGAGGCGTGATACATTATATTTAGCTAATTCATAAAGTCATCGACTCAAAAAACCCAAAACGAAATTAAGAAAACATTTATTGAGGGAATGAGGACCACACTAATGATCAAAATAAATACCAATGTTAGAGG
Source organism: Carex pumila (assembly GCA_033356055.1). Classification (NCBI taxonomy): domain Eukaryota; kingdom Viridiplantae; phylum Streptophyta; class Magnoliopsida; order Poales; family Cyperaceae; genus Carex; species Carex pumila. The sequence goes on along the minus strand of JARJHM010000122.1, from coordinate 244,195 downwards.
TCGTTGTTACGTTCAAGCTCAACCAAAAATCTTCCATTCACTCAACCTTCACAAAAAAAAAAAAATCTTCCATTCACTAAGAAACATTAATGGAAGAAAATCAGATAGTAGTTCTAGATCTCGACCTGTTAGAATCACTAGCACGTAAACTCGACACATTGGTCAAACCAAATGAAGCAGACAACTTCACCATCTTTCCTGTACCATATAGATTTCGCCAAAGCAAGGAAAATCTCTTAGAGCCCTCTGCCCTCTCCATTGGTCCATTCCACCATGGTAGGACAAGAGTCCAATCCATGGAGGAGCAAAAATGTCGGTCCTTGCGGGATTTCCTGTCCCGTGGGGACCACATAACTTTGGATCTCTGTTTATCAGAGATTAAGAAGCTAGAAGAGAAAACTCGAAGGTGTTATAGTGAGAGGTTGCCTATGGACAGCAATAGCTTTGTAGAAATGATGCTGCTTGATGGATGCTTTGTGCTTGAGTACTTCTTAAAATGGTATGAACGTAGGTTAATTGGTTCTGTGTTCGAACTATCGGATTTGGTACTTTTAGAGAACCAAATTCCCTTCTTTATAGTCGAGAAGTTGTGTGAGATTGGTCTAAAACCACAAGATAGAATTGATTTTAGAAAGTACCTTGTTTATATTTTTGCCCAAGCTGGACCAACACCAATAGTTCTAGATGACTCCAAAGTTAAAAACCCTACAGATCATCACTCCGAAGTTCCAAACCCTACAGATGATCACTCCAAAGTTCCAAACCCTCCAGCTGAAATTCATCATTTCATCCATCTATGTTACCATAGCTTAATACCCATTAATCCAACGAAACCATTTGTATCTAGTTCCGAATTTTTTTTTCCATTTATGTCAAGTAGAATTAAAAATTTGCTTCTTGATATTTTTTTTTGGGTGCTCACAAGAATATTTGCCAAAAAAAATTCTCTATCATTCCCAAATTATACCCTGATCCCTTGTGCCACTGAGCTCCAAAATGCGGGCATAAAACTCAGACCAAAGAACAACCCTAATCATATGCTCGATATATCATTTCATCATTGTGTCTTGGAAATCCCTCCACTAAAAATCACCAATGAAAGTAAAACTCTTTTGGCCAACCTCGTAGCATTTGACCAGTGCAAATTAGATGAAAATCAAGAAATGCATGCAAACTTGTCAAGCTTTGCATTGTTCTTGGATTCGCTAGTCAACACGCCGGAGGATTTGAAGGTACTAAAGCGGTGTGGGATTGTTAATAACTGTCTGGATAGTGACGAGGAGTTGACTAATTTCTTCAACCAGATTTGCAAAGGCATGCTTGTAGAGAAAGATCTCTTTATGGCTGAATTGTTCTCGGCAGTGAAAAGCTACTGTGAATTAAGAGGGAGCAGGCGGCGGGCAAGGAGGAACAGGCATAAAAATCAAATCATTGATAAATATTTTAGAAATCCATGGACCGCGCTTTCTCTTGTCTGGAGTTTGATGGTTGTACTCTCTCTTACATTTCTACAAACTTTTTATACAGTTTATCCCTACTACCATCCTCGGAGCTGATTTCGCCTTAACAATCATTTGTGAAATTGAATTACCATTGTATGTTATCAAGGAGTTATTATTGTAATCATTTGTTTTCTTCTTTTGTTTTTTCATCATTGTATGTCATTTCGTTTAGTTTTATATATATATGTGTGTGTGTGTGTGTGTGTGTGTGTGTATCTTGTCTCTCTTTATTTGTTTTTATGATATGGTATGAAGTTTAGAAGCACCTTGTAATTAATTCTGCATTATATCATTGGTTTTCTTGCAATTTTCTTTCAAGGTTATTTTCTGGACCGGAAACAACAATGTATATGTCAATAAAAATGAAATATACGGCAAACAAACTCTTTCAATTTATGTACATTTATATGATCTAGTCTAAAATTTTCTCCGGTATATATTTCTACCAAAAATATATGGAAAAATCCGTATCCCCCGAGATATCTCAACTTTTTAAGTTGATACGTGTAAATATCTGAACTGTTTAGCACGAATCTTGAAGCAACCCATTTTTTTTTATTAACCGCCCCCCTGCATCTAAATAGGCAACGTTTAAATCTGGCCCGTACATGTCCCAACTCAAAAGTTGAGATATCTCAGAGAATACGCCTTCCAAATTCCAATATATTTGAAGTCATGTTTGTCGCCAGCCTGTTGGGCCTGATTCCAATCCAGCCCATATCGTTGTTTCCTTCTGCTTTCGTTTTTTCTTTCTTGTTTGCATTCTACAGCAGAAATAAGAATTTTAATGGGTTAACCAAAAGTACACAAGATCAAGTATACAAAGCAATAACGAGGATGAAAACCAAACTCTGCGACAACCATATCACAAAATCAAAAGAGTAAAATGGTCATATTATAAGAAATGTGCTTCTACAAAAATGAATCCCAGTAAGAAGTTCCAAGTCGTTTTGCAAATTACAACAGCAAATTACAGGTCAGAGTTGTTTGATCCGATTTGAAATTTTGAAATTCAATGCGGACTATTTATTATAAAATCCGTAATGTGAATATAAACAGACAATTGTAGGTGCTTAAGTAGAATTTTTGCTGAATTTCTTGCAGTCAAAATTAAAGTGTTATTTGCTGACAATGGTTTTGCTTGTTAGTTGTTGGATATTTATTTTCCGATCCACTGGATATCTTCTATTGTCGCTTTATTTTACTGTTTGAGCTTCAGTAGTGAAGGGAGGTGATTTTAGCCTTTGGGGAGGCAGGGGTAAAATATAGAGATAAAAAAAAGTATGAGACAATTTGAATTATTGTAAGATAACAATAGTACTGATTCTGCTCCAATGGAGCATTAGTTTTTTAATATTATGTATGGATGACACGCTGGGTGAAATTTCGTGGTACCACCTAGCAAATGTTACTCTAAATATCCTCTGGGTACGATTTGGAGACACTAAACATATCCTCGGACAAGGTGGACCCACTAGTCAGATACTCGGGACAAATTTCACTGGGTATTGAATCTAGGTGGACTTGGATCACATATGCTAAGCTGCGTGAGCCAAACTATCATCGCCCTGGCTCACCATGAACCAAGACCATTTGAAGCAAATTCTATTTATTAGATGTTATTACCTGTTGTCTGTTGATCGATTGAGAGGAATGCACACCACTCTGACCATGAATCTTCCAATTAAGAGGAATGCACACCACCTGTTCGCTGAAATGACCAACCATTTCTTCTCTGCTCTCTCAAACTGAGACCATCAATCCTCACCTGTCTCTACTCTTCTCCTGTACTCTCTTCTTCTCAAAACATTTCTACACATGACATCGCGACCTTCATTAATACACCCCTTTTTAAGAAATTTCCACCTAATTTATTCACATATGCTACATCAATCGACTGAGAACGGAGTAGGTTCAATGGGCATCAACCTCCTTTTGGGTCCAACGAGCCCCAACACTGTCTGATCCGCATTAAGATATGTGTGCACGGAAGTTGAAACAGACACATACGGATTTTAAAGCAAAGCGCACACATCTTAATGCAGCTCGGGTGGTGACTGATCCCATTATCTATTGATAAAACCCAAAGTGAAAACAGAGAAGAGAAATTAAAACATAACAAAAAGAACAAAGAGGAGCAACAAAGAGATGATAAAACAAAGGTCAGAAACTGAGTTATGTGATAAATTGGTCAATTACTGGATTTATTTTCCATTTTTCATGAGCAGAAAATTGCCCTTTCAATCAACAAAAATCATTTCAAATATTATACAAATACAAATCATACATTTCAGTAACAATTGACTTTATATTGAAACATCACTTCGCCGGAGGAAGTCCGGGTATATACTCCGACCAGAGAAACTTGACGAACTCCACGATTTTTGCTGTCTCTGGAGAAGCATTTTGCACTGCTTCATTGTTCGAAAAGTTTTCAGCCCATGTACAAAGAAGCGGTACTCGAGCATCATCTAACAGCTTCAAGTCAATTATCTCTTCAGTTGCTCTCATCCATCCTAAGAAAGAACCAACTGCTATGTCGAGGTATTTAATCGTGTCACCACCGAAGAATGGTTTTCGCTTGCTGATCTTGACAAAAGCTTCCTCTAAAAGTTGTAAAACTGCCCTCATTTGCTCCTTGGCCTCGGCCTTAGCCTCCTCAGTTTGAGACATTATATATATTAAGCCAAATAAAGGGTTAAAAAACTGCAAGAGTTAAATAAATAACAAGTTAGTATAACAGATAATCAAATTTAAATTGTATTTTTATAAAGGAAGATTTTATTACCTCATGCTTTTCATATCTCATTAATCATTATACCTCATATTTTATATATTTATTTACAAAGTCTAAACTGTTGATCCGAACCACTCAATATGGTATCTATATATATTAAAATTTGTTTGGAGATGAAACTTTATAATTTTTTGATTTTTTTTGTACTATTTCTTAAGATAGGTACAAAATCACTGTTTTGGACCGTTTAAAAAATAGTGATTTTCTATCCATCTTAAAAAATAGTAAAAAAATTTCAAAAAATATAAAATTCCATCCCCAATCATATTTTTGTATGGATATCATGTTGAACTGTTCGGATCAACAATTTAGACTTTGAAAATGATGAAATAAAATATGAGATATGATTAGATATGAAAGACACTAGGCATTAGAACTCTTCTCATTTTTATATTGCAAAATGGAGTTTTTGTGCAACAAATTAGGAAGTAGGGTATAACCAAATTAATAACTAGGCCTTGTAATATTCGGAAGTAGCCCATGGGCCTGGACCAAACAGAAATAAAATTAAAAATCATTTTGGTAAGTACTAAACCAGAGTGAATTTGGAGTCAGGCTATTGTGCTTCATGAAGTAAACAATGTGTTTTATTTGACGTTCATATTTTGTAATTTTAAAGTTCAAATATTTGATTCAATCTGTTCAATATGGTATCTATATTAAATTGTGCTGGAAAACCAAATTTTAGATTTTTTTTGGAAATTTTTTACTATTTTTTTAGAATTTTTAAAAATTGACGATTTTCAAATATTCTAAAAAAATAGTAAAAAAGTTTCAAAAAATATAAAATTTGGTGTCAAAGTACATTTTATAATGGAGTTCATGTTGAATGGTCTAGATTGACCTTTTGAACTTCACAAACAAAGATATGATCTCGAAGTAAAACACATCGTTTATTTCATGAAGTACAATAGCTCAACTAGTGAATTTGATTCTTTTCCAAATTAAGCACTTTTATTTTTTTCTCACAGGAGCAATTCTCACATGCATAGAAGACATGAATATTTTCTTGGAAGTCTGAATTTAACCGCTAAAACTAAACACTAAGACTGTGCTTCACAAAATCCACGCGGAGATGAACAGGAAGGAATAGAAAGGAAGGAGGCAGTATGCGGTTCCCCTCGCTACAGTGATTCCTACAACTCTATTTGGGAGGTACAAATTTGGCAAATTTGTATAGTGCGTTACCCTCACTACAGTAGTGCCTTCCCTCATTTCCTTCTCCGATTTTGTTCTTCTAGAGCGAATGAACAACATGGGCAGCCCCACGTTCCTCTCCTCCTCTTCTTCATCTTCGATGCTATTCCTTTTCATTAATGAAGAGGTTTCTACCCCTCTCTAGAGCACACGGGTTCCAAAAAAAAAAAAAAAAAACTAAATACTAAGCTAGTCAGACTTAAAAATTGATCAGTAGGTGCGTACCTTGTCATCAAAATAGGCAGCCCAAAACCGATGCATTGCCTTGTCATACGGATCGGTCGGCATCAAAGTGGTTCCGGATCCAGCCCAAACATCATCAATATACTGCACAATAATCATGGACTCGCATATTGGTTTCCCGTCATGAATCAAAACGGGCATCTTCTTATAAACCGGATTCGACTTGAGCAACAACTCACTCTTTGAACCAAATTTCTCTTCGAGGAATTCATATTGCACCTCTTTTAGATTCAGTGCAATTCCAGCCCTTATGACAAAGGGACTCAACCTTACCCCAAGTAATTTCACTTCCGGATTTCCACTACTTGCTGCCATTTGATATATATGCACTTGTTGCTCTTTTCTATGCAATAATTTGGGAGCAGAGCTTTTGTTTGTGTTATATAATAATGAGGCCGACTAGTCGTTTCTGGTGGGCACTTATGCTATCTTCTCTAGACCATTTTGCACCTCATATCACATTATTTATTTATTTATTTATTAGGTCAAATAATCTATCTCTGTCGGTCTCCGTCTTTTTATTAAAAAAGTCAGTTGATACTCGATAGTTGATAGTGTTGATGTAAGGCTACGAAATGGAGAGAAAGTAGTCAGAAGAGGCGGTGGGAATTAAAAGACAGAGCAGTGATCGAAGAGGCGCAAATTATAAAAACCCTTATTACATTTTAAACACGGTTAGATACTTATTTTCAGATCCACTGGATATCTTCTATTGTCGCATTATTTTACTATTTGAGCTTCAGTAGTGATGGGAGATGATTTTGGCCTTGGGGAAGGCAGGGGTAAAATATAGAGATAAGAAAAAAAGTATGAGACAATTTGAATTATTTTTAGATAACAATAGTAGTGATTCTGCTCCAATGGAGCATTGGCTTTTTAATATTATGTATGGATGACACTCTGGGTGAAATTTCATGGTACCACCTAGCAAATGTTACTCTAAATAGCCTCTGGGTACGACTTGGAGACACTAAACAAATCCCCAGACAACGGGAACCCACTAGCCAGAGACTTCGAACAAATTTCTCTGGGTATTGACTATAGGTCGACTTGGATCACATATGCTAAGGTGCGTGAGCCAAACTATCAGCGCCCTGGCTCATTATGAACCAAGACCATTTTAAGTAAATTTTCTTTATTAGATGTTATTACCTGTTCTGTTGATCGATTGAGAAAGAATGCACACCACATGTTCGCTGAAAAGTCTGACCATGAATCTTCCACCTGATTGATGCACACCACCTGTTCGCTGAAATGTCCAACCATTTCTTTCCTGCTCTCTGAAAGTGGGACCATCAACCCTCACCTTTCTCTACTCTTCTCCTGTACTCTCTTCTTCTTAAAACATTTCTACACATGATATCGCTACCTACCTTCATTAATACACCCCATTTTAAGAAATTTCCACCTAATTTATTCACATATGCTACATCAATCAACTGAGAACGGAGTAGGTCCAATGAGCATCAGACCTACTTCTGGGTCCAATGAGCTCCAACACTGTCCGATCCGCATTAAGATATGTGTGCACGGAAATTGAAACAAATACATCCGGATTTTAAAACTAAGCGCACGCATCTTAATGCAGCTCGGGTGGTGACTGATCCCATTATCTATTGATGAAACCCAAAGTGTAAACAGAGAAGAGCAATGAAAACATAACAAAAAGAACAAAGAACAAAGAGGGGCAACAAAGAGATGACAAAACAGAGGTCAGAAACTGAGTTATGTGATAAATTGGTCAACCACTGAATTTATTTTCCATTTTTCATGAGAAGAAAATTGCCCTTTCAATTAACAAAAATCATTTAAAATATTATACAAATACAAATCATACAAGTCATCATGCAACCTACACCATATCATCTATCAAAATTGATACATCACCTGGCCGGAGGATGTCTGGGTATATACTCCGACCAGAGAAACTTGACGAACTCGACGATTTTATCGATCTCTGGAGAAGCATTTTGCACCGCTTCATTGTTGCAAAAGTTCTCAGCCCATGCACAAAGAAGCGGTATCTGGGCATCGTCTAAGAGCTTCAAGCCAATTATCTCTTCAGCTGCTCTCATCCATCCTAAGAAAGAACCGAGTGCTATGTCGAGGTATTTAATCGTGTCACCACCGAAGAATGGTTTTCCCTTGCTGATCTTGACAAAAGCTTCCTCTAAAAGTTGTAAAACTGCCCTCATTTGCTCCTTGGCCTCGGCCTTAGCCTCCTCAGTTTGAGACGTTATATATATTAAGCCGAATGAAGGGTTAAAAAACTGCAAGAGTTAAATAAATAACAGGTTAGTATAACAGATAATTAAATTTAAATGGTATTTTATAAAGGAAGATTTCATTACCTCATGCTTTTCATATCTCACCATATCTCATATTTTATATCTTCATTTATAAAATCCAAACTGTTGATCTGAACCACTCAATTTGATATTTATACTAAAATATGTCTGGAGAAGAAACTTTATAATTTTTTGATTTTTTTTTACTACCTTTTAAGATAGGTACAAAATTACTGTTTTTTGGACTGTTAAAAAAACGGTGATTTCTACCCATCTTAAAAATAGTAAAAAGTTTTCAAAAATTATAAAATTTATTCCGCAATCATATTTTTGTATGGATATCATGTTGAACGGTTTAGATCAACAATTTAGACATTGAAAATGATGATATAAAATATGAGGTATGAAAGACACGAGGCATTAGAACCCTCGACATTTTTATATTTCACAATGGAGTTTTTGTGCAACATATTAAGTAGGGTAAAAGAGGAGGGATCCAATTACACCTTTTTTGGTGACACCGAGTTATACTATCCATTTTCAAAGTTTTCAAAGTTCAAATAGTCGATCCAAACCGTTGAACATAATAGATATATTACAATGTGCTTGCAGATCAATTTTTTTTATTATTTATTAAGTATTTAACAAAATCGCTATATTCAGACTATTGAATTTTTGTACCCATCTTAATAAAGAGTAAATATGCAATTTGATTTGCAAGCACAATTTAAGTTATCCATCATGTTGAATGTTTGGATTGACCGTTTGAACCTTAAAAATATAAGGTGTAATTGGATCCCTCCTCATTACAAAGTTAATAATTAGGCCTAATAATATTCGGAAGTAGCTCATGGACTGGACCGAACCAAAATTAAAATTAAAAATCATTTTGGCAAATACTAAACCAGACTTAATTTGGAGTTAAGGCTATTGTGCTTCATGAAGTAAACAACGTGTTTTATTTGACGTTTATATTTTGTGATTTTAAAGTTCAAACTGTTAATTCAAACTGTTCACTATGATATCTATATTAAATTGTGATGGAAAACCAAAATTTAGATTTTTTGGAATTTTTTTATTATTTGTTTATAGTTTTTTAAAATCGATGTTTTTGACGGTTCATAATTTTTTGAAAAACAACGATTTAAAAAAAAATCCAAAAATAGTAAACATTTAAAAAAAATATAAAATTTGGTGTGAAAAGACATTTTATAATGGAGATCATGTTGAATTGTTTGGATCGTGACCTTTTGAACTTCACAAACAAATATATGATCATGACGTAAAACACATCCTTTATTTCATAAAGTACAATAGCTCAACTCGTGAATTTGATTCTTTTTCAAATTAAGTACAAAATTGATCAATATGTGTGTACCTTGTCATCAAAATAGGCAGTTCAAAACCGATGCATTGCCTTGTCATACGGATCGGTCGGCATCAAGGTGGTTCCTGATCTAGCCCAAACATCATCAATATACTGCACAATAATCATGGACTCACATATCGGTTTCCCATCATGAATCAAAACAGGTATCTTCTTATAAACCGGATTCAACTTGAACAACAACTCGCTCTTTGTACTGAATTTCTCTTCCAGGAATTCGTATTGCACCTCTTTTAGGTTCAGTGCAATTCCAACCCTTGTGACAAAGGGACTCAATACTTTCCCAAGTAATTTCACTTAATTCCGGATTTCCACTACTTGCTGCCATTTGATATATATATATATATATATATATATATATATGCACTTGTTGCTCTTTTGTATGCAATGATTTGGGAGCGGAGCTTTTGTTTGTGTTATATAATAATGAGACGGACTAGTCGTTTTTGGTGGGCTGAGATATTGATGGGCACTTATGCTATCTTGTCTAGACCATTTTGAGCCTCATATCACATTATTTATTTATTTATTATTAGTTCAAAACTTCAAATAGTTGTTGATGTACGGCTACGAAATGGAGAGAATGTTGTGTTGAAGACAATCGAATGGGCCAATCCCATTTGATCTTTGCCATCGGTTGAGAACAAAACAGATGGCGTTTTGTTGCTTTGCTATCCGGTAAGAAAGTAAAACCGATTGCATTTGACTTTATCGGTAGGAAGGAAGCCAACCGATGGTGATTTGTTTACTCTGATTTTAATTAAAGGGTCTGCCACTACTTCACTGTGTAGAACCGATTCATTTGAGTTTTGTGAGTAGCCGCTGCTTCTGTGTCTGTTCCGAAATTTTTAAAAACATCATAATTAAAAAAAAAAAAAATCAAATAATCACTAATTTTAAAAACATTTAATTTTGACACGGCCTCATCCCCATGCTACGGACCCTCTCCTTGGGGACCATATCCTCTAGCTACGGCTCCAAAAAGAGGGCCTCAGCTCCTAGTAGCAGCTTCTTTTTTTCTAATCAAACATTTGCGTGTAGGAGAAGGAAAAAATAATAGAGAAAAAAAAGGGGCCCGCTACTAGGGGCTGAGGCCCCCTTTTTGGAACAACATCTAGGGGATGCGGTCCCCAGGAAGAGGGTCTGCAACATGGAGATGTAGCCAGGACATTTTTAAAATTTTCAACAAAAGATGATTATTTGGTTTTTTTTTTTTTGGGTATGGTATTTGTAAAGATTTCGGGTCTCTATTGCCTCTTCACAAAGCATTTTTAAGTTTTGCCCTCTTCTTCTTGAAATTTGTAAGAGGTGTGTGAGAGAGTACTATTGAGTTTGATGATCTTTTGTACTTGTAAAGCTCTTTTGATTTAGTGAATTTGTATCGTGTGCTCCTGTGATTTTTTCTCGAAAGGGTTTCCATATAAAATCTTGTGTCATCTCTATTTCTTATGATTGCTTACTTGCTTGTTGTCTGGGTTTCTTGTGTTATCCTCTATTTTTCTCTATCTTTATTTTATCCAACAAGTGGTATCAGAGTATATCTACACTACCGTCAGATTTGATCAGTTTAATATTAACAAACTGTGTACAAATATTGGTGATTTCCAAACACACAATTCGGTACTAATGGATTGTGTTAATATATATGTTGGAGCTTTTTTTCACGCAAGCACCTCCATTACACACTGTTAATGTGCAAATTTTTCTCATCTGTGTATAATATGTTGTGTATGGTTGTATTTTTTGTACTAGTAATATCCGTCTTATCCATCTGATACAAATATGATAATCATGTAAACGGATTTTATTGACACTTGATTAATATTAAAAGCAAAAATGACTAGACCTGTATTTGGTGTTGACCTACAGATGATTTGCAATAATAAATTCATAGGGGCACTGTTTTGAAAACTTAATTTTTTTTATAAAGAAAATAGATAAAGAGAAGAGGAAAAACTAGCGGAAAGGAGAATCTTCAGCGATAGGAAAGGAGAGGAAGGTCGGGCGAAGGCACAAGTTTTGGTTTATACAGAATTTGGAATAAGGGGCAAAATGGTCAATTTTGATTTTATTTTCATTAAATTATATTTTTAAGTGATAAAATTGAGAAATAGATATATTAATAAAATAATTAAGCTTAGATGGATAAATAACTCATTTCCAAATTTAGATGGACAAATGTCTAAATTCTGGTTTTATGATGGGTATATATATCTAAATTTCTTTTTATTTTATTTTATTTATAAGGTGTTGGTAAAGTGGTATCTTAAAACTAACAAGAATCATATAAAAAAACTCCACAAACACATTATTCATGTGAAATGCCAGTAACAACTGACTTTTTTATTAGTGATCATGCAACCTACACCTTATAATCTATCATGACAGATGATGAATTAAACTATCAAAATTGAAACATCACTTGGCTGGAGGAAGTGTATACTTCGACCGGAGAAACTTGGCATACTCCACAATTTTCACAATCTCTGGAGAAGCATTTTGCACTGCTTCATTGTTGCAAAAGTTTTCAGCCCATGCACAAAGAAGCGGTATCCGGGCATCGTCTAACAGCTTCAGGCCAATTATCTCTTCAGTTGCTCTCATCCATCCCAAGTAAGAACCGATTGCTATGTCGAGGTATCCAATCGTGTCACCACCAAAGAACGGTTTTCCCTTATTACTCATCTTGACAAAAGCTTCCTCTAAGAGTTGTAGAACTGCCATTGTTTGCTCCTCGGCCTCGGCCTTAGCCTCCTCAGTTTGAGACATTGCTAAGCTATATAAAGAGGGTTCAAACTGCAAGAAGTTGAATAACAAGTTAGTATATATAATAGATAATCAAATTTAAATGGTATTTTTATATTGCAAAATATAATACCTTGTCATCAAGATAGACGGTTCAAAACCGATGCATTGCCTTCTGATAAGGATCGGTTGGCATCAAAGTGCGTCCGGATCGAGTCCAAACATAGTCGATATACTGCACAATAATCATGGACTCGCATATGGGTTTCCCGTCATGAATCAAAACCGGCACTTTCTTATAAACCGGATTCGACTTGAGCAACAACTCGCTCTTTGCACTTAATATCTCTTCGAGGAATTCATATTGCACCTCTTTTATATTTAGTGCAATTCCAACCCTTATAACAAAGGGACTCAACCTTACCCCAAGTAATTTCACTTCCTGGTTTCCACTTGCTGCCATTTGATTTTGGGAGGGGAGCTTTTGGTTGTGTTAATATCTACAGATTATATAATGAGGGGGACTAGTCTTGTTTGGTTGGCAAAAACTATATTAAATGATGGCCTTTTAGATTTTTCCACACAGTCAAATAAAAAAAATTGACGGGTAACTATCATGATTAGGTAAGACTAATTGTAATATTTGATTGGTTATGGAATAGAAAGGTTGACCAGACAAATATTATAAAAGGATTAGTTGAATGAATAGATTAATCAGTGAAATAGAAAGGTTGACCAGTCAAATATTATAAAAGGATTAGTTGTTAGGAATGTTGACGGGTCAAACCATTAGTTACAAGCTTAACACTTAACAGAGGTGAGTAGACACAAACTTAAAATGAGAAATTTGTATTTATCTCCATTAAAACTTTTCTTTTCAGATATTTTCCATTGAAATTTAAAATTTAGTTATTTTCCAATTAGAACTCAATTGTTTTATTCATATTCCCATCTCTTCATTTAAAATTTTAAATTAATATTACTAAAAAAATTAACAAACTAGAATTTGAGCAATCCGACCAATAGAATTAGAAATTTCTTTCAAGCCATTGTTCTTTAACCTAATTTTTTTTTTTTTTTGAAAAGCTTTAACCTAATTGTGTACATATGGATAGAAGAAGCTCTTTTCAAAAGATCAGGGTTTATTGTCTGAAAATTTTATATGGTTTCACTCCGATTACTTTTGTACATCAATTTGTTATTTTTTCTTCATTTAAGCAAAATGTAAAAACAATAGATCAAAAAAGAAGACCGTGACTTGCACATTAACCCAAATCCTGTGTATTATTTTTTGGAAATATATATAATATATTCATATTGACCTTGTAATATATATAGCCATTGTGTAATCGAAAAAAAAATACAACTTTTTAAATATAAATTTTCATATTTCTCCTCAGTTTTGCATCTCTCTAAAAACTAACACGATATCAGAGCACTAAGTTCTGTAACCACAAAAATCATTATGTATCAATTCACTGGTATTCACAACATAAACAAAAAAAAAACCATAAAATAGTAAAATCAGCAAAAAACAAATGGCTTAAGAGGAGCAACACAAGGCTACCAACAATACCTCCAAACTTATAAATACGTTGCTCAATGGCATAAATTATCTTACATGGGCAAATGCTGCAGTGAGAGCACTCAGTGGTTGAGACATGAGATAATATATCACGGGAGACAATTTAATCTTCTATATATAAATCATCATTTCTATGGAATTAAAATATTGTTTCGATTTATCCAATATTCTATATTTTTTTAAATAATTTCTAAAAATAAAAAGTCCGTGAAGATGTATTAGAAAGCTTCCAAGGGTAAACCCAGTTGTATTATGGGCTTGTTCTCAGCCCAATACACACAAATCAAATCAATTGAACAGAATAAAACAACTCTTTATCACAATTCTTCTGTAGCGTGTTTGGTACAAGAAAAATAGAAGATGATAACTGAATAACTGGTATGTATCACTGTTCTTCGAGTCTTTTTTAAGAATTCTCTACAGAAAGTTATGAATGTTCAAGTATGCGCAGTTAATGCATTTATGTTTTTATGTTTTTCCCTTATTTTTTGAATTTTTAGAGTTTCTATATGATTTTTTATTGCTAGAAAACAGATGAAATATTATGTGATATAATAGATAATATTAAAGAAAATAATAAAAAAAATTAGTTCATACTTATAAAGTTTGAAAATTGTTTGATTGACTGACATAATTAAGAATATATTCAGAAAAATCTCTCTTGAATAATAGAGTTAGGATAGGGTGGATATAATTATAGACTGGTCTATCCAATCTAAAATCGACGGTCCAGATCTTTCTCGGTCTCTCCAATAAATATATCAAATTGGAGAAGAGATTCCTTATTCCTTTTCTGCCAATGGCAAAAAAAACTATACATATTCCAAAAATAGCAAAATTAGCAAGCAATTCAAAAGTATCATAACATCTCTGATCTCTAGCTATTATTAAATAGTACTTCAATTTCTAGTCATCACTAGAATCAGAGTTAACAATTAATCCTAGCTACTTCACAACAGCAATAAATAAGAACATATATAATAGCAATAATCGCAACAGAACTGTGTTTTGCAAGACAGAATGCTGCAAGTGGAGCGGCACCCTTGGGTTAATATTCCAGGTATTTACAAGATAACCCTAAAATTGTTTGTGCAATGAGTGAGGCTATTGTACTATGCATAGCACAGAATGGTCCGTACTATGGATCAATATCTCCTTTTTCAAAGTTCAAACAGTGGATCAATCTCCTTCTGAAAATGTACTTGGAGACTAATTTTTCATTTTTTAGAATCACCTGCTTATAAATCGCAATACATACCTAGCAGTGGCAATGGAGTAGAGTGAGCTTTTCGAGGTTACGTGCATGGAAGAGGAAACGAGCAACCAAATCAAACTCATCAGTCATGCACCATTCTCCAATTTTCAAGGTCTTTAAATTATTAAAGGTTGGAAATTTAGTTGTTTCTTCCTCCAATACATGCTTCATTCGCTAATTTAAGAACCAACAAAAAAAAAAACAACTCAAGTCGGTCAATATATATATTTCATACTTGTTGCAAGTAATGAAATTTAGAAATTTAGTTTGCTTTTCAAGTAATAAATAGCAATACAAGAATCCAATAATCATTATAAAAAATTAGCATATATAGGAACTAAGTTACGAATAATATATAATCTTACCCAGACACTCCACTGAGACAACAGCATTAGCTCAAGAAAGGTTGCATTTGAAAGACCCGTCAGAAACAGAGGGAGTTCATTATCAAAATGATGGTAATGGATGCATGCTTTCACAAGAGACCCCAGTTTTTTCAACTTTATTCTTTCCATTGACCCAGAATGTACCTTCAAGTAGAGCAAATTTGGGGTTGAAATTGATATGTCATGAGGAGTGTCGGGGTTCAATTTGCAGTCCAGTTCCCGACACTTCAGGGTGGCAGAAGATATGTTACAGGTGTTCAAATCACAATCAGAGAGCACCATTTCTTCTAAAGAAGGCAACCCTAACAGCTTTTGCATTACCTCATCTACAATCCTTATGGAATCAAGGGATAATTTCTTGAGGCAGGGAAGGTTTGAAGACGTCGGCCTTATAGCTTCACCTTCCAAGTGTATTTCCATCTCCTGCAATGACTCACAGGAGAAGACAGAATCAGGAACTTGAAAAGAATAATTCTCTGTGAAAATATGGACAGATAGAAACTTGAGTTTGAACTTTGCTGCCTTATCAAGCCATGTAGTGGCAGGTTTGGGGTTGCTTCCTTCCTCGTCCCATTTGGGTTTGAAAGAATCCAAATTTATTATTGGAGCACGGTGTTGAAAAACGCCATTAATAAACTTTGTGAATTTTTGTTGATTTTCAGAAATATCGTCTGTCTTGATCTTCTTCTAGGTGGAATTCATGAAAATCAAAATTGAGAACTGGTTTAGATTGCCAGAGATTGAGGAATCTTTTGGATAGCAAGGATGTCTGAACAGCCTCCTTTGTGCTCAGCAAAGACAAAATGAGTATCAGCAAATCATCTCCCAACTCACTTATCATATCAACATTAACATCGGCAACTGGAATCTTTCTTCTCTTTTTTGTAGGGCTTTTAGTTGGATCCATGACTGCTGTTCCTGTCTGTGTATAATTAATTAAGACAATTAATGACTAATTAAGTCTTTTCAGATGTGATACGGGTCAGATAAACGGATAAAAGGGTGTCATTGACACCCCCTAGAAAGAACACAAAAATTAAATTAAATTCATTTTTTATCTTGAAATAAAATAAAATTAGAAGAGTACCCTTAGACATAACCACACAGGTAAAACTGGCAGCCCTTACTCTACATTCAACACTAACTGCAACATATGAAAACCTTAGACATATATACACATATAGGAAGATATTTAGGGGCTTAATCACATATCAAAAAAATATGATTGGCAAGGTATTAAATATATATATACTAACCATAGTGGAACTTTAGTCGCCTGAATCAGTATAGATGCTTTTGTTTTTGTTTTTGAAGGTTAGTGGCTAACAGCCATCCAACATATGTATTAATAAGAAAAGTATTTACAAACAGTATAGATGCTTTGAAGCACAAGAGAAAAAGAGCACCTTTTTCTTCCACCTCCAAATTGTGTAAATATTTAGGCCTGTCTAGCACAAGCACAAGAGACTACATTTTTCTTCCACCTCCAAATTTACAATACAAGGCATATTTCGACAAAAGAACTCGATCGTTGCAATAATGGAGATGAAGAAGGTTGCATGTGCTTTCCTTTTCATTGCTGCATCCGCCACTGCTGAAATGGTATCTGACGCACCCGCTCCTACACCTATCAGTGGGGCCTTCTCAGTCTCTGCACCGACTGTCGGGACCCTTATCGGTGCCTCCGTTCTCTCTTTCACTGCGTACTACTTGAACTAAGTTCTTGCTAATTTATGGATTAGTTAAGAAAAATGTTGAGAAAACAGAATTTATGAAATGGGGTGTGATGTATGTGGATCATATAGCTCTTTCTCGAATATTGAATAATCTAATCCTTGTAAGTGTTTATTAATATTTACTTGTTAGTTTATTAATAAAATGCTTGTTATTTAATTATTGTGCTTTTCATTTGTTAATGAAATAATCAGAGGATCACTTTACTAATAAAGAGTTCATCACTTATCCTTTATTATTTAGATCCCATACTATATGTTCTAGTCAAAATAAACAAAAAAAAAATTCACAAAATTCAACTTATATTTATGAGAATATTTGTTGTAATGCGCGCGTGACGAATCAGTTTTAAAATAATACCAAATCAGATAAATAATCTTTTTAAATTATAAAGAACAAGTTATCTGGCATGGCACATGATTTGAGAATTTGCAACTTGACATAATTACATGGAACCCTCGTACTGTAAATTTTAAAATGATTTAGGGAAAAAAAAAGTACAGTAATGAAATAAACTACCCGCATTGGTCAAAAGCAAAATAAAGCAGATAACTTAAAAAATCAATTTTGTTTGATGTTTTCGAGGGTAATTTTTAAAATTGTTACAACAAATAATAGCAGGTACAGAGATAAATGTGATATAAAAAAATTAACTGTACCAGCATGATAGTTATGTATTACATCAGAAGGAAGCTTCAACTTCAGCTTTTATAACCACAGCAACTTTTATTTTTTAGATCACATCTAAGCCTCAAAAAAAAAAAAAAAAAAAAAAAAAGCACCAATAATGAATGAATCAAGTGCAAGGGCAAAATGAAACCTTAAGCAAAATCCCTTCTAGCTTACCTATTCCTATATCCCCATACAAAAAGTGTTAATTCCGGTAACCAACACCAAAGTGGAATCTTCTAGCTTGTCTATCATTAAATGCATACTCCAGCCTCAATGGGCCCAGAGGTGAGTCTACCCGAATGCCAACCCCATACCCGTAACCACTGCCCGGTTTTCCCCTTGCTCCTGCTGGGTCACCTGTCAAACATGGACCCCAACAAAAACAGCAAAAATATTACACAATACAAACTTTTTAGATTTAGTATACCATTGTTCTGGTCTTTCTATAATTAGTAGTGTCAGGCTATGATACTATCCATAGCACAGATTGGTCCATACTATGGATCAATATTTTTGTTTTCAAAATCTAAATAATTGATCTAAACCATTCAACATGATCTCAATATGAAAATGTACTTGTAGATCAAATTTCACATTTTTTTAGTATTTTTTTAGATAGGTAACATGTACTTATATAAAGATTCTAGAACATTCGAAGGTAGTGATTTTCTACCTATCTAAAAAAATGGGTAAAAAATTTTCTTAGAAAATGAAAAATTTAGTCTGCAAGTAAATTTTTATATGAAAATAATGTTGAATGGTTTAGATCGACTGAGAACAAAAATATTGATCCATAGTACAGACCAATCTGTGCTATGCATAGTATCATAGCCTCACTCTAAACAGTATATACATGTATCAACCTAATACACAGTTATGAGTTATACTTGGAATGTATCCATTCCCTTTTTGACTTGTTTATGAGAGAAGCTTACCAGGCACTTTATGACCAGATCCAAGATCACTTCCGTAGTCACCAAAAACCACTCCTTCTAGTGGCCCGTACTACAAATTATAAATAAAGATTATATTTCAACTTGAAACTCATTAATAATGTCACATCTCTAAAATCCATTTCAAATCAAATCATAAGATAACCTGGTATGTTGAAGACTGATACAATACTTGTTAGATAGTACCGAACCAAGCAGTACTGAATCAGAATCCAAAAATTCAATGAGAGAGTTTTTCACAAGGGCCTCAGCATGAAAAGTTTTGGGGTTGGTTATCAGTCTATCACAGTGCAAAAAGAACTGTAAATAGGGATTTTCAATGGGTCCAGTTTTTTTGGTTTTCAACCGAACCAAAAAAGTTTGGATTAAATGGTTCAGTTTTTTTGGTTTTCAACCGAACCAAAAAAGTTTGGATTAAATGGTTCAGTTTTTTGGTTTAAATGGATCGGTTTGGTTAAATTTTGTATTACTTTGGTTTTTTATATTTGGTTTGGTTTAGATTTCTCAAAACTGAAAAGACCGATCTGACCAAACTCTATATGGTTCAAATCCATGCTTTATATATAGTTTTATAATGTATGTAAAATCAACAACTTATATTTTGGTTTGGATATTTTAGAACATCTATATATTTTGAATGGAATTGAGCAATGTACGTAATGTTAAGAACTTATATATATAATTCATAATAATTTTTATGATTATTAAATGTATTTGTGTATGTATTGAGTTTTGACCTTTTAAAATTTAATCTCTTATTTCGGCTCAACCAAACAACCAAAATTTACTTCGGTTATTTTGGTTCGGTCGACAAGTATAATTCAGTTTTAACCGAATCGACCCAGTGAACACCCCTTTACTGTAAAGGAGCATCAGGCCTTACCATACGGAAAGATACTTCACCACTGCCTACAGCATATGACCGACCGGATCCCACGGCTCCTTCCTCATATCCACGTACGCTGTTGGTGCCACCAATTGCAAATGCTTCATGAGGCGAAAAGTTCCCCTCCACGTGGCCACCAGATCCACTGCAGAAAAGACAGATAAAAAATAAGAGATCTTAATTCAGGTTTAAAACAAACTTCTTTAAATATTGAAGCACACCAAGAGAAGTCCTTTCCATTTTTAATTTATGCAACAAAATAAGTTCAAGGGCCAAAGGGATCTGATCTAGGAACGGAAGAAGTTCTTAAAAAAATTTAGTGACCACAAAAACTCCTATTAGAAAAAAAAAGAAGTAATACATGGAAGGACACAAAATAAAATATAATAAAACAAAAAAGAGTACCTAAAAAGGAAGCGGGCTGGCCCGACATCAAAACCTTGGCGAATACGGGCAGTTACTCGGTTGAAGCACAACCACTCAGGTAATACTGGTAGCCCTTGCTCTACATTCAACACTAACTGCAACAGATAAAAAAATCATAGACATACATACATAGACAGACGGGCTGAATCACAATTAAAGAAAATATGATGGCAGGTTTATTTAAACATACTAACCATAGTGGAACTATAGTCGCCAGAATCAGTATAGATGCTTTCAAATTTTGCGAGGAGTGTGTCATCATACGGATTTCCACTGGAGTAGATACACAATTAATAAGCTGCTTATGCAGTAGTAATGAAGAATAGAGGGAGGGGGACCCACCTGGCTGTAAGCTGGCAGTTGTAGAAATCTCTTATGATTGGCTCACCCTTGTCATCACGAGCACCCGTGTGCTTATTGAATACAACAAAATATATCATGACATGTGTCAGTTCAATAGTCAAACAAATAGCAAAAGTTCAAAAGCCCTTGCATGATTTCTATTCATTTCACTTTCAAATACTATTAAGCTCCTCACTTTTACCTAGTAATAGAAATGGTTCATACAAGCCTATTATGCAAGAGTGAGGCTATGGTATTATGCATAGCGCGTAATGGTCCGTACTACGGATCAATATCTTTGTTTTCAAATCCAACAAGTTGATCAACTGTTAAACATGATCTCCATATGAAAATGTACTTGTTGATCAACTTTTCATAAGGAGATCATGTTGAACAGTTCAGATCAACTGTTTGGACTTTGAACAGAGATATTGATCTGTAGTACAGAGTGCTACGCATAGTACCATAACCTCACTCATTGCACAAATATTTTTAAGGTATCTTGTAAGTACCTGGAATATTAAACCAACGGTGCCACTCCACTTAGGCCTGAAAGGTCGGCTATATTCTATCCCAGCAGTGACTCTACCAATTGTCAGGCCTAGATGATCTGTTCGATCACTTCCATGTACCAGTGTACCTGGAGTTCTTGAATTCTGGTACCAACAATATAAAAAAAAAATAAACACAATATGAGAACAATTTGCTAATCATTTGGTAGTGACAATTTTTAATAAAATATGTCTTATGTCTTGTGTGATTTGATGGGTTTATTTTAAAAATATTTCATAATCAAATACTACATAATAGTAAGGAACATGTGAGAAGGATTTGTTTGTTCAGTCCCATGTACCAGTGTATCTGGAGTCTTTGAAATTTTGTACCAACAAAATATAAATTAAACACATTATGGGAACAATTTGCTAATCTTTTGGTAGTGACAATTTTTAAGAAAATCTGTTTTGTGTGATTTGATGGGTTTATTTTAAAAATATTCCATAATCAACACTACATAATAGTAAGGAAAATGTGAGAAGGATTTGTTTGTTCAGTCCCATGTACCAGTGTATCTTGTGTCTTTGAATTCTGGAATCAACAGCATAAAAAATAAACACAATTTGAGAAGACTTTGCTAATCTTTTGGGAGTGACATTTTTGAAGAAAATCTGTTTTGTGTGATTTGGTGGTTCATTTTAAAAACATTTCATAATCAATACTGTATAACAGCAAGGAAAATGTGAAATTATCCAGAAAGGGTCCTCTAACATGGATAAAGTTCAGAAGTCTAGTGCCTACATTCACATAAATTGAAGTTGCATTCCCCCACCCCCCACCCCCACAAAATTTACTGTCTCAAATCAGAACAGATGATACCAAGGAAAAAAAAAAACACTGCAATATACCTTAAAAAAGAAAACTACAAAGGTAGAAGTAATTTGCTAACCTGAACCATCATAGTTCGAGATGTTCTTTTGTTGTCACCATCAATCCAAGGGTCAGTGTAATTAATGCGAAAAATGGAGTCTATCTGGCCTCTTTCTAGAGAGAGATTTAACTTCTTGTTCCTCCCAAACACATTTCGATGTGAATATGCAAAGCTGCATTTTAAGTCCAATAAGCGGATCAAGACTCTGAGTTTCTAAATTTGGCCAAATGAAATGAACACTTTTAGGGGCAAAAAGGGAAATCCAAATTACCTGCCAATGAGTCCTGAAAGTGGCCCATTTGTAATCCTGCATAACAAATAGTATGCAACTGGAGCTTATAAAAATGACAATTTTACTGGAATATAATAATATAATAGTGGAGCGGGTTTTAAGTTCACAATTAGGTAAATTACACAGTAACAACCCAAAAGTTACAATGATAAGAATTTTTACCAATCCTACAGATATAGAATAGAGCCAGGAAATAAAGTATCTCGTTACGCCTACAAAATATGATAATATCCTTGTTTAAATCATTTTTCTATTCCACTTGTTCAACAGAGAACAGCGAAAACATTTTTCGGAAAAATGTTACAATTGGCATAGTGTATCTAGGTATATATTATGATTTGCATGGTTTAAAATAAATAGATGATAAAAAGAGCGCATTGGCACATCTGACGTACCCACTAGAGATGCCACCACCAGCTGAGAAACCACCTGAAGGCCTTTCTACAAGGTTCATTACAAGATCTACTTTGCTAGAATCTAAACAATAAAACATGGGTAACTTTTTAGAGCATCCGTACATAAAGAAACAAAAGTTTTCATCACAGGAATTAGAAAAACATAAAAAGAAAAAGAGTGAGGCTACGGTACTGTGCATAGCATGGATAAATCAGTACTACAGTTAATATTTTTGTTTTCAATGTCCAAATAGTCAATTTGAACCATTCAACATGATTCCATATGTAAATGTACTTGCAAACTAAATTTATATTTTTAGAATTTTTTAGTATTTTTCTAGGTAAGTAGAAAAACACTCCTTTTGAGTGGTCTCTAATCTTTCGATCAAGTAATATGCTACCTATCTAAAAAATTAGTAAAAAAATTCTAAAAAATGTCAAATTTGATCTACAAGTACATTTTCATATGGAGATCATGTTGAACGTTTCATATCGATTGTTTGGTCTTTGAAAATGGAGATATTGACCCATAGTACAGATCAATATGCGCTATGCATAGTACTGTAGCCTCATTTACAGAAAAATAATAGAAGTCTTTCTGACCTCCACTTTGTTGGGGAATTATGGAAGCATCTTCCATAATTCCCATTGTTAGTATTGTCTCAGCGTCTCTCTGAACTTGTTCCCGATTAAACACCTATTAATTTAACACAGATAAGAAAAAAAGCTAGTTTCAGTTTAGATAAACCAATATTTTTTATATGAAAAACAAAAAACAAAATAAACAGAGGATACCATTTAGATTACAAACCTGGCCTTTCTTTGTAGTTAATTGTTGGAGTATGGTCTCTGGTTTTGTCTTACCAACAGTAGGTTCACCCCTGAAAAGAACATAATAATGTCACGTGCAAAATAATACAGAAAGTATAACCTTCTATAAATATATATGTGGGATATAAAAAATAAAAATAAAAACTTACGTTTTTCTATCAAGAAAACGAAGAATAATA
This sequence comes from Carex pumila, assembly GCA_033356055.1. NCBI lineage: Eukaryota > Viridiplantae > Streptophyta > Magnoliopsida > Poales > Cyperaceae > Carex > Carex pumila. Next base: position 220,674 of record JARJHM010000122.1, on the reverse strand, counting down.
TTGTTAACCTCACACTCGGATACTTGCATCCTAAGCATGCCCCCTGACAGAATTTCAATACCTGTGAACTAAAAATAATAAAAAAAATTTAAGGTGAATTAATTCCAGTATAGCAAAACACGTAAATTTATGAAAATTGAAGCTGGGCACTTACAGCACCAAGTAGACCACGATCAAAATACCAATCATTGATGGATTTTATGACTCGTTCAAGATGCCTTATGTTTACTATCTTCCCTGCATGACTTGACACAAGAAACTTTTAAAAAAGGAGCCCCATTTCAGATATTCAGAGGTTTTTTGTAACTAATTTAACACAAATTTACCATATTGGTCATGGAAAGCATCTTGTAAGAACTTGGTTGGAAGATGATTTGCACCTTCACAGATCAACCCTCTAAATTCCTGGTTTGGCTCTACCTGTAAAAGCAATTAAATCTTTTCAATCAACTCAGTCAAGTCTACAATAAAACAATAACAAAAAGCAAAGTCAATTCACTACCAAAACTAGTGCAGTTAAGAAACAAGGAATCTGATGCATGCAGATTTTGGCCAGTATTAATAATAACTGTATATAAGAATGAGATATTCCATTTGACCTTAATATTCTAGAGCATGCCATATAAAGTACTGACCCCAGCAAAATTTAGTTATATCACCAGAAAATACTAATTGACTAAACAGGGAATTGATGGAGTCAAGATATGCGAGTACTGTTAAATTTAATATTACAATTGAGTTAATAAATTGAAATAGAAATTACAGGACCTTCTGAATTTATATGAGAGCAAGTATCCAGATGAAACTGAACTCTTTTTATTTCTTAATAGAAGGGTATCATATGAACATTAGTTTAATCGACATTTTGATTCCCTTCTATTTCTAGGTCAAACCAAAAATAAGAATATTTTATTTCTGCCACCCTCATAGATGCAAAGGAATAATTCTAACCATTTTTACAAAATAAAGCAAGTTTCTCAGCTGAACCTTGAGCTCGGCAACAGAAGTCTGATCTCCAGATCAGGCATCAAAATCTATCATACACCGATTGCATCCAATTCCTAAAAATAAACTTTTGATTAAAAAAAAAAAGATGTACCTGAAAGACGAGACGGATGCCATCACGGGTGTCAAAGGCAACAGGTACACAGGAGCGGAAGAGTCCGGTCTCTACAATGCGGGTCACATCCTCATCTACATCACGTGATGTCAGCGCTGTGTTCGCTCGGGACGCTCTCAATGCCTTCTTTGCCTCCTCTTCCAGGTCACTCCTCTCCAATGGCTCCCCGTCCTGTCAAACAATTTTCAACCAGGCATTACAAACTTTCTATTTTCTAGCCAGTAGAAGTTGTTACTGGTAATAAGACCAACTACCCAGCATATAGCTCCAAGTAAGCAATTCTGTTTCAAATTTTCAACTTTTACCAGAATCTTAATAAAGTATTATATAGGCATAAATAATTCCCCAAATTTTCTTTGGAACTCCTAAGTAACTGTTTTGCATATAACCAGCATTGGGCTATTTTCAAGCCAGAGGGTGTTACTAGGGGTAAACATTTTGACAAAGCAGTTTTTGATTCATGCAGCACATGAGTCATATGCAGAGCTGCTTTGACTCTATTGTCCATGTGTTGCATGAATTAAAAACTGATCTGTCAAAAGAATTACCCTGTTACTAGTAATTAGGCTAATTACCCAGCATATAGCTCGCCGCAAGCAATTCTGCTCCAATTTCTAATTTTTACCCGAATTCTGGTAAAGCATTATATAGGCATAAATTTTGAAATTCTAACTTGTAGATGTACTGAAACAAAAGTTTAAATCATTAGAGCTCACCTTAGTTCGTACCAAAACCTCGCTAATCAGAATTCTCTCTTCTTTAAGTGTCATACTTTTGGGGTCCTGGTTCTGATCGGATATCGCTAACGCGAGCTTAGGTCGAAGCTTTCGGTCTAGGGTCCTCACATAGCATGCAAGGGCAGACTGGACCGAGTCCACGAAGCAATCCAGGCGGAGGCGTGCGAATGGGAGAGCGGATAGGATAGGAGGCACCGGAGACGGAGCGAGCGAAGGGACTTTGATGGAAGAAGAGATGAAACGCACTTCTTTGTTCTTCGTACGAGCCATGGAGAGAGGAGTAGTGTTAGTGTTAGGGTTTTGAATTTGGAGAGGGTTTAAGGTTTACGCCATTGGAGGTGGAGGTCGGAGAAAGAGGAAAGGCAATGTACCCTACGAATTCATTTCACCTGAGGAGGTAACAGAAACTTTTCGTTTATATATGGATTGTTCGATCTTCTTTGCACGAATATTAAAGATAGCTGGATCGGTCCGGATTCTGTTTGGACGGTCGTGATCTAACCTTAGATATTATGTTACTACAGAGAATATGGGGTCGGTAGCGTAGAAAGGGGAATGATGATTCCCGTTCGAAAGTCGGGGAAATGGAGGGGACTGGTTCGTCGGAGTAAATATTTTAACAGCGTAGTATTTACTTCATGCAGCGCACAGACTATGAATCAAAACAGGACCGCATTTGGTTCGTGCGCTGCACGAAGACAATTCTACTCTGTTAAAATCCTTTCCATTCCGAGTCCTAGCTCTGTAGTTTGAAAAACAACTGGAATCTCCTTTTCAAATGCAGAATTCGGCAGAATATCACATACATCCATCAAAATTTCAAAATTCTGTATAGTTTATAATATCAATTATATTTTTTAAATTATAAAAAAAATTTATTTGTTTATAATGACCATTAATTATGGACTGATTTATATATTTTTTTTCTTTCTATTTTGTTAACAAGTAAAAAATGTTATTTGGAACACAAAGCTGATTGGGCTCTTTTAATGTGTCAGAACGTTTTATAGATGATCATTTTATAAAATATTAGGATAATGTGTTTTAAAAAGATCACATGTGTCACCGTATAGTACGGGTTGTTATAATATATACATCAGTTACATGTCTCGTGCTGTGACTATTTATATGATGTGGTTGTTATTCTGATTTGCAACGCTACTAAATTTACTACTTTACATATAATAATATACATTTTTTAAATTGTGAAAAATTTAGAATAGTCATTTAATAATCATATATAAAGTCATCAGTACCTCCAATTGTATCACGGCACGGTGCAGTTTTGTTATAATATATGCCTCAATTACATGTCTCATATTGTGACCATTGTATGATGTGACTGTTAATTATTTGGAAAATTGAAAAGACATATGAACTAGTCTGATTACGACACATCACGTGGTCATGTAAGTCACATATAATATGAATTGTTAGATATTGATTAAATGTTAAATTTTGCATAAACTAATTAAAATTACAAAAAAAAAATAGTTAAACGTTATAAATAGGACCGTTCAATTTTATAATAAATCAATTCAAAAATTAATAAATTCACATATAAACAGTAGATTGGATTCAATTCAATTAATTTGAAGTTAAGTTAATCAACGCTAATAAATTTCCAACTTTTACATATAATAATACACATTATTTATTTCGTGAAAATATTTAGAATATTAGTCATTTAAAAATTTAGAATAGTCATTTAAAAATCATATATAAATTCATCAGTAACTCCAATTCTTGACATTGATTATTCTTATAACTATCAGTTATTTGAATTATTGTAATTTACTGGCATTTAATTATTCTAATAAGATTTTATATGATTTAATAAAACCAACAACGCATGTTTAATGTTCTCCATGAAAAATTGGTGAAATTTTTAATAAAATATAGCTTTCAAGCATTGTTGGTCTGATTTTTATTCTCCAATACTGTTTGGATATATATTTTTTTTAATAAATTCGCACCCATTGTTAATTCTACATACTTCCTCTCCATGCCATTGCTCAATTTCTTTGGATTACTTGTTATGTAATGATGATTTGATTTTTTTTTATTATTTACAGTTCAGTTTTGACTATTTAAAACTAAATAAATCGAATAGATGTTGCAGCTGAAGCTTCTCTGAAGGCGAAGAACCGCTGTGAGTATGAAATAAGGCGTGCCATTTCATTCAGGAGACAACGGCGTGAATCTTTTTGAAAACTTGGTAGTAGCTACCAAGGTTCATGAGGAGGAATCAAACTCTCGACCTTTGGGTATGACAACTCTAGAACATTTTTCTAACTAATTGTGCTACCTTCTCTTTCTCAACAATGGCGTGAATCAATTGAAGAATATGTTCAAGTAAGAGTAAATTGTGATTTTTCTTAAGTATGGGGTTTTGACAGATCAGGGAAAAGAATTCATGTCATTCACAAATGAATCCTCAAATTAGGCAACACTATATTAGAATGAAGTATGATCAGCACTTAGATGGAACAAGACAAGGCTGGTTGCCAGTACCAGTATGTAACAAGTCAAGTTGGCATTACTGTTACTAGCTATCCCACCCTTAATTTTGACATCAATAACTTTTTGTTTATATTTTTTCTCACTCTTTCTGTTTTTCAGAGTCATGTAAATTTAGTAGAAAGGCGGAACCAACAGTTTTGAAGTTTAGTTTTAGATGGTTCAAATTTTTAAGTTATTTGGAGTTCCCTATAATAATTTATTGCAGTTTTAGTAAACAAGGATCAGAACTAAGTGCAGTTGTTTAGAATTCAGTTTTTACATTTATTTTTTTACTGCAGATCCTTTAACAGAAATTTTTGCACTTGGGTTCATGCATGTACTCAACAGTTGTTTGTCAAGAATATATTTTAGATCTTCAAAATAGCTCAGTCTATTTCTTGGTTGCTAGAAAATATAAAATAGAAATGTAAAGGACTGCTCCTAATTGGTGTGCTTCAACATCAACATCTATCTTTCTAAAGTTAGTAGTGTGACACTATGATACTATGCATAGCGCAGATTGATCTGTATTAATACAGATTAATATTTTATTTTCAAAAGTCAAATAGTCTGAACTATTAAATAAGGTTTCCACATAAATATGTAATTGTAGACTAAATTTTATATTTTCTAATTTTTTTTTACTATTTATTTAGATATGTTGAAAATCTCTACCTTTAAATGAATTTATATAAATGATTAGTAACCTATCTAAAAAAAAATTTGTAAAAGATATAAAATTTGAACTATAAGTACATTTTCATGTGGAGATCATGCTCGAACACTCTTGTTCATATGAACAAATATTGATATGGATATGCAATCTTATAAAGTTATTTATAAAAAATACTACAATGGATTTTGAATCACCTCAATCCGAGTTCGGATTAAGGAGTAATGGCCAAAATGCCGATACGGTGCAATGCAAGTCGATAGGTGTGGACAGATGTGCTGGTGATATTTTAGCAGTTTCCTTTATTATCTCTTGTATATTTTGATCATATCTATGTTGAGAATGTTTTTTTTGAAAGACCTATGTTTAGAATGTGTTGTATTAATTTTAGAGGGTCTTTAGCTATTTTGGGGAAGTTAATAATGGAAGGATATAGTTGACACATTATATATATATATTTTAGAAAAGTAGTGGGCTTTAAAAGGGAATTTGATCAGAGCATTGAGTGCATAAAAATTATTGCTATTCGTGAGAGATCGATAGGCAGTTATAATCTCCTTTCTCCTTTCTTGTACATTTGAACAATTGCTTGGTGATCATTTGGTGGTTTTGGGTTACCTCCTAAAAAATATTGTGAGAGTTTGTTGTTGTTTCCTTATTTTTGTCTCTTGTTCGCTGCCCAACAATTGGTATCAGAGTTTCTATTACTGCATTGGGTCCTAATACAAGGCGTTCTAGGAGATCGGCAAGCATCAACCACCAATTTGTAAGAGATCGGATCTCAAGCAAGCTGCACAGGTACATTTATTTGAAAATAATTTTTTTTGTTTAAATTCTGTCACACATAATATTCCTTTGTATTTTTCTTGTCAAAATGTTTGCAATTCCGCTGCTCTATCTACCATAAAAGGCCAACATGTAATACAAACAAGTTTATTTTAAGCAATAGTATCCTATTATTTGTAATTAGATATAGTAAATAATTAGGATTTTAAAATATTTAAACTTATAATTTTTTAAAACTAGATTGATTTATTACGGAACTTGGTAACTAATTTCACCTTCTTTTATTTTTTTTGGTTGATTATTAGCTAAAAACTTTCATTATTTTTTTATCAGGTTTTACCGTGACTTTTTAACTTTTGCTGGTTCCAAAACCTTAACTGATTTCTGGTTCTAAAACAATAAGAAAAAAAAAGCCATACATGTAATGAACTTTTTAGTATCAATATATCTGTTGGCAGCATTTCGTCACCAACCATAAAAAAAAAAATAATCCATTGAATTAGTTATATCTCTCTAAGATTTTTTTAGGTAGATCTCTCCCCTCTCGCTTATATGTGCCATTTAGTTTCTGACCAAATAACTTATTTTGTACTTTAAGTCGACTTTTTAATTGGAACAAAATTATATTATAGATACTCTTCTTTTTTTCTTATTTGGGAATTGTAATAGACAAAGGTGGGAAGCTGGATGCCTGTTGTACTATTAACAATTGGGATATGTAGTTTCTTTTTATAATTCTGATGTGTTCATCTTAATTCTTGGAATTTGATAAACGATTAACCCTCTGCAACTCATTAAACAGGATCGTGGAGGAAGGTGAAAGATGATGAATATCGAGGCACATGTTAGTGAGGAGAATGATGACATTGATAGGATCACTAGCTTGCCTGATGATGTTCTCACGCATATCTTATCTTTTCTTAGTACAAGAAATGCCGTGCAAACATGCATCTTGTCAAAAGGATGGATAAACACATGGACTTTTGTGCCAGATCTGAAATTTGACATTAAAGAGTTTGGATTGCCAAAGAATATTAAAGGTCATGAAATATGTGTACAAGAACTTGTGACCAAATTTGAACTACTTGTGAGAAATGTGTTGGAGAAACGAGAGGCAATCCGTGTTAACAGATTTCAACTTTGTTTGGATTCTGGGGTTTTCTGGCCTTGCAAATCTCTTGCTGATTATATTGGTAATGTGATGAAGTTGGAGCCTCGAGAGTGCTCAATGAAACTATGTTCAAGAGAAAAGTTGAATTTAGACACCGATCTCATTTTCACTTGTGCATCACTAATATATGTCGAGCTATGTCTCTCTACAATAGGACGGTTTTATGTAGCTATGGAACTCAACTCAGTAAACCTTCCTTGCCTTAAAACCCTTAAACTTGATGGCATTACAATGAGCAATGACTCTTTCAAGAACCTTCCTTGCCTTAAAACCCTTAAACTTGATGGCATTTCAATGAGCAATGACTCTTTCAAGATGATTTTGTTGGAGTGTCCTGTGCTTGAAGAATTAGTGTTAGAACATTTTAATATCGGCATTATCTACATACATATTTCTTTTCATTTTTTGGATCAAACTGTATGAGCAATTGCTCTTCATTTAATGAGAAGACCCAAAACCTTTATATCAATAATTTGACAATCTCATATTTTTCTATCTACTTGTGTTTATTAGGAACTCTTCCTTTGAAATGTTTAGAACTCAGAACCTGGTTATATTAGTTCACAAAAATATATTGATGTGTGTTTTATTCATCCTGATAAATATTGCTTGAATAGAACCAACAACATATACATGCCAAACTATATCTCACGTAAGCTAACCTTGAAACATGCTATTTATAATATTATTTATGTGATATTTCCTCCACAGTTAATTAATCATCATCATAATGTTGAGTAGTATGAACTTCTTTGCAATCATTCCTGCTTTAAAAAAAATTGCTTTTAGATATTTGTACACAGGAGTTATAAAAGAAGAAAATCTCAATTTTATGACATGATCCACGCTAAGACACACGGCACCTTGATACATGATCCACTTCTTTGCAAGCACTTTGTCGAGCTGCAATACCATTGCGTTTCAGTTTGATTTATCTCTACATGCGTAGCTAAGCTGGATCATATTCTATATTGTATTTAAATCTAATTTTTTTTAATATTCTTGAATATTGTCAAATAAATTATTTTTTCATTGATTTATCTTTTTAATGAAAATTTTCATTTTGTATGAGAATTAATTTTTGTTATCTTATAATATATCCCGTTGCAACGCATGGACACAATACTAGTTAAATCTTAAAAACTTTAGATGGGTCCGTAAATCAAAACCGTCTATAAAATTTTTAGCACATATCAGACAGTTTAGGAATGACTTTGGATGAGTAAGTCTTTGTCCAAAGACCTTTAGACAAAAACTTTGCCCATATAATTAACTGTGAACATCAAATTCCATGCAGAATCAATATTTTGGAACAAATTAACAACATCAATCCCATGGAGAAACACACCACAAGCACTTACATGGTATATAAAAAGAATACTGATTACATCAATTATATAGGAAAATTAAGGTAAGGATTTCATACAGCGCAGGAACTATAGAATCAAAAGAGTACATATGGTTTGTACGCTGCATGGAGGTAAAACTGCTCTGTTAATTAAAATCATTACCTGAAATTAAGATGATACAAACAATTAATTTGGAAAGTTTTGATAGGCACATTCATAAATAGTATATATCAAACCGAAATCCTCCATTATCTACGATTAGGGCTGCAAACGGGTCAATTTTAACGCCAATTACAGAGTTTGAGTCACTCATGCCTAGCCGCCAACTCCTTCCCCCTCCCCTCCCTCCCCTCCCTCCCCTCCCACCTCAAGTCCGTTTCAACCCATTTTTGCTGGCCAGCTCTCCGTCATCTTCATCTCTTCTTTCTCTTCAGTGAGAACCATGAGCCGTCAGCTCCGAAATTTTCTCTGGTTCAACTTTGGATTTTCGACGACTTCTGTTAGAGCTCGGTTCGTGAAAATAGTGAAAGGGATGGTTAAGGAAAAGAGACGTAGCCTCTCTGCCTCTCTCTCATTTGCCATCTCCAGCCATTACTTTTTTCTGGTTGTCTCTCGCATATGTCTTCTTTAGCCGTTATTTCTGCTAGAACTCGGTTTGTTGAAATAACAAAAGGGATGGTCAAGGAAAAGAGGCATAGCCTCTCCGCCTCTCTCATTTGTTATCTCATGCCATTACTTTCTCCAGTCCTCCCTATACTATTTTATATTTTTGCATTGTTAGATGTTGTTGTTACATGTTGATGTTACGTTGTTCAGTGTTGATGTTATGAGTTTTAGATTGTTGAAGTAATTTAATGTTGATGATGTTATAGATGTGAAACAATGGATGATGGATGCAATTTTATATTTTATTTAATGAAAATTATGCTTGGTAGCCACTACCAAGGTTTCAAAAAAAAAAAAAAAGAGCTGCAAATGAACCGAACCAAATCGAATTTGCCCTAGTTCTAATTTGAATTCGAAATAATTTCAAACCAAATCCAATTCAAAATTGAAATATATTTCAAACCTAAAAGGCCAGTTCGAATTTGGTTCGGTATAATTCGACCTAGTTCAATTTGATTCGAAATTAGTTCGAAATCGAGATCAATTCAGTTAAATGAACACAACAATTCGAAATTGAGGCAGATGGTTCGAAATTGAGGCAATTCGAAATGAACACAGCAATTCAGTTAAATATCAATTGAGTGCTGGCTAGGCTGCATATTTTTATACATATGCTTTTCTTGAGGCAATTCGAAATTACTTTTCTTGATCTATCTAACAATTCGATTAAATGCTTGATTACACATATTCTTTTCGAAACAAACAAAATACAATCTAAATATCAATAGAACAATCACAATAGTTTTAGAATATTACAAACTCAAATATTATCCTAAATAAAAACAATTTGTCTCTAAATAAATAGAACAATCACAAATTGATACTAAACAATAATTTGTCCCTAAATTAATACTAAACAACCAACAAAACGATCACATTGCTTGCTGTCACATTGCCACCTGAAAATTAAACAACCAACAGAACGAAACAAAACAAAATTTCAGATTGGAAAACAAACAGAAATTTCCAATCAGTTTTTAACTTAATGACTAGGACTACAAAACAAAATTTCCAATCCGTTCGACTTATCCCCAGATTGCAACCAGCTTGCAACCAAATATTTAACTTAATGACTAGGACTACTTAACTTAATCACTCAGATTGCAACCAAATATTATTATGAAAGGGATTAAGAAGTGCCTTTTGAAAGTCATATAATTAGGCATTCTATGAGGGTTTGAATGTTTCCATCAACTTGCAATCTTTTATTGTTTCAATAATCAGTAATGAAATTTGCCAGTGGACTTTGCTAAAAGAACAACTTATAGATGTCCAACTCTTTTACTTAAAGGGTGCACTCAACAAACGGCAAATAGGTAAATAAGGACGTGTTTAACCCAGCAGATATGACTTCACATTTCCGAATCTCAAAGAAGAAAAAAAAAAGAAAAAAAAAACTAAAAACATGCTTCCACATGGCATCAGTTTTTAACTTACTCTCTAAAAACCAACAAACAGAATTCATTTGGAAATTAGGTTAAAGACCATATTTCAGATTTTAACTTACTCTCTAATCAGTTTTTTCCATCGGTATTTGCACTTCAAGGTTCTCCTCCTCTTTAGTTGTTTACTGAAAATATTAAGAAAAAAAAATATAAGTGCAAAAGTTATTTCAATCAGTGATAGATTTTCTGCCTGAGAAAGGTGTTTTGACTTATTTACACCACAATGATATATTTTCTGGCAGCTGTTTCGACTGGTGAGAAAGGTGGGGTTCCCCCTCGCCGCGCATGACCCTGTATTGGGACAGACTTGTCTGCCTCCAATCAGTGATTGACCAGCTGTGTCATCCACGCCGCTGCTTTGGAGAATGCGGCGGTGTATTCCAGAGTACTCTTTCAAAAGAACAATGTTTTTCGATGCTGTGTGACCCTTCACGCAGCAGATCACAAGTAACAGATGAAAGATGATTGATACAGAGAACAACTGAACGGGATTTCTCATCGTTTCTTCTTCTTCTTTTCCCGTTCAAGGTTATTGTTTGATGGTGGTGGAGAATTGAAGGTTTCGTGTATATATATATATATATATAGTATTGTTGGAGAGCAGGCTAGGTTGGAGTGTGAGTTGTAAGTTGGCTCCATTGTTTACATGCAAAAACAAAGCACCTCTAACCTCTAAGAATATGATGCATGCACAAAAAAGCTAATTTAGCATGATCCAAAAAAAGGACAGAAGAAATTAAATTGAGTACTGTCCAATGTATTTTGTATCATCTTCTCTCATGCATGTGAAAGATCCAATGTGAATTTGAGGAGGCATTGTGTAATAATTACTTGATCCAAAGAGTCCAGTTCACATACAAACAGGAAGGGTCACATGTGGAATTTAGTAATATTAGGTACCTTTGCAAGATAGCATGAAATAGTGAGATGAAATATGTAAAATTGAAAATAGAGAAACCTCTCCAGCAAAAAAGGACAGAAGAAATTAAATTGAGTACTGTCCAATGTATTTTGTATCATCTTCTCTCATGCATGTGAAAGGTCCAATGTGAATTTGAGGAGGCATTGTGTAATAATTACTTGATCCAAAGAGTCCAGTTCACATGCAAACAGGAAGGGTCACATGTGGCATTTAGTAATATTAGGTACCTTTGCAAGATAGCATGAAATAGTGAGATGAAATATGTAAAATTGAAAATAGAGAAACCTCTCCAGCACTCAGGAATAGATAAGGGTGATTTGACAAGCTCTCCTCAACAAACTTTAGAGTTTCAATAATCTTCGCAAGAACAACAACGGTTGTACCCTGAAATACTAAAAAATATTGTAGTTTTATATAAAAAACACACCCAGAAGCAAGTAAGAATTTCTTAATAAGCAAGCAAAAATAAAAATTAAGGAATTCCATTTTATTTGAGAAAAAATGAACATTATATTTGTAACTAAAAGGAGAAAGAAGGTTGAAATTTAAGTAATTGAATGATTCTGAATTTAATACAATACTAACCTCATAACCTGTATGTCATCATGCATTAATTGAAGACAATGTGAGTTGAGCAATATCTTGAAAGAAGGACAAACGCGTTATGGTTTGCAAAATTTTCAAACTAGATAGAAATTTAAACAAAACTATGCATGTTTGATAAAATACAAAAGTTAATTAGTTCAAACAAGGTTCTAAATAGTGTTTATCGCGTCACAGCTGGGAGTCTCCAAAAAAAGCTATAGCGAATAGCGAAAGCTATACCACATAGCATTTTTTTATTTTTATAAAAATTATATTATATATTTGTACTAAATATCAACATTATTTAGTCTCATAAAATAATAAATAATACCAAATTTATTAAAAAATTATAATATTCATATTGAACCAATACAAAGTCCAAATTGCAACTCAAAATATCCATAGTAATACTAATATCATAAACTATCAATTTTTTTCTATTCAAAATATCTTCAACATCATAACATAATTATTATTTTTTCTATTTAAATTTCAAAATAACCTACAAATTGAAAAGAAAAAAAATTTCATACTTCTAGTAAAATAAACAGATGATCCTTGAAGAAATTCTTGTTTGTCCCTAAAATTTCCATAATTTAGCAATTATTTATTTGATTTATCATCAGTTAAAAAAACACCAAGAGCAAAATAAAAAAATTATTATAGCGGACCTGAATTTGATATAATGTAATATTCATCAAAATTAAACAATATCTTCACCATTTATTTATTTTAAAGCCCACACTATGATACTATGCATATAGCAGATTGATCTGTATTAATACGGATTAATATTTTATTTCCAAAAGTCAAATAGTCTCAACTATTAAATAAGGTTTCCACATAAAAATGTAATTGCAGACAAATTTTTTTTTTACTATTTATTTATTTAGATATGTTGAAAATCACTACCTTTAAATGAATTTATATAAATGATTAGTAACCTATCTAAAAAAAATTGTAAAAAATATAAAATTTGAACTATAAGTACATTTTCATGTGGAGATCTCGAACACTCTTGTTCCTATGAACAAATATTGATATGGATATGCAATCTTATAAAATTATTTATAAAAATACTATAACGGATTTTGAATCACCCCAATCAGAGTTCGGATGAAGGAGGAATGGCCAAAATTCCGATACTGTGCAATGCAAGTCGATAGGTGTGGACAGATGTACTGGTGCTATTTTTTTAGCAGTTTCCTTTATTATCTCTTGTATATTTTGATCATATCTATGTTGAGAATGTTTTTTTTTGAAAGACCTATGTTTATAATGTGTTGTATTAATTTTAGAGGGTCTATAGCTATTTTGGGGAAGTTAATTATGGAAGGATCGATATAGTTGACACATTCTATATATATTTTAGAAAAGTAGTGGGCTTTAAAAGGGAATTTGATTAGAGCATTGAGTGCATAAAAATTATTGCTATTCGTGAGAGATCGATAGGCAGTTATAATCTCCTTTCTCCTTTCTCCTAAAAAATATTGTGAGAGTTTGTTGTTGTTTCCTTATTTTTATCTCTTATTTGCTGTCCAACAATTGGTATCAGAGTTTCTATTACTGCATTGGGTCCTAATACAAGGCGTTCTAGGAGATCGGCAAGCATCAACCACCAATTTGTAAGAGATCGGATCTCAAGAAAGCTGCAAAGGTACATTTATTTGAAAATAAATTTTTTTATTTAAATTCTGTCACACATAATATTCCTTTGTATTTTTCTTGTCAAAATGTTTGAAATTCCGCTGCTCTCTATCTACCATAAAACCCCAACATGTAATACAAACAAGTTTATTTTAAGCAATAGTATCCTATTATTTGTAATTATATATAGTAAATAATAAGGATTTTAAAATTTTTAAACTTAATTTTTTTTTAAACTAGATTGATTTATTACGGAACTTGGTAACTAATTTCACCTTCTTTTATTTATTTTTGGTTGATTATTAGCTAAAAACTTTCATTATTTTTTTTATCATGTTTTACCGTGACTTTTTAACTTTTGCTGGTTCCAAAACCTTAACTGATTTCTGGTTCCAAAACAATAAGAAAAAAAAACATACTTGTAAATAACTTTTTAGTATCAATATATCTGTTAATTTGCAGCATTTCATCACCAACCATAAAAAAGAAGAAAAGAATAATCCATTGAATTAGTTATGTATATCTCTCTTCGATTTTTTTAGGTAGGTCTCTCCCCTCTCGCTTATATGTGCCATTTAGTTTCTGACCAAATAACTTATTTTGTACTTTAAGTCGACTTTTTAATTGTTTTTTTTTTCTTATTTGGGAATTGTAATTGACAAAGGTGGGAAGCTGGATCCCTGTTGTACTTTTAACAATTGGGATATGTAGTTTCTTTTTATAATTCTGATGTGTTCATCTTAATTCTTAGAATTTGATAAACGATTAACCCTCTGCAACTCATTATAGTTCGTTGTTTTATGTTTTAAAACAGGTGTTTGAATAAATATTTTGTGTGAAGGTGAAAGATGATGAATATCAAGGCACATGTTAGTGAGGAGAATGATGACATTGATAGGATCACTAGCTTGTCTGATGATGTTCTCACGCATATTTTATCTTTTCTTAGCACAAGAAATGCCGTGCAGACATGCATCTTGTCAAAAGGATGGATAAACACATGGACTTTTGTGTCAGATCTGAAATTTGACATTAAAGAGTTTGGATTGCCAGAGAATATTAAAGGTCATGAAATGTGTGCACAAGAACTTGTGACCAAATTCGAACTACTCGTGAGAAATGTGTTGGAGAAACGAGAGGCAATCCGTGTTAACAGATTTCAACTTTGTTTGGATTCTGGGGTTTTCTGGCCTTGCAAATCTCTTGCTGATTATATTGGTAATGTGATGAAGTTGGAGCCTCGAGAGTGCTCAATGAAACTATGTTCAAGAGAAAAGTTGAATTTAGACACCGATCTCATTTTCACTTGTGCATCACTAATATATGTCGAGCTATGTCTCTCTACAATAGGACGGTGTTATGTAGCTATGGAACTCAACTCAGTAAACCTTCCTTGCCTTAAAACCCTTAAACTTGATGGCATTACAATGAGTGATGACTCTTTCAAGATGCTTTTGTTGGGGTGTCATGTGCTTGAAGAATTAGTGTTAGAACATTTTAATATCGGCATTATGGAAATATGTTCCAACACTTTGAAGAAATTGGTTCTTGGGCGCAATAATTATATCGTAAAGAGATTGCAAATTTCCACACCTAATCTTCAATATCTGGATATTAGTAAACTGTATCATATGAGGGGAAATCCATTGCTAAATATTTCATCGCTAGTTGATGCTTCCATTTATATTCTTGATTGGCATGGAAGGAATGTTACCATGGGAGTCAATCTCATTCACTGCCTTTCAAATGTCGTAAGCTTACAGATTAATTTGCAATGCTCCAAGCGAAAGGTATTTTTTCTTTGCATTTTTTCTATTTTTGCATGTACACTTTGTTCTTATTTCTGTACTTCAGAATTAAACAAAACCCAACTCTTGTTTTTTTTATGCAATCCAATATGTCTATCGAAGCTCCATACGTAACATAATTGTTTATTACAAATTTGTGTGGGTTTTGTACCTGCAACCAAAAAATAGCGTTGTTTTAAATTGATTGGTTTGAATTTTGTTTGCCATAAATATACAATGATTAATGTTTTCAATTGTGATTCGGATACAATTGAGAATCTTAAGTGTATATGATATTTATATTTAAATTTTGTTCCTTTTTGTTTTTCTCTATAACATAGTTTTAATTTTTATTTAAATAGATACAGAAGAAGGATCGTTCTAGTTTACCAGTCTTCAAGAACTTAAAGTACTTGAAATTTGTGAGTTGTCGTTTCATCGCCTTTGATCTTCCACTATATTTTCTCCATCACTCACCTAAACTGGAGGAGCTAACGTTAGCCAACATCTATGTAATCTCTCTCTCTCTCTCTCTTTCTCTTATTAAATACTATATTTGGATACCTCAATTAAGGGATCAGACAAAATCAGTCAGTTAATTAATGAGATGTTAGAATAATTTAAATTTATGAAAATAAAAGAAATGACAAGCTTTGAGTATTTATGGTCAATAAATAATACTATAAATGTACCAGATGAGGAAGTAAACAGTAAACACTATAACAAATCAAGACCGTGTAATACGAGGTGCTATTCATAGTAGCATCCTCAATTAAGCCCTTTGAGAAAGATATATGATCAATGAAACATATATAACTTGTTTGTCACTGCAGAAGATACGTGTCACGGATTTTTTCGACGAGACAACTCTAGAGGGAATGGGATTTGTTCAGCGGGACTACCTTAAGACTGTTAGAATTGTAGGGTTTAAAAATAATAATGAGTTTGTGGATCGGCTAATCAACAAGCTTCTTGCTCATGTTAAGATCATTGATGATTTTGTTATTAATGATCTAGTAGATGATTATTCATGATAACTTGGGGGAGATTTCATATATGATTCGGTCGTATTAATATCATCTAATATGTAATATGTTGTGGGTGTATGACTCAGTTGTATTAATATATATCATGTAATATAACATCGATTGTCTGAAGTTCACTCATAATTGTAATGTTTTGTTCTTATTAATTACGTTGTTTGAAGTAAGCACTATATATAGAAATTTATGTTATGCTTTGTTATTGCAAAGTTTTTTCTGTTACTTTTATTTTCTCAATGTAATATAAATAAAGAACTCGTTTTGAGACTGTATTTATAATTTTTTTACAAGAAAATACTTGCTAGTAAATAATGAAAACTATATATTACCGTTAAAAGGACACCAAGATTAATTTGTATGTATATGTAGTGAAAATAATATAAATTTTATTGATTTTACTTTCGTACTAAATGAATATTATTATTAGATATTTAAAAATGGACATAATATACTGCATGAAATTTATTATTCGAAAAAAGAAAGTGGATTTCTTTAGTTTCATTATTTGCTAATACTAGCCAATGGTGAAATAGCCATATGGCCTTACACGGTAGTTAAATATTTAATCTTATTAGTACAAATTGCCATATTAATTGGGTTGTGTATAAAAGGACTAGTTAAAGGAAGAAGAGTTATTATAATATTAATAGTACTAATTAACTACTAATACACCCAATTTACGGTAATTATTCAAAATCTTAGTTTAAAAACTTAAGGACCCCTAAAAAATAGATTTCAAGTAAAACCTGCTCCTATTTTTACGACCTGTAAGGGGTTGATTAGAGCATTGAGTGCAGAAAATTAGTGCAATTCATGAGAGATTGATAGGAAGTTACAATCTCTTTTCTCCTTTCTCTTTTCTTATACCTGTAAACAATTGCTTGGTGATTTGGTGATTTTTCTCCCTGTTAAGGGTTTCCACCTTAAAAAGATGAGTGAGTCTATGGTACTATGCATATCACAGGTTGTTACCGTGCTACGGCTCTATATTTGAGTTTTCAAATCCTAATGGTCGATGCGAACCATTCATCTTGTTCTCCATATTAATATGTGTTTGGAGACCAAATTTTATATTTTTCGAAATTTTTTTACCATTTTTTTAGATATTTAGAAAATCACTTGATTTGAAAATTTTGGACCATCCAAAAACAGTGATTTTCAATAAATCTAAAAAAATAGTAAAAAAATTTCAAAAAAATGTAAAATTTGGTCTCCAAACACATATTAATATGAAGAACAAGATGAATGGTTTGGATCAACCGTTAGGATATGAAAACTCAAATATAAAGCTGTAGCACAGTAACAAATCGTAATATGCATATTACCATAGACTCACTCTAAAAAGATTGTGCATCTCTTGTGTGTTTGTTGTTATTTCGTTATTTGTGTCTCTTGTTTGCTGTCCAACAGCTGGTATCGGAGTTTTTGTTGCTGTATTGGGTCCTAACACAAGTTCTAGGAGATCAGCAAGCATCAACCACCAAGTTGCAAGAGATATCTGATCTCAAGCAAGTTGCAAAGGTAAATTTATTTGAATATATATATTTTTTTTGTTTGAATTCTGTCGCACATGATATTCCTTTGATAGTTTTCTTTTCAAAGCTTTGGAAATTCTGCTGCCCTATCTACCATAAAAACCCTTAAACAAGTTTATTTTAAGCAATAGAGAGGCTTATTACAGATAGTATCAATTGTTATTTGTGATTCTAGTAAATAATAAGAATTTTTAAAATTTTAAACTTATAAAATTTGAAGGATTTTATTATTAAAATTTGTTGTACATTTATTATTTTTCTAATTTATCATAATTAATTTTATAATTTAGTGTAACTTCCAAAAAATATGTTGTTGAATTATAAATTAAATAGTTTAATAAAGAAGAAAGTGAAATAAATATAATTTAAACTGTAAATTAAATAACAAATTCTAAATTGAGCAATTTCTTAATAACAATCTCAAATTATATAAAAAATAGTTTTAAGCTGGTCCAACAAAAATTAAACAACGCCTCTTAAATAACCTTCATATTTACCTCATTATAATAAGGCCATAGAGCGTTCGGAGTAATTATATGGTTGATTATTATCTATAAACTTTCATTATTTTTTATAATTCTGATATGTTCATCTTAATTCTTGAAATTTGATAAGCGATTAACCCTCAAAGTTCGTTGTTTTATGTACAAAATAGGGTTGTGGAGGGAAGGTGTTTGAATAAATAATTTTGTGTGAAGGTGAAAGATGATGAATATCAAGGCATATGTTAGTGAGGAGAATGATGGCATTGACATGATCAGTAGCTTGCCTAATGATGTTCTCACGCGTATCTTATCATTTCATAGTACAAGAAAGGCCGTGCAGACATGTATCTTGTCAGAAAGATGGATAAACACATGGGCTTCTGTGCTGGTTCTGAAATTTGACTTTAAAGAGTTAGGATTGCGAGAGAATATTTATAATCATGTAGTAGAAGTGACCAAATTCGAAGTACTTATGAAAAATGTGTTGGAGAAACAAGAGGCATTACGTGTTAACAGATTTAAACTTTGTTTGGATTCTAGGATTTTCTGGCCTTGCAAAGTTCTTGTCGATTATATTAGTGATGTGATGAAGTTAGAGCCTCGAGAGTGCTCAATCAATCTGTCTTCAAGGAAAAAGTTGCATTTAGACACCGATCTCATTTTCACTTGTGCATCACTAACATATGTCAAGCTATGTCTCTCTACAAGAGGATGTATTTTTTGTACATATGTAACTCAACTCGGTAAACCTTCATTTTCTTAAAACCCTTAAACTTGATCATGTTACAATGAGTGATGATTCTTTGAAGAACCTTTTCTTGGGGTGTCCTGTACTTAAAGAATTAGTGATAGAACATTTTGAAACCGACATCATTGAAATATGTTCCAACACTCTGAAGAAGTTAGTTCTTGGTAATTATTGTCCCTTAATGAGATTGCAAATTTTCACACCTAATCTCCAATATCTGGATATTAGTAAAGTGCATAATATGATAAGAAATCCTTTGCTAAATATGCTATATATCGCTAGTTGATGCTTCCATCTATATTCTTGGTTGCCATGGAAATAATAAATATGTTACGACCGGACTCAATCTCATTCACAGCCTTTCAAATGTTGAAAGCTTACGGATTAGTTTGAGTTTCCCTACGCGAAAGGTAGTTTTTTCTTTGCATTTCTTCAACTTTCGCATAACAATTTGTTCTTATTTTCGGTACTTTAGAATTAAACAAAACCCTCCTCTTATTATATGCACTCCAATGTCTATCCATGCCCAGTGCATAACATAATTGTTTATTAGGACATTTATTACTAACTTGTGAGGGATTTTCACATGCAACAAAAAAATAGTACTATTGTTTTAAATTGATTGGTTCGAATGTTCTGTCATAAATACACAATGAATAATGTTTAATTTGAATTGTGATTGAGATACAATTCAGAATCTTAAGTGTGCACATGATATTTGTTTGTAGTTTTTGGATCGAGTAAACACATCCTATGCCTATAATAAGTATTACAATTCTCATTTATATTTAGCTTTTGTGATTTTCCTTTTTTTTTTTCTCTATATATAACATAGTTTTAATTTTACTTTGTATTGAAAATAGACATAAATGAAGAATTTTAGTTTCCCATTCTTCAAGAACTTATAGTGCCTGAAACTTAATTGTGAGTTGTCATTTCAATATTTTTAATCTTCCATTATATTTCCTCCATCACTCACCAAAACTAGAGGAGCTAACCTTAGCCAACATCTATGTAATCTCTCTCTCTCTCTCTTATTAATGCTACCAGTGGTTAATTACTATATTTCCACACCTCAATTAAGAGATTCCAACACACTCAAAGTCAATTAATGAGATGTTAGAATAATTTAAATTTATCAAATAAAAAAAATGACAAGGTTTGAGTATTTATGGTCAATAATTAATACTATAAATGGATCAGATTAGGAAGTCAACAATAAATGCCATGTAATATTAGGAGGTGGTATTCATAGTAGCATCCTCAATTAAGTCCTTGAGGAGGATATATGATCAATGAGATTAGTTCAATGGGAGTACCTTAAGACCGTTAGAATTGTATGATTTAAAAATAATAATGGACTTAATTGTTGATCGCGGCTAATCGACATGTTTCTTGCCCATGTTAAGATCATTGATGATTTTGTTATTAATGATCTAGTAGATGATTATTAATTGTAACTTGGAAGATATTTCATATATGACTCACCTGTATTAATATCATCTAATATGTAATATGTTGTGGGTGTATGACTCAGTTGTATTAATATCATTTGATGTAACATTGATTCTTGTTGTCTGAAGTTCAGTCATAATTGTAATGTTTTGTTCTTATTACGTTGTTTGAAGGATGCACTATATATAGAAATTTCTGTTTTGTTTTATTTTTGCAAAGTCTTTTCTGTTTCTTTTATCTTCCTTGTGTAATTTAAAGAACTTGTTTTTGAGACTGAAGTTATCATTTTATTTTTACAAGAAAAGACTAGCTAGTAAATAATGAAAACTATTAATTACCGTTAAAAGGACCAACAAGCAATCAATGTCAGACTTCGAAAGATTTTTACATAGACCAAAATAATCTAGACATAAGTCGACATACTGATGGCAGGGTCATAGCCTCTTCCCTCTTATAAGAGTTGAGGATATAATAAAATATTACAAAGTTTGTATATATATATATATAGCATGCTATAGCGATGCAATAGCGGCGCTATAACATATTTAGACCTTAAATGCTAAGCTATGAGATAAAAGTACATTATTTCAACTATGACCGTTATAGCAGTAATATATAGTAGTCCGCTATTTGTGTTACATGGTACGTGCTATAACGCATGTTATGCTACATAGGCTTTTATATAAAGGTCAAATTGAAAATTAATTTTAAAGATCAATTTTTTCAAGGTCCAGATTGATTTTTCTTTTAAATAGAAAAAAATAGATGGTTTATTCCATGATACTAAGGTTTTTTTTAATAGAAAGAAAATATAAAATTAATGAAATGATGCTTAGATTATCTTGAATGAAAAAAGATATATAGTTTATGATATTATTAAGGATATTTTGAATAGCAATTGGACTTGTATTGATTCAATATGAATATTCTTTTTTTTTGAAAGAAGTGGCTTAGCCACCGATTTTCATAAAACAGAAAATCATACAATATCCAATTAGTACCAATCGGACTAGATCGATACATCAACAAAACAAAACAACACATATAAACCTACTACAACTTAGTATAACCAAAACAAGTAATCAACAAAGTAGCAAGTTATAACAACACCACAAACACTATAGACATACCAATAGACAAAAAAGACCCTGTACGCCTGTAAATTGGCAGAGGATATGGAGGAGCTAGAATCGGACACGTCATCCATCAAAGTTATCCCTAGTCCATGCATATGGGTTGAATCCTATATAACCTCCATGAAAACCGTAGTGGAACCTATCAGGTCCTTCAAATCAGAAAGTAAGGTTAGATTAAGTTGAGATGTAAGATTAGATTTTTGATTTGTAGCCCAAAAGTTAGCTACTTATTCTAATTTCTTAATTATTTTGTGTTACTTATTGCTTTATCAGACTTTTAATAATGTTGTTAATTAGTAAAAATATAAAAAAATATTTTTTTAAATTAAAAAATCCTATGTATGATAGCTTTCATTATAACTATGCTATTTGCGATAGCTTTTCTTTTAGTCTTTTCTCTATGACACGATAATCACTATTTAAAACCTTGATATATATGAGAACAAAATAATATAAATCTATTGATTTTACTTTCGTACTTAGTGAATTTTATTATTAGATATTTAAAAATGTACACAATAAAAACACACAAAATTTAAAGTATATAATTAATACACTGCATGAAATTTATTAATAGGAAAAAGGTGAACTATAAGAATATGACAGTATCTGCAATGGTAAAAAGAAATACTATTGTTAATGATACACAGACATAAACATACTATTTCTGAGCATATCGATATTACCAACAAGAATATCTGTAAGGACATCGTCGTCATAAAGTATTTTTACTCTCACATATACTTTCCTATTCTTATGGTGGATTTATTTGGTTCCATTTTTTTGCTAATACTAACCAGTGATGAAATATCCCTATGGCCTAGTTAAAGGAAGAAGATGTACTTAGTAGTACAAATAGCTAATTCGGGTTGTATAAAAAGGGATATGTTTTGGCTTGATTGAGAATAGGCTTATTTTGAGGTTAAGTTATTCAGAATATCTTATTTGGTATTTGATTGGGTTAGAATAGTTAAAATGGTGAATTCAATTTTTCTATCTTATTAGAATATGCTATTTTTAAGGATTTTGAGATTTGACTACTTTAATAAGATAAACAATAGCTATTTTTGATTTGACTATTCTAGCTATTTTTGTTTTAGAACTCAACATATCCAAAAGGACTTGTTAAAGGAAGGATAGTATTAATCTTAGTAATACTAAATACTAATCCACCCCATTTA
Source organism: Carex pumila (assembly GCA_033356055.1). Lineage (NCBI taxonomy): Eukaryota > Viridiplantae > Streptophyta > Magnoliopsida > Poales > Cyperaceae > Carex > Carex pumila. The sequence continues at coordinate 197,701 of JARJHM010000122.1, read as the reverse complement.
CGGTAATTATTCAATTTAAATTAATTCAAAATCTTAGTCTAAAAAAGGACCCTTGCTATAAGTAAAACCTGCTCCTATTTTTACGATTCGTTTCTATATTTACTCGCTTAATTTATTTCCTTATTTTAACCTAACCCAGCTTATATAAGAATCAACCCCACAAAATCTTTTCAAAATTCCCTCGCTCTCTCAAGACCTCTCTCACTTAGATTGGTGATCGGTGCACCGTTTCTTTGCCTCATCCGCCACTCTACGTCACGATCTCCTATAATAGGTGCTCCAACTGTACTCTTTTTTCTTTCATTTTCCTTATTCATCTTGTCTAGGGGTGGCAAAAATACTCGTGGCTCGTGGCTTGATCATGACTCGCATCTGACTCACTAGCTAATAACTTGCTCATTATTGGACCGAGTTGTTAACAAGCCAGCTCGCTACTAGTTCGGTCCAGAATTAACGAGTTTAAGCTGGGGTCTGGCTTGCTCGCTAGCTCGACTAGCTCGCGAGCTAGGCTAGGCATCAATTTGTGCATTTTATACTATCTAGTTCAGTCTAATTATTTCCTTCTTAAAACAAAATCCAGCCAAACCCAGCAAGCTAGCTCGTCAGCTTGCGAGCTAGGTCGAACTGGCTTGTCACGAGTTCAATCTTAGGTTTTAGCTTAGATGCCCTAGATCCAACTTGTTTGGCTATAGCTCAGTTCAGAATTAATAAGCCGAGCTAGGACCTAGCTCCGACCGAGCCAGCTCATTGCCACCCCTAATCTTGTCTGCATTTGGGGCATAATTTAGGAATACTAGTAGTCATTAACAGTTTATTTTCTTAATTAATTATACACAAACAGGAGGAACAGGAGTCATGAATCCAACTCAAAGCCCTACAAAAAAGAGAAGAGTTATGGATCCAACGCAAATCTCTACAAAAAAGAGAAGAAAAATTGCAGTTGAAGATGTTGATGTTGATAGGATAAGTGAGTTAGGAAATGATATGCTAATACTGATTCTGTCTTTGCTTAGCACAAAGGAAGCTGTTCAAACGTCTTTGCTATCCAAAAGATTCCAGAATCTCTGGGCTGCTGTCCCTGTTCTTGAGTTTGATTTTCATGAATTCTGCGTAGAATATATTGAAGAAGATGAAGATGAAGGATATTTATGATATTCAAGAAAAATTCATAAATTTTATTAATGGTGTTGTTAAACACCGTGATCCAATAGTAAATTTGGATTCATTCAAATTGAAATGGGATGAGGAAGGAAGCAACCCCAAACCTGCCACTACATGGCTTGATAATGTGGCAGCAAAGTTCAAACTCAAGTTTCTATCTGTTCATATTTTCACCGAGAAATATGATTTTAAAGTCGTTCCCGATTCTATTTTCTCCTGTGAGTCATTGCAGGAGATGAAATTACACTTGGAAGGTGAAGATATATGGCCAACGTCTTCAAACCTTCCGTGCCTTAAGAAATTAACCCTCGATTCCATAGAGATTGTAGATGAGGTAATGCAAAAGCTGTTAGAGTTGCCTTCTTTAGAAGAAATGGTGGTCTCTTGGTGCGATTTGAACACATGTAATATATCATCTGCCAAATTGAAGCGCCTGGTACTGGACTGCAGATTGAATCCCGAAACTCCTGATGACATATCAATTTCAACCCCGAATCTGCTCTACTTGGAGGTACATTCTTCGTCAATGCGAAGAATAAAGTTCAACAATCTGGAGTCTCTTGTGAAAGCGTGCATGTTTGCTAATGAGGTCCCCCTGTTTCTGACAGGTCTTTCAAATGTAACCTGTCTTGAGCTAATGTTGTTGTCTCAATGGGGTGTCTTGGTAAGATCATATATTATTTGTAACTTAGTTTCAATATATGCTATTTTTTATAATAATTATTGGATTCTTGTATTGCTATTAATTACTTGCAAAGCAAACTTAATATATGCAACAAGTATGGAAAATATATATTGACTGACTTGACTTGTATTCTTTTTTGGGGGTTCTCAAATTAGCAAATGAAGGGTATATGGAAGGAAGAAACAACTAAATTTTCAACTTTCAATAATTTAAAGAGCTTGAAAATTGGAGAATGGCGTATGACTAATAAGTTTGATTTGGTAGCTCGTTTCCTCTTGCATGCACGTAACCTTGAAAAGCTGACTCTACTCCATGTAGGTAACCTTGAAATGTTGACTCTACTCCATGCACGCCACTGTCAGGTATGTATTGTGATTTATAAGCTGATGATTTTAACTAAGACCAGCTTGAGTCTTAATTACACACAGTTCTGTTTTGATTTATTCCAAACTTTCATCTTAAAGAAATGCATGCACCATTGGAAACTTTCCAAACCTACAACTTTTGGGAACCAATTAATTCTCTCTCTTACCAGAGAGAACCTATTGGGTTGCATCAGTACTAGTTTTCAAGCATTTTAAGTCCTTCCTAACTAACTATCTAACTCTTGATTAAATTTTCATTATAGTCACATTACAAGGTGGAGATAAGGCTTGGATTTGCTGGGGACAACTTTCGCATTATGGAGATCAAAGGCAACAACTTTAAATTTAAGGAGATCAAAGGCATGGAGAAAGATAAAATTAAGGCTGACATAAAAGAGCTATTGAAGCGTGTTTACAATACACTTCTAAAAATCAGACCTGAGATGTATATCATTTCCTCATAGTGTAGTAATTTGTTGAATGATTATACCTTTTTTTACATTATTCTGTTTTTGTGGTGTGATAATGAATATTGTATATTGTCTTCTTTTTAGTTGCTTCTTAAAATAATATCAATTTTTGTTTCTGTTTCTTACATAAAAATAGGAATATATAAGGTCTTGTTTGCAATTTTCACATATCAATCTTGTCAGTCCTTTTCTAGCACATTCATCTGGTCAAGTTAAAAGCACAATTTAGTCCAAGTATTTATTATTATTATTATTATTATTAGTATTATTATCATCATCATCAACATTAAAATATGATTAGAGAGCAAATTTTATATTTTTTTGGAAACTTTTACTTTTCTTAAAATAGGTACCAAATTATTGTTTTTATATGGTCCACAATTTCCTGAAAAACAATGATTCTATACTTATCTAGTAAAATTTTCAAAAAAATATAAAATTTGATCTTTAAGCAAATTTTAATGTGGATATCATGTTGAATGGTTATGATCTTTTGTTTGTACTTTGAAATTAAAGATAAAGATGTCTGGATATGATTGGAGCATGAAGTAATGGAGCATTTGAGTCCTCTTTTTAGATAGATAACAAGTTGGTATGTGTTCTTATTGCAAAACACAATGATTTTTTTTTCTTAAATAATCTTAGTTAAATTGTGTAAATAAATAATCATTGATGTATCAGGTACTTATATTGAATCACAACGAATCAGAAGCGTGTTAGGCTGATAAATGAAACAAAAATAAATATACACAAATACACAATTCAATTGTAATTATGCGTGAACTTAAATAATAAGCAATTTGAATGATAATGGAGGATCCAAGAATATGAATTAATGCTCCATTGGTACCTTATTAGAACACATTATTCTTCAATGATAAAGGGTGGGATCTAATAAAGTGATCCTCTCATTTCATTAACAAATGAGAAGTACCATAATTAAATGACAAGCATTTTGTTAATAAACTAACAAGTAAATATTAATTAATACTTAAGGATCAAATCATTTAATATTCAAGAAAGAGCTATATGATCCACATACATAACCCCCCATTACATAAATTCTCTTTTCTCAACATTTTTTTATCAACTAATCCATAAATTAGAAAGAACTTAGTTCAAGTAGTAGGTGAGGAAGGAGAGGACGGAGGCACCGACAAGGGTCCCGATAGTTGGTGCAGAAACAGAGAAAGTTGCGCCGTTAGGTGCAGGAGCGGGTGCCTCAGATGCCATTACAGCAGTGGCGGATGCAGCGACGAAAAGCAAAGCACATGCAACCTTCTTCATCTCCATTGCAACGATCGAGTTTGTCTGTCGAAACCTGCCCGGTGTTAAAACTTAAGAACTGAAAAAGATGTTCTCTTTCTCTTGTGCTTGGCAGGCTTAAGGAGAGGAAGAGGAGGGGCAGATTTTTATAGCTGAATGGATGAATAAAGATATTGATAGCGTAGTTTTGACTTCGGACAATGCACGGACAATAGAATTAAGATGAAAAATTGTATGACTTGTGCGTTGCATAAAGTCAAAACAACATTGTCAATATTTTTATTCTAGTTGGATGATCTATTAAAGGAAAATTTGTTTGATTAGGTTGTTAGTGAATTAGGGTTCAGAAAAAGAGGTCAGGTTAGTTTGCCATTTTTATTGGCCTTTTTTTAGGACTTATTTTTAATTTTTCATGTATTTGAAATTTGTATTCGGAGGTTACATATGAATGAGTTTTTTTTTTTTTTTTTAAATAAATAAAGGCCTACATTTTAAGTGTCATTTCATGTCAAAAGTTGAAACTTAAAACGATCTGGATGTGATTTTATTCTGAATTAAATTGTTTCAGTTTTCCATACTCATTAGATGAATATTTATGAGAAAATAGGTACATGTATATCAATGTAGGACATTAATATATTTTTCATATAGAAAGGTACACAATAGCAAATATCAATAGGAATAAAGATATATATTAACAGAGCTGTTTTGATTTCATACATTTTATTTTATCTCTATATTGATTGTGGCTGTATATATAAAAATAAAAAATAAAAAAAACTCTGTTAATATATAGTATGATACATCTGAAGCTATTCCATGTGTATAAAGAATGTGGAACTTAAGTAATTACTAATTACTTTCTATTTTTGTCGGTCAAATCTAAAATGCTTTCTGTTTATTAACTAAAATTAGGACTCATGGGCTGGATTATGATTATTATTAGAGTGAGGTTAATGTATAGTATAACACAAATTGATATGTATTATGGATTAGTTTCTTTATTTTCAAAATTCAAATAATTGATTCAAACTGCTCGAACATAATATCTATATATGAGCAGATTCAATAATAAATAATAGAGGTTAATTGATCTCAATTATTTTCAATAATTATATATTTAGGTACCAAGTCGGACTATTCCAATTCCACATCCAAAGCTAACTAATGTTTAAAATCAATCTTTTTGAATAAAAAAGTATGTACATATAAAATTTACAAGTAGAAAAGTTTAGGGACCAATTTGGGTGTGTGGGTGATATTATTGGACCATTTGTCGTATGTTTTTTAACAAAACATACGACATTTTTTTCATACACACTAGATAGCTTTTGCTTGCAGTGAGTTCATGGAAAAATCTTCATTCCATATATAACAAGGCATCACTTTCATTATCTTTGATGTAATGCCTTGGTTTGTATATATGCAATATGCCATTAATTAGGAGGTAATTAGATAACTTTTTTACATGACTAAGCAAATTTCATTTCTAATCAATTAATTTTCTGCTCCTGTTGCACTTGATAAAAATCTTCATGCACATGATAAAAAATTGTTTACTGGAAGGGTGTGAGGTCCAAATGGAAAAAAAAAAGAAAGTATTGCACTGTATTAGATAAACTCTCTGGTTCTCTAATATTCTGTACAAGTCACATTTAAAATAGTAACACTTTTCTTCTGATAATTGTGATAACAATTATAGAGAGGATGAAGAGGAATTTTATTATAGGCTTCAGTAGTACCATGTCTCAAAGGCCTACAGATATACTTAATTCCTGTCTATTATAACATATACTAGATTGTTGTTGTTCTACAGAACTGAAAGTATCATGCACAGCCCTGGAAAGCAAGAGATATAAACCCAAAAATCAAAAAATCAAAAGGCATGTTAAAAATTTCTTCTAGTTTTACGAGATGCTAAAAATTTCAAGCATGTTGTTTTGAGATGAAAACATCTGTGCCTCTCTGCTACAGATAACAAGGTATGGTCATGGTTCTGAAACTCGGAATTGAAATTAGAATCGGGTTCTTAATCGTGAAATCAGAATTGGATCGGTAACTCGGATTTTTTTGGCTAAAACTTGTTTTGTTGCCAAAAAGTAGGAAAAATTTGATAAAAATAATTTGTAAAAAAAACTATGTTAAGACAAAATATTGCACTCAAATAATCCACTAATTATATAATGTAATACAAACATTACAAATATAATACACTTTTTATTGCCAGAAATTATGCCGAGCTGGTTGAATCATCTCGTCCTCTATATTAAAATACGAATGAGCATATTGTCGTATAGAGTCAAAAAATAAAAATATTAATATAGTGTGGAAATATAAATATTTCAACTTTTTTTTTTAATTACTGTTAAAGCAGAGTCAAGCGCTGTTCATCCGAGTTTAACTCGGCTTGGCTCGGCTAGAAAATCGGTTAACTCTACCGAGTCAAGCACTGTTCATCCAAGTTTTGCCGAAAAACTTGCATAGGTATGAGACTCGGGTCAAACTCGGATCAGAATCGGCCGATTTTTGGAACCATGGTAACCACATTAATTATTGCTCATGTCAATACCAGCAGACAACATCTCCTCGCATATTATCTTTAATCTCTTCAAACCGTATCTATCAGCTGCAACCAATAGATGCTGAGCCATTAATTTAGCATCAAGTTTCTCTTCGCTCCCTTCTATCTCTTCAAATCCAGGAAATGAATCATTATATATGAAATGAAGCATAGCTTTAAAAACTGGAGCTACCATTTCTTCAGTTTTAATTATTGTATCTGATTTCTCCTTCAACGGACCGAAAAATTGTGCTGAAAATACTGGTGATCTTGCGGCGAGAATGCATTTGTGAGCATGAACAATTTGCCCATCCACATCAAATGTAACATCTGCTCCATTTCCATTCTCCAAAAGATGGCCCATTTGCTGCAGTGTGGTACCAGGTGGAATGACAACTTGCCCAGTTGATTCCACAGGATAAACTTTAAAAACAGTAACCACACTTTTAATTATAAAACAATCATCCTTGATATTTGACTCTAACTCTGCTCTTTTACAGAATGATTCCAAGCCCCAACCGGAATCGAAACATTTGAAATTTCTAGTTTCTATTGTATTGCTTAAGGGTAAAGCACATCCACTTTGGTCTAGAATAGTAAAATTAACTTCTGCCTTTACACATTCAGATTCACTTTTGAGGTGAAGATATATCGATATGTCATCGTTTTCTGCCTCGTTATCTCCATTTGGGTAGTAGCGGATACTCCAATCATACCCACCGATACTAAAGATGGTCGATTCAATAAAATTCCCTTTACCAATATCCTTATCTAAGGAGTATCCCATAATCTTAAACATATGTGATTCAGTTACCTTTTCCATTGGTCTTGCACAACATTTGGGTTTTTCTGTACCGACAGGATTCTGTGTAGAGAATGACATGGTAATATATATATATATATATATATATATATATGAGAAAAGCAGAGAGGAATGCAAGAAGAATTTTTGTTCTGTTGGATTCTAACTGTGCTGCTTGATTCTTCCTTATAAAGATGGAAATGATGGACCGACTTAGCAATAAATATTCATTGGCAAAGATGAAGAATACGAGTGGTTTCTTCAGAGAATTCTTGGAGGCATTAATTTATATCAACGAGGTAATCCTTTCATTTAATTTTTTTGAATACTGAGAAGGCGCATGCATGTCCCTTTGAATTCTATATCTCAATCAATTATGACTGTAAACATGTATTCTAGTGAGGCTAAGGTACTATGCAAAACATTTTTCCTTTTTTTAGTTGATTGGTTATAATTTTTCATACCTGAGGAGTATGATTTTTTGATTGGTTACATTTCACCATATTTCATAGTTGTGTGAAATCAACATTAAAAAGGATAAACACGGTGCATGATTAATGCTAAACAATCTCCAGCAAGTGTTGAATGGCATGCACACAAACAAGTTATGCAATTTTAGTTGATCATGTCTCGAAATAGAGCTTTATCATGAGCTTATACACATGAAAGCAATGTATTACTTATAATTTAGCAAATTTGGACAGGTTATCATTATCAAGTTTTAATTATAGAGGCTTTACTTTTCCCTTATGCAATTATAGAAGTTTTAATTATCATTTTTATTTAATATCATGGCCTACAGAGCATTTCAAGAAAAGAAAAAATATATAGTAAATAGAAAAAACCTTATAGAATTCACTAAAAAAATTCAAGTAGTTTTATATATATTAATTTCATGATAATACAATAAATAATAAAATAAATTAAAAAATTAAATTAATTGTATATAACTGATTAATGCCATAATAGAAAATATTTTCTATTTTATTTACTATTAATTATCTCTACTAAAATTAATTGCTATTACTGTAGAAAAATAATATATTACAAGTTAAAATATATCATTTCCTCTAATCATTAACTAATTTAAATCCCCGTTACACAAGAAGTCAAATAAAAAATTATCAAAATTTGATTAACACAATATTTCAATCCCCGTTATAAGGCACAAATACTTAATTAGTATTTATAATGTATTAAAATTAATTTATAAATCTTCTAATTTTGACTGAAAGTTTATAATTTTTGTATGTACACGCATCACTCGTGAAGTAGATAGATTACAACGGTTTGGATTTATAGTTTTAAGTCAATATGATAGATTTTAGAGTTGATCGTTAAAAAGGAGTTTTGATTATGTTTAGTTATAAAGTTAATGAAGATCAAATTGCTTACTCCATCTTACTCATGTTTTACACTTTGTTTGGTAATTCAAGTCATGGAATAAATTAATTCATATGGAGTAAGATGTTGGAAAATGAATACATATGTACAATAGTAGGCCCTACAGGTAGAATAAGTGTGAAGTAAGTTAATTTATCTAAAGAGGTGGAATAACTAACTTCAGATTAATTTATTTCTTACTCCACCCTACTTCTTCTATTTTACTCTTTGTTTGACATCTTAAGCGTGGAGTAAGCGATTTACTCCACCTCTTACTCCACAACCAAATATAACTTTGGTGAACTTAAGGACACCCTAACTAGTTCTACTCTACTTAATTATTTCTCATAGTCTCATGTAATTTGGTGCACTTTATATATGTAGGTAACTAGGTTACAATGTGGTGGATTTATTTTTGGCATGCGATTGCACCATGCCATGGCAGATGCAAGCGGTCTGATGCAATTCATGACCGCAGTTGCCGAGATGGCCCGAGGACATGTAGCTCCTTCAGTCCTCCCTATTTGGTCTAGGGAGCTTTTCAAAGCACGTAACCCACCTCGACCATCCTTCCTGAACCAAGTGTACGAGGATGCAGAAACCGAAGTTATGATCAATATGTCCGTTGATGACATGATGCACCGCTCATTTTTCTTCAGTCCCTATCAGATTGCCACCTTGTACAACAACATCCCTCCATACCTCCGTAACAAAGCCTCCACCTTTGATATCCTAACTGCATTCTTGTGGAAATGTCGCACCATTGCGCTTTCCCCGGATCCTGATAAGGAGATGCACATGATATTTGCCATCAATTGTCGAGCGCCTAAGTGGGGCCTCAGTGTCCCAAAGGGGTACTACGGTAATGCAATTGCTCATGTTGTGGCCATCTCGAATGCTGGTGACTTATGTCAGAATCCATTGAGCTACCCATTGGATCTGATCTTGAAGGCTAAGGCCAAGGTAAACCGGGAGTACATGCAATCGGTTGCTGATATCATGGTACTGCAACGAAGGCCAATCTTAAAATTGGTGCGGTCATACTTTGTTTCGGATCTTACAAATGCTAAGTTTGAAGATATGGATTTTGGATGGGGGAAGGCTGTATATGGTGGGCTAGCTGAAGGTGGGGGTGGAATTGATCCTGCTGTTGCTAGTGTCTATTTTTCTTTCACAAATGCAAAGGGTGAGAAGGGGATTGTGGTACCAGTTTGTTTGCCGGCACCGGCAATGGAGAGGTTTGTGATAGAGGTTGAGAAAATCAATGAAAAGCCACCTCCGCCACAGGCTATCGTCTCCAAGCTTTAACACATGCATCATGCACAATAGTTCCTGTTTAAATTGGATGATTTTTAGTTCGATTATGTCTTTTCTATATATATATATACTTGCTGCCATGCATGTGAGGATTTCATTCATAATTGCAATACTGGCTAAAGAAATTACACAGGGACAAAGGACATAAAAAGAGGGAATGCTTAGTTGTAATCAATAAGTAAAAATAATTTACCTTTCATTAACTATTAAAATAGATACAGAAGTCTATTTAATTAAACTTTGGGGAATTTTATGTATACCCATCAAAAACCTGAAAATGACTTATTCCTCCCTCTAAAATTTATAATATCATATTTACCTTTCTAAATTTTAAAAACTCACAAATTTATCAAATTTATGGAGTTTTTTGTAAAATTTATTTTAAATTTATAAATTCCCCATTTTACTATTTATTAAAAAATTTAAAAATATACAACTTACTTAAAAGAAATATTTAGTCTTATAATTGACCGGTTTTGAGAGCAAATAATAAACATAGAAATGAATCATTTGTCCTTGAAAACCGATTACTTTGAATACATAATATTTTTCTTACACAATCTACATATCAATTTGGCAAATTCTTCTAAGGCAAAACGCCCAATTTTTTCATGATCAGATCAAACAGTCCATATTTTTAATAAATCACCGCATATGCAGTTAAAATTAACATATATTTTTTTTGTAGAAAGATAAAATAGTCATTTCATAATGAATATCTCTTTCTTATTTTGTTACACTCTTTTAATCAATATATTTGTTCAACACTAACTCCATTGTTCAAACAATTCAAGAAAAATATTGCCATCTGGAATAATATTCGTCAAGAATCTCATCAGACACGCACATGCATAACATTGAAAATATAATGCTGCTGAATAATTCTCACTGACAACCTTTGCCCATTTTTTTTTTAATTTTTATGATCAAAATTTTGATACATTATTTTTTTCTCATGATGTGTTGAAAATTTAATTTCTGGTTGACAAATAAGTAACTTGTGTATGATAATTAATCATGCAAAACATATCTCTTACAAAAGTTCTTGTAAAGTCAATTTCTTATAACAAGTATATCTCGTTCTAAAATATAACTTATTGAATATAATTTTTTTATTAAATTTAATCCCACTATAGCAATTTCTGGTTCATGAATTATTAGTATTTTTTGTGTTCTCTTTATAATATATCATCCTTCTGATGTAGATAAATTTTAGGATGAAATTTTATTTAAGACAATAAAATTATATAGATATCTGGAAAAAATAATAAATAGAATTATGGATTTAGGTCTTAAAATCTCAACTAATATCAAGATATTATCGGTTGAAAAATAAAGAAAACAGAAGAAAACAAATTAAAAGCTTGCATTGCGCCAAATAGGGTGGGATAATGTAGGTCAAACTCTTCAGCTATGTTACATATAAAAAGGTTTAGTAATAACCACTTAAAAAATAATTAGATCATGTTAAAAGAAAACGTATGAACAGAAAGGATAGCATTTTTCCATTATTCAATTTAATTTTCTGACCGACTGTTTTAATTTAATAGAAAGTCAATGCAGCTGGAGCTTTCAGTCTGCATTGTCCCCCATTTAAAAGTACTACTTGTGCTCTCTCATCTCATTTCTCCTCTGCTCATTGCTCAAGCATCAATCAATGAGTCTCCTACCTCTTCTTTTGCTCCTAATTCTCTCATGCCATGGCCATGCAAAACCCGGTTCACCGAAATTCACCTCAATATTTAGCTTTGGCAACTCTTATGCCGACACCGGCAACGTGGTTATTCTAGCAACCCCCGTTTTGAAAGACATATGGATTATGATGCCCCCTCATGGAGAGACCTTCTTTCACCACCCCACTGGCCGGGTATCCGATGGAAGATTAGTCCTGGATTTCTTAGGTAATTAAATATGTTTAATAATTCCTTTGCGGTGTCAACATTTTTTTGTTCATGGAATTTCGTTACAACTCACGATTTCATCGAAATTTGGTTACTAAATTACTGATGTTCATTATTCAAATGTTTTGACAGTACAGAGAAAAGTGAATGGAAGAATGCTATCTTTTCTGTCCATACAGTTTTCTTTTTATATTATTTAGTTATTTGTTAAGTGTTCATTACTAAACTTTTTAAATATAATATAGCTGAAGAGTTTGACCTCCCTTTTGTTCCGCCTTATTTGGCGCATAATGCAAGCTTTAAACAAGGAGCAAACTTTGCTGTTGCCGGTGCCACGGCATTGGATTATGATTTCTTTGTGAAGAACAACCTCTTAAAATCAATCATGTTCAACAGTTCCCTCAGTGTACAGCTTGGATGGTTTTCTGAGTTGAAGCCTTCCCTCTGCAAGTTCTCTGAAGGTCGTTGCTCTGCAAATTTAATTTACAGTAACAAAATGGCACTTCAAGTATTAATTTATGTTTCTCCATTTTTGTAATAGAATGTCAGGAGTACTTTAGTAAGTCATTATTTATTGTTGGAGCATTTGGAGCAAACGACTATTAGAGAATGGGATTAGGAGGCAAAAGTCTTGAGCAAGTGCATGGTTATGTGCCTATGGTCATTAAAACAATTGCTGCTGCGATTGAGGTAAAACAATTTCGTAACTTATTTAATCATCAGAATTGAGCCACAATTAAACATACAACTAATAATAAGTTTCTACATAGAGTCTAATTAAAGAAGGAGCTAAAACAATTATTATACCGGGCCAAATTCCATACGGGTGCACCCCCGAAAATCTAGCACAAAACACTAGTAGACCTAAGGAAGACTACGAGCCCGAAACAGGGTGCCTTAAGGACTTGAATTATCTATCGAGGCACCACAATGCAGAGCTCTTAAAGGCGATAAAGAAACTACGACACAAGTATCCACATGTCAAGCTTATCTATGCGAGCTATTATCGCCCCATTATAGATTTCATCATGATGCCAGACCGCTTCGGTAAGCTTCCTTTCCTTGTACAAGATAGAGATTAATTAACCAATGATAAAAATCTCAAATAAGCTTCCCTTCCTTCGGTAAGCCCCAGGGCATGGTATATATTGATGATATGTACAGTGTACTGCACCAGACATAATGCCTTTTTCTCTACTTAACCAAATTAGTATTGTAGCTAGCATTCATAAAACTTGTTTAGAAAAAGGTCCAAATCAAGGATTAAGCCCAAAGAAATGCTGCAGGAAACCCTAATTGACACAATGAAATAAAGTAAAATCATTCAAGGAAAAACTTAAAGATGATATCAAACTGATTGAGAAATATTATTTCTCACATTCTGACCAATATAGTATATACCACTTCTATTGCAGGATTAACTGATACCCCTCTAAGGGCTTGCTGTGGAAACGCAACTAACCAGTACAACTTCGACCAAGCCGAATCATGCGGCATGCCAGGTGTTGGTTCATGTGAAAATCCAATGGAATATGTCAGTTGGGATGGTGCTCACTTAACTGAGGCTGCTTATCACCGCATTGCTGAAGGATGGCTAAGAGGCCCTTATGCTGAACCACCAATACTCAGCATCTGCAATTAGAGGATTTCTAGATACATTATTGCAAGAAGATAAACTGCATACACTTGTTCTTATGTTAAAAATAAAAGAGGCAATGTGAATGCAAAATCAAATGGAAGCAAGAATAAATTCAGATAATATTTGGTTTAACCCCATTTAAATATACACTTTTCAGTTTTCACACTGATTATACTCTTCCAAACCAGACAAATCAGCATGTATTCTTAATGTTGTAATTTCTTTGGGTTAAATACTTAAATTTAATTGAACCTATACATGCACTGCGATATATTTGTTGCGACATATTGAGGAAATTTGAACTGGAGTGTGCAATTGGTCAAAAGTCCTTTGGGCCATTTGAATTGGTCAGCCAAATTATTGAATTGCTTGTTTCTTCATCAATCACACATTAATTTTTGAACTGATAATAATTGAAAATTTCTACCTATTATTATAAATTTTAATCGTTGATTTTGTCTACCCTTTTACAAAACAACCAAACATTTTGATGAGCTTCACAATGTACTCTGTTTTTTTTTCTTTTAGCAACAAGTTCAACGAGATAATATTGTTTGTAGGTAAATTCCAGTGCTGATCACATTAAAATTTCGATTATTGTTTCTATTTTATACAAGCTTCTAAATAGCGTTTATAGCGGTATAGCAGGGAGACAAACAAAAAAAACTTTAGCGAATAGCGGAGCTATAGCAAAAGCTATTATAAATAGCATTTTTTATTTCAAAAATTATATTTTATATTTCTACTAATAGTAAAAAGAGTAGGGTTAAAATGCACCATTGTTTTTTGCCTCAACCATGCCCCATCTCTATATCTCCGTTTACAAAGTTCAAATAGTCGATCCGAACCGTTCATCTTGTTCTACATATTAAAATATACTTAGAGACCCAATTTTATATTTTTTGGAATTTTTTTACTATTTTTTTAGATAGGTACAAAATCACTACATCTGGACCATCCAAAAACGGTGATTTTGAACCTATCTAAAAAAATAGTAAAAAAATTCCAAAAAATATAAAATTGGAGTGTTGTATTAGGGCTGTAAATGTCATATTATCTTCCAATATGGAAACACTACCAGAGTGCTCCAAATACCTTCAATTATAGTGTTGTACAAGGTATGTAAATGCCCTATTATCTTGCTATCTGGAGACACTACAATAGTGCTCCAAACACCGTCTGTTGGGGTGTTGTATTATGGCTGTAAATGCCCAATTATCTTATCATATGGAGACACTACTAGAGTGCTCTAAACACCTTCAATTAAAGTGTTGTATTAGGTCTGTAAATGCCCCATTATCTTGAATTCTGGACACACTACTAAAATGCTCCAAACACCTTCAATTAGAGTGTTGTACTATGGTTATAAATACTCTATTAACTTTCCTTATAGAGACACTACTGGAGTGCTCCAAACACCTTCAACTGGAGTCAAGTGCCCTATTATAATAAATACTCTATTAACCTTCAATTGAAGTGTTTTATTAGGGGTTTAAGTGCCCTATTATCTTTCCTTACAGTTAGACTACTAGAGTGCACCAAACACCTACAACTGGAGTGTTGTATAAAGCCTGTAAATCCATATTATCTTACCATATGGAGACACTACTAGAGTGCTTGCACCTTCAATTCGAGTGATGTAATAGGTTTGTAAATGCCCTATTATACTTGGTGCAGTGCGTTTGTGTGTGTGCGTGTGTGCGGGTCTGCGTGCGTGTGTGTTCGTGCGTGCGTGTTTGTTTGCATGGGTGCGTGTGTGCGTGCGTGTGTGTGTGTGTGTGCGCGCGTGTGTGCATGGTTGCATGTGTGCAGGTGTGTGTGTTCGTGTGTGTTTGCGTGTGTGCGTGGGTGTTTGCGTGTGTGCGTGGGTGTGGGTGTGCGTGGGTGTGTGGCTGTGTGTGTGTGTGTTTCTGCGGGTGTGTGGGTGTGTGTGTGCGTGTCTGTGTGTATGTGCGTGTGTGCGGGTGTGTGTGTGTGTGTGGGGGGGGGTGCGTACATGTGTGTTTGTGTGCATGAGTGTGTCTGTGTCTGCGTGTGTGCGTTTGTGCATGTGTGTGTGTGTGTGTGCGCGCGCGCGTGCGTGTGTGCGAGTCTGCGGGTGTGTGTGTGGGTGTGTGTTTCCGTGTGTGTGCGTGTGTGTGCGTGTGTGTTTGTGTGTTTGCATGTGTGCGTGTGTGTGTGTGTGCGTATATGCGTGTGTGCGTGTGTGCTGGTGTGTGTGTGCGTGTGTGTTTGTGTTTGCATGTGTGCGTGTGTGTGTGTGTGCGTATATGCGTGTGTGCGTGTGTGCAGGTGTGTGTGTGCGTGTGTGTTTGTGTGTTTGCATGTGTGTGTGTGTGTGCGTATATGAGTGTGTGCGTGTGTGCGGGTGTGTGTGTGCGTGTGTGTTTGCGTGTGTGTGTGCATGCGTGCGTGTGTGTGCATGCGTGCGTGTGTGTGTCGGTGTGTGTGTGTGTGTCGGTGTGTGTGTGTGTGCGTGGTGTGGGTGTGGGTGTGTGTGTGGGGGGGGTGTGCGCGCGTGTGTGGGTGCGTGTGTCTGTGTGCGTGGGTGTGCACGCCTGCGCGATGCTAATGATTGAACTACATGTGTGCTCCAAACACCTTTAATTGGAGTGTATATTAGGGTTCTAAATGTCTTATTATCTTTTCCAAAAGGCACACACTACTAGAGTGCTCCATACACCTTCAATCCGAGTGTTTTATTATTGTTGTAAATGCCATATTATCTTGGCATATAGAGACACTATGAGGGTGCTCCAAAACACCTTCAATTGGAGTGTTTTATTAGGGTTCCAAATGCCCTGTTATCATGCCATTTCGGGACACAACTAGAGTGCACCCAACACCTTCATTTGAGTGTTGTATTAGGGTTGTAAATGCCCTTCTATCTTGCCATATGGAGACACTACTAGAGTGCTCCAAACAACTTCAATTGATGTGTTGTATTAGTTTTGTAAATAACTTATTACCATGCCATCTGGACACAATACTAGAATGCTCCAAACACCTTCAATTAGATTGTTGTACTAAGGTTCTAAATGTCCTATTATCTTTCCTTCTAGAGACACTACAAGAGTACTCCAAAAACCATCAATTGGAATGTGTGTATTAGGTCTGGAAATGCCCTATTATCTTACCATTTGGAGACACTACTTGAGTGCACCAAATACCTTCAATTATAGTGTTGTATTAGGGGCTGTAAATGCCCTATTATCTTGCTATCTGGAGACACTACAAGAGTGCTCCAAACACTATCTGTTGGGGTGTTGTATTATGGCTGTAAATGCCCAATTATCTTACCATCTGGAGTCACTACTAGAGTGCTTCAAACACCTTCAATTGAAGTGTTGTACTAGTTTTGTAAATAGCTTATTACCTTGCCATATAGGGATACTACTAGAGTGCTCCAAACGTCCTCAATTGGGGCATTGTATTAGGGTTGTAAATGCCTTTTTACCTTGCCATCTGGAGATACTACTAGAGTGCTCCAAACAACTTCAATTGGAGTTGTGTATTAGGTCTGTAAATGCCCCATTATCTTGAAATCTGGACACACTACTAGAGCGCTACAAACACCTTCAATTAGAGTGTTGTACAAGGGTTATAAATGCTCTATTAACTTTTTTTATAGAGACACTACTGGAGTGCTCCAAACACCTTCAATTGAAGTGTTTTATTACGGGTGTAAGTGCCCTATTATCTTTCCCTATAGTTACACTACTACAGTGCACCAAACACCTTCAATTAGAGTGTTGTATTAAGCCTGTAAATGCCCTATTATCTTTCCATATGGAGAAACTATTAGAGTGCTCCAAACACCTTCAATTGGAGTGTTGTAATGGGTTTGTAAATGTCCTAATATCTTTCAATATGGAGACACTACTAAAGTACTCCAAATACCTTCAATTATAGTGTTGTAGTAGGTATGTAAATGCACTATTATCTTACTATATGGAAACACTACAATAGTGCTCCAAACACCGTTTATTGGGGTGTTGTATTATGGCTGTAAATGCCCAATTATATTACCATCTAGAGACACTACTAGAGTGCTCCGAACACCTTCAATTGGAGTGTTGTAATAGGTTTGTAAATGCCCTATTATACTTGGTGCACGTGCGTGTTTGCGTTTGTGTGCGTGTGGGTGTTTGTGTGTGTGCAGGTGTGCGCGGCTCTGTGCGAGTGTGTGTGCGGGTGTGTGTGTGCGTGTGTGCATGTGTGCGTGTGTTCGTGAGTGTGTGGGTGTGTGTGTGTGCGCGCGTCTGTGCAGGTGTGCGTGTCTGCATATGTGTGCATGTGTGTGTGTGTGTGTAAGTGCGTGTGTGTGTGCGCGCGTGTGTGTGTGTGCAGGTGTGTGCGTGGGTGTGTGGTTGTGACCGTAGGTGCGCGTGTGTGTCTGTGTGTGTGTGTGTCTATGCGTGTGTGCGTATGTGTGTGTGTGCGTGTGTGTTCGTTTGTGTTGTGCGTGTGTGCGGGTGTGCGGGTGTGCGTGTGTGTGTCGATGTGTGTTTGTGTGTGTGTGTGTGTGTCTATGCGTGTGTGCGTATGTGTGTGTGTGCGTGTGTGTTCGTTTGTGTTGTGTGTGTGTGCGGGTGTGCGTGTGTGTGTGTGTGTGATTGTGTTTGCGTGTGTGTGTGTGTGTGTTTGCGTGTGTGTGATTGTGTTTGCGTGTGCGTGTGTGTGTGTGTGTGTGTTTGCGTGTGTGTGTGTGTGCGCGTGCGGGTGTGTGTGATTGTGTGTGTGTGTGGGGGGGGTTTGGGGTGTGCGGGTGTGTGGGTGTGTGCTTGTGCGTGTGTGCGGGTGTGGGTGCGTGGGTGCGTGTGTAGGTGCATGGGTGCGTGTGTGCATGTGTGGAGGGGGTGTGTGTGTGGGTGTGTGCTTGTGTGCATGGGTGCGTGTGTGTGTCTGTGTGTGTCTGTGTGTATCTGTGCGTGTGTGCGTATGTGTGTGTGTGTGTGTGTTTGTGCGTGTGTGTGTTCGTTTGTGTTGTGCGGGTGTGCGGGTGTGTGTGTCGGTGTGTGTTTGCGTGTGTGTGTGCGGGAGTGTGTGATTGTGTGTGTGTGTGCGGGAGTGTGTGATTGTGTGTGTGTGTGTGTGTGTCGGTGTGTGATTGTGTGTGTGTGTGTGTGCGTGGGTGTGGGGTGTGCGTGTGTGTGGGTGTGTGGGTGTGTGGGTGTGTGCTTGTGCGTGTGTTCGTTTGTGCGGGTGGGTGTGTGCGTGGGTGCTTGTGTGGGTGTGTAGGTGCATGTGTGGGTGCATGGGTGCGTGCGTGTGTGTGTTTGTGCGTGTGTGTGTAGGGGGTGTGTGTGTGTCCGTGTGTGTGTGGGTGGGTGGTTGTGTGCATGGGTGCGTGTGTGTGTCTGTGCGTGTGTGTGGTGCGTGTGTGCGTGTGTTGGTGTGTGTGTGTGTGGGTGTGTGCCTACGTGTCTGTTTGTGTGCGTGAGTGCGTGTAGATGTGTGTGTGTGCGCGAGTGTGTGGGTGTGTGTGGGTGTGTGCGTGCGTGTGCGTTTGTGTTTGTTGGTGTGTGTGCACGGGCGTGTGTGTGCGTGGGTGTGTGGGTGTGGGTGTGCATGTCTGTGCAGGTGTGCGTGTCTGCATGTGTGTTCATGTGTGTGTGTGTGTGCATAAGTCCGTGTGTGTGCGTGCGCATGTGTGTGTATGCGGGGGGTGGGTGGGTCATGTGTGTGTGTGTGTGTGTGCAGGTTGTGTGCGTGGGTGCATGTGTGTGTGTATGTGCTTGTGTGCATGGGTGTGTGTATGTGCTTGTGTGTGCGTGTGTGTGTGTGTATGTGTTTGTTCGTATTGTGCGTGTGTGCGGGTGAGCGTGTGTGTGTGTTTGCGTGTGTGCGTGTGTGTGTGCGTGCGAGTGTGTGTGATTGTGGGTGTGTGTGCGTGGATGCGGGGTGTGCGTGTGTGTTGGTGTGTGCATGTGCGTGTGTGCAGGTGAGTGTGTGCGTGGGTGCGTGTGTGGGTGCGTGTGTGTGTGCGTGCTGGTGTGTGTGCATGGATGGGGGTGTGCGTGTATGTGGGTGTGTGCATGTGAGTGTGTGCTTGTGTGCGGGTGGGTGTGTGTGTGTGTGGGTGCGTGTGTGGGTGCGTGTGTGCGTGCATTTGTGCATGTGTGCATGGGTGTGTGTGCGTGTGTGCGGGGGTGTGTGTGCATGGGTGGGTGGTTGTGTGCATGGGTGCGTGTGTGTGTCTGTGGTGTCTGTGCGTGTGTGCGTATGTGTGTGTGTGTTTGTGCGTGTGTGTGTTCGTTTGTGTTGTGCGTGTGTGCGGGTGTGTGTGTCGGTGTGTGTTTGCGTGTGTGTGTGCGTGCGGGAGTATGTGATTGTGTGTGTGTGTGTGTGCGCGGGTGTGGGGTGTGCGTGTGTGGGGGTGTGTGCTTGTGCGTGTGTGCGGGTGTGGGTGCGTGGGTGCGTGTGTAGGTGCATGGGTGCGTGTGTGCATGTGTGGAGGGGGTGTGTGCTTGTGTGCATGGGTGCGTGTGTGTGTCTGTGTGTGTCTGTGCGTGTGTGCGTATGTGTGTGTGTGTTTGTGCGTGTGTGTTCGTTTTTGTGTTGTGCGTGTGTGCGGGTGTGTGTGTCGGTGTGTGTTTGCGTGTGTGTGCGCGTGCGGGAGTGTGTGATTGTGTGTGTGTGTGTGTGTCGGTGTGTGATTGTGTGTGTGTGCGTGGGTGTGGGGTGTGCGTGTGTGTGGTTGTGTGGGTGTGTGGGTGTGTGGGTGTGTGTGTGTGTGTTTGCGTGTGTGCGTGTGTGTGTGCGTGCGAGTGTGTGTGATTGTGGGTGTGTGTGCGTGGATGCGGGGTGTGCGTGTGTGCGTGTGTGCAGGTGGGTGTGTGCGTGGGTGCGTGTGTGGGTGCGTGTGTGTGTGCGTGCTGGTGTGTGTGATTGTGGGTGTGTGTGCATGGATGCGGGGTGTGCGTGTGTGTGGGTGTGTGCATGTGAGTGTGTGCTTGTGTGCGGGTGGGTGTGTGCGTGTGTGTGTGCGTGTGTGTGTGTGCTGGTGTGTGTGATTGTGGGTGTGTGTGCATGGATGCGGGGTGTGCGTGTGTGTGGGTGTGTGCATGTGAGTGTGTGCTTGTGTGCGGGTGTGTGTGTGTGGGTGCGTGTGTGGGTGCATGTGTGCGTGCATTTGTGCATGTGTGCGGGTGTGTGTGTGTGTGTGTGTCGGTGTGTGCATAGGTGGGTGTTGTGTGCATGGGTGCGTGTGTGTGGGTGTCTGTGCATGTGTGGGTGTCTGTGTGTTTGTTTGTGTGGTGTGTGTGTGCGTGTGTGTGTCTGTGCGTGTGTGGGTGTGTGTGTGTTTGTTTGTGTGGTGCGTGTGTGTGTCTGTGCGTGTGTGGGTGTGTGTGTTTGTTTGTGTGGTGCGTGTGTGTGTGTGTGCGTGTGTGTGTGTGTGTGTGTGCGGGTGTGCGTCTCTGGGCGTGCGGGTGTGTGTGGTTGTGTGTGTCTGTGTGTGTGTGCGTGGGTGTGGGTGTGCGTGTGGGTGTGCACGCGTGTGTGGGTGTGTGGGTGCGTATATGTGCGTGTGTGCATGTGTGTGTGTGTGCGTGTGTGTGCGTTGGTGTGTGTGGGTGTGTGTATGTGTGTGTGCGTGTGGGTGTGTGTGTGTGTGTGTCGGTGTGTGCATGGGTGGGTGTTGTGTGCATGGGTGCGTGTGTGTGGGTGTCTGTGCATGTGTGGGTGTCTGTGTGTTTGTTTGTGTGGTGTGTGTGTGCGTGTGTGTGTCTGTGCGTGTGTGGGTGTGTGTGTGTTTGTTTGTGTGGTGCGTGTGTGTGTCTGTGCGTGTGTGGGTGTGTGTGTGTTTGTTTGTGTGGTGCGTGTGTGCGTGTGTGCGTGTGTGTGTGTGTGTGTGTGCGGGTGTGCGTCTCTGGGCGTGCGGGTGTGTGTGGTTGTGTGTGTCTGTGTGTGTGTGCGTGGGTGTGGGTGTGCGTGTGGGTGTGCACGCGTGTGTGGGTGTGTGGGTGCGTATATGTGCGTGTGTGCATGTGTGTGTGTGCGTGTGTGTGTGCGTTGGTGTGTGTGGGTGTGTGTATGTGTGTGTGCGTGTGGGTGTGTGTGTGTGTGCTGGTGTTTGTGGTTGTGTGTGTGTGTGGGTGTGTGCGCGCGTGGGTGTGTGTGCGTGTGTGTGCGAGTGTGTATGCGCGCGCACGTGCGCGATCCTAATGATTGAACTACAAGTGTGGTCCAAACATCTTTAATTGGAGTGTTATATTAGGGTTTCAAATGTGCATGTGTGCATGTGTGCGTGTGTGTGTGCGCGTGTGTGCGTAGGTGTGTGTGGGTGTGTACGTGTGTGTGCGTGTGGGGGTGTGTGTGTGTGCTGGTGTTTGTGGTTGTGTGTGTGTGTGGGTGTGTGTGTGTGTGTGCGCGCGTGGGTGTGTGCGTGCGTGTGTGTGCGAGTGTGTGTGTGCGCGCGCACGTGCGCGATCCTAATGATTGAACTATAAGTGTGGTCCAAACACCTTTAATTGGAGTGTTATATTAGGGTTTCAAATGTCCTATTATCTTTCCAAAAAGGCACACACTACTAGAATTCTCCAAACACATTCAATTTGAGTGTTCTATTAGAGTTCTAAATGTTATATTATATTTTCAAAAATACACACACTACTAGAGCGCTCCATACACCTTCAATTCGAGTGTTTTATTATTGTTGTAAATGCCATATTATCTTGGCATATAGAGACACTATGAGGGTGCTCCAATACACCTTCAATTGGAGTGTTTTATTAGGATTCCAAATGCCCTGTTACTATGCCATTTCGGGACACAACTAGAGTGCACCCAACACCTTCATTTGAGTGTTGTATTAGGGTTGTAAATTCCCTTCTATCTTTCCATATGGAGACACTACTAGAGTGCTCCAAACACCGTCTATTGGGGTGTTGTATTATGGCTGTAAATGCCCAATTATATTACCATTTGAAGACACTACTAGAGTGCTCCGAACAACTTCAATTGGAGTGTTGTAATAGGTTTGTAAAAGCCCTATTATAATTAGTGCGCATGCGTATGTGTGTGTGTGTGTGTGCGTGTGTGCGTTTGTGTGGGTGTGTCCGTGTGTGCGAGTGTGCGGGTGTGTGTACGGGTGTGTGCGGGTGTGTGTGCGGGTGTGCGGGTGTGCGTTTGTGTGGGTGTGTCCGTGTGTGCGGGTGTGCGTACGAGTGTGTGTAAGTGTGTGCGGGTGTGCGTGGGTCCGTGTATGCGGGTGTGTGTGCGTCTGTGTGTGTGTGTGTTTGTGCGTGTGTGTGTGTGGGCGTGTGTGTGTGTGGGCATGTGTGTGCGGGTGTGCGGGTGTGCGTTTGTGTGGGTATGTCCGTGTGTGCGGGTGTGCGTACGAGTGTGTGTAAGTGTGTGCGGGTGTGCGTGGGTCCGTGTATGCGGGTGTGTGTGCGTCTGTGTGTGTGTGTGTTTGTGCGTGTGTGTGTGTGGGCGTGTGTGTGTGTGGGCATGTGTGTGCGTGTGTGTGGGCGTTTTTGTGCGTGTTTGTGCGTGTGTCCGTGTATGTGTTTGTGTGGGTGTGTGCGTGGGTGTGTTGTTGTGTGTGTGGGTGCATGTGTGGGTGCATGTGTGTGTGGGGGGGTGTGGGTGTGTGTGCGTGTGTGTGTGTGCGTGTGTATGCGCGCCAACGTGCGCGATCCTAATGATTGAACTACAAGTGTGGTCCAAACACCTTTAATTAGAGTGTTATATTAGGGTTTCAAATGTCCTATTATCTTTCCAAAAAGACACACTACTAGAGTACTCCAAACATATTCAATTGAAGTGTTTTATTAGAGTTCTAAATGTCATATTATCTTTCCCAAAATACACACACTACTAGTGCTTCATACACCTTCAATTGAAGTGTTTTATTATTGTTGTAAATGCCATATTATATTGGCATATAGAGACGCTCTGAGGATGCTCCAAAACACCTTCAATTGGAGTATTTTATTAGGGTTCCAAATGCCCTGTTATGATGCCATTTAGGGAAATAACTAGAGTGCACCAAACACCTTCATTTGAGTGTTGTATTAGGGTTGTAAATGTACTTCTATCTTTCCATATGGAGACACTACTAGAGTGCTCCAAACACATTCAATTGAAGTGTTGTATTAGTTTTGTAAATAACTTATTACCTTGCCATCTAGACACAATACTAGAATGCTCCAAACACCTTCAATTAGATTCTTGTACTAAGGTTCTAAATGTCCTATTATTTTTCCTTCTAGAGACACTACTAGTGTACTCCAAAAACCATCAATTGGAATGTGTGTATTAGGGCTGGAAATGCCCTATTATCTTACCATTTGGAGAGACTATTGGAGTGCTCCAAACACTTCAAATTGGAGTGTTGTATTAGGCCTGTAAATGCCCTATTATCTTATCATGTTGAGACACTACTAGAGTTCATCAAACACAATCAATTGGATGTTGTATTAGGGATGTAAATGTGCTTATATCTTCCAATATGGAGTGCTCCAAATACCTTCAATTATAGTGTTGTATTAGGTATGTAAATGCTCTATTATCTTCCTATCTGGAGACACAACAAGAGTGCTCCAAACACCGTCTATTGGGGTGTTGTATTATGGCTGTAAATGCCCAATTATATTACCATCTGGAGACACTACTAGAGTGCTCCGAACACCTTCAATTGGAGTGTTGTAATAGGTTTGTAAATGCCCTATTATACTTGGTGCGCGTGCGTGTGTTCATGTGTGTGCATGTGGGTGTTTGTGTGTGTGTGTGAGTGTGTGCGGGTGTGTGCGAGTGTGTTTGCGGGTGTGTGTGGGTACGTGTGTGCGGGTGTGTATGTGTGGGTGGGTGGGTGTGTGCGTGCGTGTGTGTTTGTGTGCATGGGTGCGTGTATGTGCATGCGTGTGTGCGGGTGTTTGTGTGTGTGTGGGTGTGGGTGTGTGTGTGCGTGCATGTGTGTTTGTGTGTGTGGGTGCGTGTGTGCTGGCGTGTGTGTGCGCGTGTGTGCATGGTTGTGCATGTGCGTAAGTGCGTGTGTGTGTGTGCATGGGGGTGGGTGGGGGCGTGTGCATGTGTGCATGGTTGTGCGTGTGGGTAAGTGCGTGTGTGTGCGCGCGCGTGTGTGTGTGTGTGCGTGGGGGTGGGTGGGGGCGCGCGCGCGTGTTTGTGCGGGTGTGTGTGGTTGTGTGCGTGGGTGCGTGCGTGCGTGTGTGTCTGTGCGTGTATGCGTGGGTGTATGTGTATGTGTGTTTGTGCCGTGCATCTGTGGTTGTGTGTTGGCGTGTGTGGTTGTGTGTGGTTGTGTGCGTGTGTGAGTGTGTGCGTGTGTGGGTGTGTGGGTGTGTGCGTGTGTGCGTGGGTGTGTGCGTGTGTGCATGCATCTGTGCGTCAGTGCGTGGGTGTGTGTGCGTGTGTGCGAGTGTGTGTGTGTGTGTGAGTCGGTGTGTGCGTGTGTGTGTGGTTGTGTGCGTGGGTGTGTTGTGTCTGTGCGTGTGTGCGTGGGTGTGTGGGTGTGCGTGTTGTGTGTGTGTGTATGTGTGTGCGTGGGTGTGGGTGTGCGTGGGTGTTTGTGTGTCGGTGTGTGCGTGTGTGTGGGTGTGTGGGTGCGTGTGTGCGTGGGTGTGTGGTTGTGTGCGTGGGTGCATGTGTGTGCACGTGTGTGCGTGCATGTGTGCGTGGTTGTGTGTGTGGGTGTGTGGGTGGGTGTGTGCGTGGGTGCGTGGTTGTGTGCGTGGGTGCGTGTTTGTGCGCGTGTGTGCGTGCATGTGTGTGTGGTTTTGTGTGTGTGTGTGTGTGTGTGCGTGTGCGGGTGTGTGCTTGCGTGGGTGTGTGTGTGCGTGGGTGTGCGTGTGCGTGTGTGTTTGCGTGTGGCCTTGTGCGTGTTTGTGCTGCTGTGTGTGCTTGTGTGTGGGTGTGTGGGTGTGTGTGCGCGTGGGTGTGGTTGTGCGTGTGTGTGTGCATGTGTGCGTGTGCGTGTTTGTGCCTGTGTTTGTGTGCGCGCGCACCTGCGATCATAATGATTTAACTATAAGTGTGGTCCAAACACCTTTAATTAGAGTGTTATATTAGGGTTTCCAATGTCCTATTATCTTTCCAAAAAGGCACACACTGCTAGAATGCTCCAAACACATTCAATTGCAGTGTTTTATTAGAGTTCTAAATGTTATATTATCTTTCCAAAAAGACACACACTACTAGAGTGCTCCATACGTATTCAATTCGAGTGTTTTATTATTGTTGTAAATGCCATATTATCTTGGCATATAGAGACACTATGAGGGTGCTCCAAAACACCTTCAATTGGAGTGTTTTATTAGGGTTCCAAATGCCCTGTTATCCTGCCATTTAGGGACACAACTAGAGTGCACCAAATACTTTCATTTGAGTGTTGTATTAGGGTTGTAAATGCCCTTCTATTTTGCCATATGGAGACACTACTAGAGTGCTCCAAACACCTTCAATTGAAGTGTTGTATTAGGTTTGTAAATAGCTTATTACCTTGCCATCTGGACACAATACTAGAATGCTCCAAACACCTTCAATTAGATTGTTGTACTAAGGTCCTAAATGTCCTATTATCTTTCTTTCTAGAGACACTACTAGAGTACACCAAAAACCATCAATTGGAATGTTGTATTAAGGCTGCAAATGCTCTATTTTCTTACCATCTGGAGACCCTACTGGAGTGCTCCAAACACCTCCAATTGGATTGTCGTATTAGGGTTGTAAATGCCTTATTATCTTGTCATGTAGAGACACTACTAAAGTGCATCAAACACCATCAATTGGAGTGTTGTATTAGGGCTGTAAATGCACTATTATCTTCCAATATGGAGACACTACTAGAGTGCTTCAAACACCTTCAATTGAAGTGTTGTACTAGTTTTGTAAATAGATTATTACCTTGCCATATGACACTACTAGAGTGCTCCAAATGTCTTCAATTAGGGCATTGTATTAGGGTTGTAAATGTTCTTTTATCTTGCCATCTGGAGACACTACTAGAGTGCTCCAAACAACTTCAATTGGAGTTGTGTATTAGGTCTATAAATTCCCCATTATCTTGAAATCTGGACAGACTACTAGACTGCTACAAACACCTTCAATTAGAGTGTTGTACTAGCGTTATAAATGCTCTATTAACTTTTCTTATAGAGACACTACTGGAATGCTTCAAACACCTTCAATTGAAGTGTTTTATTAGGGGTGTAAGTGCCCTATTATCTTTCCTTATAGTTAAACCACTAGAGTGCACCAAACACCTTCAATTGGAAGGTTGTATTAAGCATGTAAATGCCCTATTATCTTCCCCTCTGGATACACTACTACAGTGCTCCAAACAACTTCAATTGGAGTTGTGTATTAGGTCTGTAAATGCCCCATTATCTTGAAATCTGGACACAGTACTAGAGTGCTACAAACACCTTCAATTAGAGTGTTGTACTGGGGTTATAAATGCTCTATTAACTTTCCATATAGAGACACTACTGGAGTGCTCCAAACACCTTCAATTGAAGTGTTTTATTAGGGGTGTAAGTGCCCTATTATCTTTCCTTATAGTTACACTACTAGAGTGCACCAAACACCTTCAATTGGAGTGTTGTGTTAAGCCTATAAATGCCCTATTATCTTCCCATATGGAGACACTACTAGAGTGCTCCAAACACCATCAATTGGAGTGTTGTAATAGGTTTCTAAATGCCTTATTAATACTTGGTGCGCGTGCGTGTGTGTGTGTGTTTGTGCATGTGTGTGTGCGTGTGTTCGTGTGTGCGGTTGTGCGTGCGGGTGTGTGCGGGTATGTGTGGGTGCGTGTGCGTGTGTGTGTGGGTGCGTGTGTGTGTGTGTGTGGGTGCATGTATGTGTGTGTGTGTGTGTGTGTGTGCGTGTGTTTGTGTGGGTGCGTGTATGCGTGTTTGCGGGTGTGTGTGTGTGTTTGTGGGTGTGTGCATGAGTGTGTGTTTGTGTGCGTGGATGCGTGTGTGCAGGGGTCTGTGTGTGTGTGTGTGTTTGTCTACGTGGGTGCGTGTGTGTGTGTGTGCATGGGTGTGTGGGGGTGTCTGTGTGCGTGCATCTATGCGTGTGTGTTTGCGTGTTTTTGTGTGTGTGTGTGTGTGCATGTATGCGTGTGTGCGTGTGAGCGGGTATGTGTGTGCATGTCTGCGCATGTGTGTGCGTGTGTGTTTGTGTGTTTACGTGTGTGTGTGTGCGTGCGTTCGTGCGGGTGTGTGTGTGTGTGTGTGTGAGAGAGAGAGAGTGTGTGTGTGTGTGTGCAGGTGTGTGTGTGCATGTCTATGTGCGTAGTTTTTTGCGTTTGTGCGCGCGTGTGCGTGTGTGTGGGTGTGTGCGTGCGTGCGGCTGTGTGTCGGTGTGTGTGTGTCGGTGTGCGTGGGTGTTGGTGTGTGCGTGTGTGTGGGTGTGTGGGTGTGTGTGTGTGTGTGCGTGTCTGTGCGTGTGTGCATGTGTGTGTGTGTGCGGGTGTGTGTGGGTGCGTGCCTGCGTGTGTGTGCGTGCGTTTGTGTTTGTGTGCGTGGGTGTGTGTGTGTGTGCGTGTGTGCGTGGGTGTCTGTGTGTGTGTGTGTGTGTGCGAGTGTGTGTGTGTACGTGCGTGCTAGTGTGTGCGATTGTGTGTGTGTGTGGGTTTGTGTGTGCGGGTGTGCAGGTGTGTGTGCGAGTGTGTTTGTGTGTGTGTGGGTGTGGGTGTGTGGGTGTGCAGGTGTGTGTGTGTGTGCATGTCTGTGTGCGCGGGTGTTTGCGTGTGTGCGCGCGCACGTGTGTGTGTGTCGGTGTGGGCGTGCGTACCGGTGTGTGTGGGTATGTGTGTGTGTGGGTGTGCATGGGTGTGGGTGTGCGCGTGTGTGTGGGTGTGTTTGTGGGTGTGTGTGTGCGTGTTTGTGCGTGTGTGCATGTGTGTGTGTGTGCGGGTGTGTGTGGGTGCGTGCCGGCATGTGCGTGCGTGCGTGTATGTTTGTGTGCATGGGTGCATGTGTGTGTGTGTGTGTGCATGGGTGTGTGTGTGCGTGTGCGTCTTTGGGTGTCGTGTATGTGCATGTGTGTGTGTGCGCGCGCACGTTGCGCGATCCTAATGATTGAACTACAAGTGTGGTCCAAACACCTTTAATTAGAGTGTTATATTAGGGTTTCAATTTATTATCTTTCCCAAAAGACACACACTACTAGAGTGCTCCATACACCTTCAATTCGAGTGTTTTATTATTGTTGTAAATGCCATGTTATCTTGGCATATAGAGACACTATGAGGGTGCTCCAAAACACCTTCAATTGGTGTGTTTTATTAGGGTTCCAAAGGCCCTATTATCATGTCATTTAGGGACACAACTAGAGTGCACCAAACACCTTCATTTGAGTGTTGTATTAGGGTTGTAAATGCCCTTCTATCTTGCCATATGGAGACACTACTAGAGTGCTCCAATTATCTTTCCATCTAGAGACACTACTAGAGTACTCCAAAAACAATCAATTGGAATGTTGTATTAGAGCTGCAAATGCCCTATTATCTCACCGTTTGGAGACACTACTGGAGTGCTCCAAACACTTCAAATTTGAGTGTTGTATTAGGGCTGTAAATGCCCTATTATCTTGTCATGTTGAGACACTACTAGAGTTCACCAAGCACAATCAATTGGAGTGTTGTAATAGGGCTGTAAATGTCCTAATATCTTCCAATATGGAGACACTACTAGAGTGCTCCAAATACCTTCAATTATAGTGTTGTATTAGGTATGTAAATGCCCTATTATCTTACTATCTGGAGACACTACAAGAGTGCTCCAAACACCGTCTATTGGGGTGTTGTATTATGGCTGTAAA
Source organism: Carex pumila (assembly GCA_033356055.1). Taxonomy (NCBI): domain Eukaryota; kingdom Viridiplantae; phylum Streptophyta; class Magnoliopsida; order Poales; family Cyperaceae; genus Carex; species Carex pumila. The sequence continues at coordinate 168,354 of JARJHM010000122.1, read as the reverse complement.
TGCCCAATTATATTTCGTGCGCAAGCGTGTGTGCGTGTGTATGCGCGTATGTGTTTGTGTGTGTGTGTGGGGGGGGGGGGGGGGGGCTATGCGTGCAGGTGTGTGCGAGTGTGTGGGTGTGTGTGTGTGCGTGTGTGTTTCTGTGCATGGGTGTGTGCGTGTGTGCGTGTATGCTTATGTTCGTGTGGGCAGGTGTGTGTGTGTGTGTGTGCGTGTGTGTGTGTGCGCGGGTGTTTGCATATGTGCGCGCGCGCGTGCGGGTGTGTGTGGGTGTGGGTGTGGGTGTGTGTGGGTGTGCGTGTGCGTGTGCGTGTGTGTGTGTGTGTGCGCGCGCGTGTATGTGCGAGTGTGCGTGGGTGCGTGGGTGAGTGTGTGTGTGCGTGTGTGCGTTGGTGTGTGTGTGTGTCTGCGTGTGTGCATGTGTGTGCGTGCGTACACGATCCTAATGGTTGAACTACAAGTGTGGTCCAAACACCTTTAATTAGAGTGTTATATTAAGGTTTCAAATGTCCTATTATCTTTCCAAAAAGACACAGACTACTAGAGTGCTCCAAACATATTCAATTGGAGTGTTTTATTAGAATTCTAAATGTCCTATTATCTTTTCCAAAAGACACGCACTACTAGAGTGCTCCAAACACATTCAATTGGAGTGTTTTATTAGAGTTCTAAATGTTCTATTATCTTTCCAAAAAGACACACATTACTAGAGTGCTCCATACACCTTCAATTCGAGTGTTTTATTTTTGTTGTAAATGCCATATTATCTTGGCATATAGAGACACTATGAGGGTGTTTTATTATTGTTTCCCAAAACACCTTTAATTGGAGTGTTTTATTAGGGTGCCATTTAGGAACACAAGTAGAGTGCACCAAACACCTTCATATGAGTGCTGTATTAGGGTTGTAAATGTCCTTCTATCTTGCCATATGGAGACATTACTAGAGTTCTCCAAACACCTTCAATTGAAGTGTTGTATTAGTTTTGTAAATAACTTATTACCTTGCCATCTGGACACAATACTAGAATGCTCCAAACACCTCCAATTGGAGTGTTGTATTAGGGCTGTAAATCCCCTATTATCTTGTCATGTTGAGACACTACTAGAGTGCACCAAACTCCATGAATTGGAGTGTTGTATTAAGGCTGTAAATGCCATATTATCTTGCAATATGGAAACACTACCAGAGTGCTCCAAATACCTTCAATTATAGTGTTGTATTAGGTATGTAAATGCCCTATTATCTTGCTATTTGGAGACACTATTAGAGTGCTCCAAACACCGTCTATTGGGGTGTTGTATTATGGCTGTAAATGCCCAATTATATTACCATCTGAAGACACTACTAGAGTGCTCCGAACACCTTCAATTGGAGTGTTGTAATAGGTTTGTAAAAGACCTATTATACTTGGTGCGCGTGTGTGTGCGTGTGTGCATTTGTGTGGGTGTGTGCGTGTGTGCGGGTGTGTGCGGGTGTGTGCGGGTGTGTGCGGGTGTGTGTGTGTGGGTGTGTGTGCGTCTGTGTGTGTGGGTGTGTGCGTGGGTGCGGGTGTGTGCATGTGTGCGTGGGTCCGTGTGTGCGGGTGTGTGTGCGTCTATGTGTGTGGGTGTGTGCGTGCGTGTGTGTTTGTGTGCGTGTGTGCATGCGTGTGTGCTGTGTGCGGGTGTGTGTGTGTGTGCGGGTGGGTGTGTTCGTGCGTGTGTGTTTGTGTGCGTGGGTGCGTGTTTGCATGCGTGTGTGTGCGTGTGTGCGTGTGTGCGTGCGGGTGTGTGTTTGTGTGTGTGCGTGGGTGTTTGCGTGTGTTGTTGTGCGCGCGTGTGTGCTCGTGTGTGTGGGTGCGTGTGTTGTTGTGTGCGTGTGTGTGCTCGTGTGTGTGGGTGCGTGTGTTGTTGTGCGTATGTGCGTGTGTGTGTGGGTGGGTGTGTGTGTGTGTGCGTGTGTGAGTGTGTGTGTGGGTGTGTGTGTGCGTGTATGTGCATGTGTGAGTGTGAGCGGGTGAGTGGGTGGGTTCGTGTGTGTTTGTATGTGCTTGTGTGCGTGGGTGTGTGTGTGTGCGGGTGTGCGTGTGTGTGTGTGTGTTTGCGTGTGTGCGTGTGTGTGTGTGCGCGTGCGAGCGGGTGTGTGTGGTTGTGTGTGTGTGTGTGTGTGCGTGGGTGTGTGTGTGTGTGGTTGTGCGTGTGTGTCTTTGTGCGTGTGTGTGCGCATGTGTGTGGTTGTGTGTGCGTGTATGTGCGTGTGTGCGTGTGTCCGGGTGTGTGTTTGGTTGTGTGTGTGCGTGTATGTGCGTGTGTGCGTGTGTCCGGGTGTGTGTTTGTGTGGGTGTGTGCGTGGGTGTGTGGTTGTGTGCGTGGGTACGTGTGTGTGTGTGTATGCATGTGTGTGTGTGTGGGTGTGTGTGTGGGTTTGTGTGTGCGCGTGTGTGCATGTGTGCGTGTGTGTGTGTGCGTGTGTGGGGGTGTGTGTGTGTGCGCGCGCACGTGCGCGATCCTAATGATTGAACTACAAGTGTGGTCCAAACACCTTTAATTAGAGTGTTATATTAGGGTTTCAAATGTCCTATTATCTTTCCAAAAAGACACACACTACTAGAGTGCTGCAAACACATTCAATTGGAGTGTTTTATTAGAGTTCTAAATGTCCTATTATCTTTCCCAAAATACACATACTACTAGAGTGCTCCATACACCTTCAATTTGAGTGTTTTATTATTGTTGTAAATGCCATATTATCTTGGCATATAGAGACGCTCTGAGGGTGCTCCAAAACACCTTCAATTAGAGTGTTTTATTAGGGTTCCAAATGCCCTGTTATCATGCCATTTGGGGACACAACTAGAGTGCACCAAACACCTTCATCTGAGTGTTGTATTAGGGTTGTAAATGCCCTTCTATCTTGCCATATGGATACAGTACTAGAGTGCTCCAAACACTTTCAATTGAAGTGTTGTATTAGGTTTGTAAATAGCTTATTACCTTGCCATCTTGACACAATACTAGAATGCTCCAAATACTATCAATTGGAGTGTTGTATTAGGGCTGTAAATGTCCTAATATCTTCCAATATGGAGACACTACTAGAGTGCTCCAAATACCTTCAATTATAGTGTTGTATTAGGTATGTAAATGCCCTATTATCTTACTATCTGGAGACACTACAAGAATGCTCCAAACACCTTCAATTAGAGTGTTCTATTAGGGGTTATAAATGCAAACTTTCCTTATAGAGACACTACCATAAGGGAAGATAAGAGAGCAGTTTCAACCCTAATACAACACCCCAATGGATGGTCTTAGCAGCACCATAGTAGTATAACAATATGGCAAGAAAAGAAGGTAGTTGTAAACCTAATACAACACTCCAATTAAAGATCTTTACAACCATAATACAACACTCCAATTAAAGGTCTTTGGAGCACTCTAGTAGTGTCTCCTAATGGCAAGATAATAGGGCATTTATAACCGAATACAACATAAGAATTGAAAGTGTTTGGAGTAATCTAGTTATATCTCTATATGGCAAGATAATACGGCATTTACAATCCTAATACAACACTCCAATTGAAGGTGTTTGGAGCACTCTAGTAATGTCTCTTTATGGAAAGATAATATGGTATTCACAACCCTAATATAACACTCAAATTGAAGGTGTTTGGAGCACTCTAGTAGTGTCTCTTTATGGAATGATAATTGGGCAATTACAACTCTAGTATAACAATCCTATTGAAGGTGTTTGGGGCACTCTATTAATATCTCTTTAAGGAAAGATAATAGGGTATTTACAACCCTAATAGAACACTCCAACTGAAGGTCTTCGGAGCACTCTAGTAGTGTCTCCAAATGGAAAGATAATAGGGCATTTACAACCCTAATACAACACTAGAATTGAAGGTGTTTGGAGTACTCTAGTTATGTCTCAATATGACATGGTAATAGGGCATTTATAACCCTAATACAACACTAGAGTTGAAGGTATTTGGAGTACTCTAGTTATGCCTTTAGATGGCAAGATAATACGACATTTACAACCCTAATACAACACTCCAATTGAAGGTCTTTGGAGCACTCTAGAAATGTCTTTATATGGCAAGATAATAGCACATTTACAACCATAATACAACACTCCAATTGAAGGTTTTTGGAGCACTCTAGTAATGTCTCTTTATGGAAAGATAATAGGGTATTTACAACCCTAATACAACACTCCAATTGAAGGTCGTTGGAGTACTCTAGTAGTGTCTCTTTATGGAATGATTATAGGGTATTTACAACCCTAGTACAACACTCCAATTGAATGTATTTGGTGCACTCTACTAGTGCCTCCAGATGGCAAGATAATGGGGTAATTACAACCCTAATACAATACTCGTATTGAAGGTATTTGGAGCACTCTAGTGTTGTCTCCATATGGAAAGATAATAGGAGATTTACAACCCTAATACAACACTCCTAATGAAAGTGTTGGGAGAACTCTAGTAGTGTCTCTATATGACAAGATAATAGGGCATTTTACAACCCTAATACAACCCTCCATTTGAAGGTGTTTGGAGCACTCTAGCAGTGTTTCTAAATGGCAAGATAATACGGCATTTGCAACCAAATACAACACTCCAATGTTAGTTGTTCAGAGCACTCAAGTAATGCCTCTATAAGGCAAGATAATCAGTGCAAGACACCTACACGGGTCATGTTACGATGACAACCCGAAAAAGGAACCATAGACGTTCCAATGGTTGGAGTAACAATAATTTTGAATCTCATACAATGATTCTACCAAATTTTCTTGCATTTCATTTCCTCCCAACTAAAAATGATTAGTTCCATAAATATACATAAATATCATCATGAAATTCTTTTCTGGATATATGTACCCTATTTTGTTATAATACTCAAGCAAGATTTTTGAAGTTAGAAGAAAATCAGTATTAATATACAATTTAATGGTACTTTCCTTTAATAATTCACTTGCAATATTTTCATCTAAATATTATAACGTTTGTTTTCTTCCTTGTCTGTTGATTTATTTTCCTTACATAAACTTAACTTATATAGACATATTTTGCCAAGTATTGCGGAGGATGCATTTCTATATATGTCACATGATTCAAACGTCCAAGATTTTCATTAGTTATATATATACACACACACACACACACAATTTTATCCTTGAATTAATTACTCATCAAAATATTATATTTTTCCTTTACTATCTCAACCAATCTTAAAATAGGTTTATTTTTCTCATTTAAATTAATAGAGATGGTTTCCTAGATTGAACCTTATTAAACTAGTGAAATATTGATATCTATTCTTTATTTAACATCCATTTAAAATAATAGGATTAGGATTCTTAGAATTTAATAAGCCTTTTCTTCTTATTTCGTAATGAATAGTTTTTGGACCTTTCAGAATTTATATGACCTCTTTCTAGTGCTTTTATTCTCTACAAGGAGTTTTCATGAATATTTCTCTTTCGGGTGTAATTCACCTTCTAAACTTTAATGAATCATTATCTCCTCTTAAATTACTTAATCAAAGTAATCCAGATTATAGGAATTATTTCATAATTTAGTTAGCAACTAAAGAACAGTAGAATAATAAATATGAGGTACTAACTTAGGAGTGATGTATATATCGATTAGGTTCGAACTCTGGAAATTTAGAAGATCTCGGGACGTGTAACGACTTCCCTACGGCAACAGGTGTGGGTTTCCTAGACTTTATAAAACTATTTTACTTTCCTATTGTCATTCAATTGTTTATTATTATTGCATGAAATGATATGATTCATATAGGGACCAATGGACTTGCATGAATAGGATGTGTTGAGCATGGCATGAACTATGTGATTGAATAAATGTGTTTTTGAAAAAGAACGAATATGGTAATTGAACAGAGGCCAATATGCTTGCATATTGGGATGTATACATTGGGTTGAGTTATGACTGGACCCCTCGTTAACATGACTATAGGTGAAAGTGGTCCTGTCACAGATGTGATTGTAGGCTGACGTGGTCCCTTCACGGACGTGATCGTAGGCGCAAGCAGTCCTTTCACGGACGTGATTGTAGGCGGAAGTGGTCCTATCACGCTAAGACCTAACGGCATATGAATTCACCCTCTAGTGAGGCAAACGAACAAGATTAACGGATTTTTGTTTAAATAAATGAAAGTAGTAAGTAATGATAGAACCTGCATTGCATTAAAAGAAGCAGATGCATTTTACTTTCTTATCATATTTGTGAATGTAAGTAAAGGTTTTATAAGCTCTGGGTTGGAACTAAATCCCGCACTGAGAGAAGGTTCGATCTCTCACCCGTTCCACTTTTATGTGGGTTCCAGGTAATGAAGAGGAAGGATTCGAACAAGAATAAGAGTGAGACTAAGCAGAAAGACCCATGATTCAATAATTGATACATTGGGCAGGCATGGCAGTGCATGTGTTACTAGCCATGTCTGCCATTATCGTTTGTTAAACTTAGTTAATTTTGAAATAAATGTGGCATTATGTTTTGTTGTTATTGATAATGTATGTGATGTGCATGAGCCTCATGTAGAGATACATGGCGAGTTGTCCCGGGGTGTGACAACAACTCACAGAAGAAGATATTGACATAATATCTTCTTGGGTTCTTGATCAGTTGGAGGCTCGGTGGGAGAGCTTCTTCGATACCAAATTCGATATTTCATTATGTTTTAATTGTGAACCCTAAACACTAAATCATAATTATCTAAAATATTTTCTTACAACTTCACACGGAGGTTCGGGCTCATAGTCGGCCTTGATGCCTACTCCTTAGGATGACGAGGATGATGATGGCGATGATGACGAGGGGCAGTGGTAAGATGTTGGCACTCGATTTTATATTTATGGTGTTGATTAGATAGTACTGTTTGGCATTTAGATTTACTGTTTATGTTATTTTGATGTTTATATTTGATGAGATGATATACTGTTTTTTTTATTTTTATGTTTATATTTGTTTGTATTCTTATATTGTATGTTGATTGTGTATCGATATTTATTTTTTGTTGTATGTTGTATGTTGTATGTTGGTACGTGTGGTACCAATTATTAAATGGTGCAAATGTAAATAATAAAAAAGTCCAAAAACCTGATAAATGGGTATTATTGACCGGTTTTAGTTATCAGCGACCAGAAATTTTGGTCTCTGATAAAACAGTATCAGCGACCTGGATAGAGTTTCAGCGACCATCAATATTGGTCTCTGATAATTCGGGTATCAGTGACCAAATTAGACTATCAGCGACCATCAATATTGGTCTCTGATAATTCGGGTATCAGTGACCAAATTAGACTATCAGCGATCGTTGTTTTTGGTCGCTGATAACTTTTCATGACATCAGCAAAAAACAACAGCGACAAAAAAAAATTGGTCGTAGAAAATTTATCATCGATCGGATGACATCATTCAGCGACTGGTGACGTCATTAGAAGAGTATCTGCAATGATGCTTTCAACGACTGGGGTATTAGCGACCATATTTGACTTTCTGCGATCGGAATTACTTTCAGTGACCGGCGCAATTACTATCTGTGACCAATTTTTCGATCGCAGAAGGCTGGTTCTGCTGTAGTGAACCAAGAGTTTTGGTAACATGAGCCCAACTAGATCATAATCAAAAATTTTGGGCTAAAGCTTGATCACATGGTTACTAAGTGGTAATGACATAACTTTTATACAAACATTGTATTAGATCCTGAGAAGTATATGTTATGTTTTATCACATGAGATTGCATGTATGAAAGACTATGTATATATATGTGTTGCATGAATTGTAATTTATTAATATTTTCATATTGTGCTTACTTATACTTTTTATTTTATTAATAGCAATTGATATTTGCGAGTGTCTTGCATCTACCTTTTCTTGTAACTAACTAATATCAAATTATAATTGTAGTATGGACCAAAGCAAAAGTGTTACACCAACAAGGAGCAGATCGACGATGTCAAATATGTGGACAAGGTGGTTTCAATTTAAATTTTGTAATGCTCAATATGGATTTATATAATTTTGTATAATTTTGTATAATTTTGTATAGTTTTGGAATTCTTATTTTAAATGGCTAGCAAAACTGAAGGCTAACCACAAAAAAAAAGACAATTATACACGGATATTTAACTAAAGTCCATGTAGAAAGGTATTTAAACATAAAATAATAATATAAGAGAGCTACACGGATATTTAGCTAAAAGTCCGTGCAGAAATAATAATCATACACAGACCTTAGCTAAATGTCTGTGTAGAAATAATAATTGTACACGGATATTTAACTTAAAGTTCGTGTAGAAATAGTAATCGTACATTAACTATTTACCTAAATATCCATGTAGCTCGGTAATATTGAGAGCGATGTTGGCAAGTGTTTGTACACGGCTATTTATGTAATAATCCGTGTAACTCTCTTATAATCGCACACAGGTAAATATCCGTGTGTATTTATTCAAGGATTTTTACACCCTCATACTCTACACGATAGAAAATCTATGTGCAATCTCTTATTCTGTAGTAGTGTTAAGTAGTGCTAAGGAAGCTTAATTCTCCATAGCCAAATTGGTACAAGCTAAGCTAGATTACCAAAACAAGCGGATAATATCCAATAAGAAACCTTTAAATACTCATAAAATTATTTCTCTAAAATGAAATATATACATAGAATAAATATTATGCGTATAATTCATCTAAAATCCACTTACTGTGCATTTTGTGTACTTATTGATGTTTGTAATATTTTCCGTCCACATTTATGATTCAAATTTCATTCAAATTGAAGGATAAGACCAACATATGTCAATGACATATTCATAATTAAATATATTATTATAAATAGTTAAATTTATTATGGTAAAAATCAAACAAGTGACCTTCAAAAAAAGTAAATCAAAACAAGTGTGTTATACATAAAACAAATCTACCAATATTATTTTACATAAACTGCCGTTTCTTCCAAATAAGGCAGAATTTTTTTTCTTTTTTTTTTATGCAAAGTTTATTGCCCTTAGGCCATTATTTCCAATCACAAGATTCAAATTGGCACTATAATTAACCTTGCCTAATATGAGATGTGAACATTTTTAACAAGGAGCCGAAGTTCATCCTTTCTATGCACAGTAAATCCTGGTTTTTCACTCATGTTGAACTTCTCCGTTGTCATTCCACTCGGCAACTCCCAATCGAAGCGGTGTATGAGATTTGCCAATGCAAGCTCTGCTGTGACTGTAGCAAATGATATACCGGGACAAATCCTGCGTCCCGCTCCAAATGGGATGAACTGAAAGTCGTTGCCCTTGTAGTCGACTTGCCTACCAATGAATTTTTCTGGCATGAACTCCTCTGGCATCTCCCAAGATTTTGCCTCCCTCGCAATGGCCCACGCATTGATAAGGACCTTGGTTCCTTTAGGAATTGTGAAACCATTTATTTCGCATTCTTCCATCGATTCCCTTGGAACAAGCAAAGGGCCAGGAGGATGTAGCCGTAGGGTTTCTTTGATTACTGCTTTTAGGTAACTCATTTTGTCTAAATCTTCTGATCTGACCATGTCACCAAGCTTTACTATTCCCCTCACCTCTTCTTGTAGCTTCTTCATATGTTTAGGGTTTTTGATAAGCTCTGACATTGCCCAATCTATGGTGATGTATGTTGTATCAATTCCACCACCTAATGCATCCTGAATAATTTGATTGTGATATGTAAGTTCAATGATTTGATATTTTCTCAAAATGAAAAAAGAAAATAAAAATGCTTACCCCAATTAGCCCCGTGATCTGATCCATGGTGATGTCAAAGTTGATGCTTGAATCATTCTTCAAAGAAAGTAAAATATCAACAAAATTATCGTGTCCGTCACTATTCTCTTCACTTTTAATATGAGCTTGAATTACCTCTTGAATCAACAATTCCCACTTATTTCTATATCTACTAGCCCTCCTGCTTAATCCTATAAGCCTTTCTAACCATAACAAAGAAGGAAACAAATCACCAATACTAAATTTTCCAAGTATATGAAAACTCTCTTCTACAAGCTCTCGAACCATAACATACATCTGTTCTTGCATCATGATTTTTCCGGAAACAACCCTAAAAACTACATCATTCATGAATGAGAACAAAACCTTGCTCAAATTTATAGGATCACCACTCGAAATGGAGGCATGGTCACCGATCTTTGCAATTAAATTACCAACTTCCTCCTCTCTAATTATTTTGTAGGAGGCAATCTTCTTGGTACTCATTAAATGGATTGTGAAGATCTTTTTCAATTGCCTCCAATCTTCACCATAATGCTGAAAGGCCAAGTCACCAAAAAGGATGATGTCAGTGGCGACAGCAGAAGGCCGAGTAGCAAAGGTGAGGTCGTGGGTCCGCAGGATTGCACATGCCATATCAGATGATGAAACAATAAGCCATGGAACTTCACCGAAATGAAGTAGCATGAGGGGCCCATATTTCAGAGACAGTGAATAGAGAGATTGATGGTAAAGAGAACTTAGTTGGTGGATGTTTCCTATGAATGGAAGCTTTGGAGGCGAAGGGATCAACTTTTCGGGGCCTTTTGAGAGGTTTCTTCTTTTTATGCTGAAATAAAGTATGAAGATAGATAATAGAGAGATACAGAGCAGTGACAGATTATGTGATAAAGTAAAGATCACTTCTTGAAGAGGCAACATTTTTGTGTTACTCAAGTATTTTCGTTCCCCAATGTGTTATATTATTATAAGGGTGTTTATAATTGATCACATCATCTTATAGACTTATAGCACAAATCAAGAGGATGACATTGCTTATCAAAATTGAATCTTATCCTTCCAATTTTGTGGCGCGGTTTTGCTTACTCTATTGAATAATATTTGTCAAGAATCTTCATTAAACACGAGTTGGCACTGTGGAAGAGGACAAATGCGATGACTTTTGAGGGTGAGAATATGAACGCTGTCGTATTGGCAGAAATGATAGATCACGAGGAAAAGCTGTGGAGCCGATTTGCATGACTTTGTGGTACGTACTGGTAAGGAGGTCATGATTTTCATTTTAAATTCAACCGTTGAAAGAAAATTTGTTTTCATACATGACTAACAGAGAGAAAAAAGAAAGGAGGTTATTTTCATTTCTTTTGCTTAACGGAGAATATGATCTAAACACAGAAGGTTAACATTGGTTAGGATTAATTTAATCAGTTATGATCATGCCCGGCCTTGGTGCTGGCCAGCTAGGACGACCGCTCTGAACCCCAAGATTCAAAGGGAGCCCTAAAAAATAAATATTTGTATATATATAAAAAAATTAGTTTGCATATATTAAAAATAAATAAAATATTAGAGTCTAAATTTTGTATATATAAAGGACTCATTTTTTTTTATAAATTGATATAATTTATTGGCATATATAAAAAAAATTAGACTGGCTAATTGCTTCCATAAGTATTTCAACACCGTATACTTATAAGTCGTTTTTGCATTTTAAATTTCTAAATAGTCGATTCAAATCATTCAACATGATATCCATATTAAAACGTGCTTGAAGACCAAATTTTACATTTTTTTTATTATTTTACTATATTTTCAGGTAGGTAGAAAATCATTATTTTTTATGGTTCAAAATCTTCTGAATCAATCAATTTTCTATCTATTTTTAAAAATAGTTAAAAAATTCCAAAAAAGATGTAGAATTTGGTCCCCAAGTATGTTTTAATATGAATATCATATTGAACGGTTCCGATCGACTATTTAGACTTAATTTGAAAATGCAAAAATGACTTAATAAGCATATAGTGTTAAAGTACTTATGGAAATATATTAACCGATCTCATAAAAAATTTGTATATATAAAGTGTCCAAAATTTTCTCTCACTTTGGGCCTCAAAATTTTCAGAATCAGCCCTGATTATGATAAAGTATGATCTAGCAACTTAGAAATGCTTTGGAGTGAACTCCTGTCCAAATCACAGTAAAAGATATGTAAAATGGAAAATCAGCGACACTTGTAAGGAAAATCTGTGTAATTTATAGGGGTGTCAATGGTACCTTTTTAGCCGTTTATCCGACCCGTATCGTATTCAATAAGGTGGGTATATATGGATAAGGTTTTTTTTTCGTTAACTTATTGGGTATGGGTATGGGTAAGAATTTTTTTTCATTAAATAAATGGGTAAGGGTATGGGTAATGACTATTTCGTACCCGTTACCTTATAGGGTAATTATAAAATCCAAATATATATTCAATTCAATTTTCAACTCGCTTAAATGTATATTTAATTCAATTTCTAATCCACTTAAATGTATATTTGTATTTTTGAATTTTTATTCTTTATAAAAAATAATTTAGTTGGAATTGATTGCACATTTATTTTATTTTTTATTAGAAATGCAATTACATATGTGTTAAAATGAATGAGTTTTTGATATTTAATTTGTAAAATATAATAAAAACTAATTATTATACTAGTATTATCCATTATTCACCCGCTACCGTTTCGTTACCCGATAATATTAACGGGTAAGGGTAGGGTAGGGTAAGATCAATTTTTAATGGATATGGGTAGGGTATGGATAAGGTCAATTTTAATGGGTATGGGTATGAAAATGTCTTCACCCGACCCGTACCGTACCCATTGACACCCCTAGTAATTTACTCATATTATTATTATTTTTTGAGTGAAAGCATATTTGTACTAATTTAAAGTAGAGAAGTCAGTTCTGGTAAGGTCTTTTAAGAATTTTATGGATGTTTTAGTGATTTTTAATTTTTTATTCAGAAATGCTTTTCAGTTTTCTGTGTATGTATGCCATGTGTCAACTAGAGATTGGCTACATTGAATGAGGGGTAGGAAAATCATTCGGTTCTGTATCTTTGGATACCAGTAGAGAAGCGACTATAATTATCATGCAATTTTAATTTGATGATCTTCTCGACCCGAACAAAGAAGACCACAATTGAATAGCTACATTAGATCTGAGAAACTCTTGCGTACATTGCTACTGTTAAACTTTTTTTATCTTAAATTCTAATTTGCACATGATTCTTGATTAAAGTTTAAAACTTTTATTCCCAACATCTAATATATCTGATAGATAATTTTCAACATCTGTTTTTTACATGGTCATAAATTAGTTTTGGGCTTGGGCTTGGGCTTGGGCTTCGCTTCTCTTTGATTCCATCTAATTAACTATGCGGCCCATAGCAAAAAATGGCGCATTTCATCTGAAATTTAGTCCAACTATTCACCTTCTCTTCCAATAACCATAACCATATTTGATAATATTATATATATAAAAAAAATCTTATTTCTCATTTAAAGAGTCATAAGTGAAAATAAAAAGAAAGAAAATGAAATGTGACTCAAATTTGAGTTTGATGTTCGGATGGTGTCTTTTGATTTGCTTTAAGATTTGGGTGTAAAATTTATTTTTAAAATGTCTTGCTAATCTAAATGGATGAGTGAATTTTAATGCAGATTAAATCACTAATTGTACATCAAATCAAATTCAGTTCGATGTCTACTGGAATGACTTCATAACTTGTGAGTCCATATAGGGGGAATAAACTTTTTATCAATCGAAATTATTAAATTTAGATGTATATAAATAGAAAGAGTGTCTTGTTTCCAACAAATATAGAAAAATTGGGTTTATTGAGTCCAATTCAAATATTATGGATCAGACTCAATGATTAAGATTCATTTTTTTTTGTTTTTTAGTTTGGATCCAGACTGTTCGATTAGACGAGAATCAGTCCCTAGTCCGCAGATGATCCCAGAAAAGCATAATATTTTGATCTTAATCATTGAGTTCGATCCATAATATTTGAATTAGACTCAATGAACCCGATCTTTCTATATTTGTTAGAAACGAGACACTTTTTCTATTTTTGTATATCTGAATTTAATAATTTCTATAGATAAAAAATTTCCCTCCTAAAATATAAAGATGAGTGGGGCCTTCTGTCAGTTGCTTTAGACCACAGCTTGTTCTAGATAAATGAAACACTTGACTCAGTGGCTGAACTAGAAATGATCGGTAGGGGGGCCTAACTAGTTTCTCTCAGGAGACGGATCCCTCAATCGCGTGTCCTCGTCACCTCATCGCGGAGCCCAGTCACCAAGGGCCCATAAACAATGTAGGGGGTGCCATATTTTTTTTTTTTTTTATTAAAGGGCTCTGTATATTTTTCTAGGCCAAGGGGGGCTAGGGCCCAGGCGCTGGTTCCGCCACTAACTTGACCTAACTCCAACAGATACTGCTGCTGTGAAATTCCATAATCTCAATCTCCTGCTTGCTTCTTGTTTTTTATAGGTTACAAGCCCTAATACATAATCTCATTAATTAAGGTGTTTTTTTTAATATTACCTTTTTAATCATTATATACATAATTTAGCTAATTACAGCAGCTACTAATATAGTAAATCAAATATACTAAGAAATAAAGGTAGAATTGTTACCTTTCAAATGGTTAGATTTTGCTAGCCGTTCTCTGATTCTCCATGATCAACACAATATTGTCTTCACATAATTCAAACAATTGCGACAATGGTCCTCAATTAGCTATACATGTTGTTATAAACAATTGCGAAGTTTTCCTCACTGAAATTCAATTATAATAATAAGAGATAAATAATAAAAGTTGGATTTTTAAACCACCAATTTACAAATCCAGACAAAATAAGTTAATTTCTTAACAAAGAAAAAGATTAAATATAGAATTTGCATATATCTTTTGAAGGATACTAGGTACCAAACTGTTCTGGTAATTTATAAACCAGGAACTAAATGTTGTATCGATTTATTCAACTATTCCAACGGTTGATTTCATGAATTGGTATTTATATTAACCGAGTTCATAACGTCTCAAGTCCTGCATAAGTGGGGCCCACAACTTTACGATATGGATTACTCTCAGTTGAGTCAAACTCAGTCCGGTATCTATATATGTTGAAAGTATGGTCTAGATTTAGTAATTGAACGTGCGGTACCGGAAGTGACCCGAATTCTATTTAACACCCCCTGCCCCCTAATTTTTATATAAATAAGAATTCTTCTTAAACGTTTGAATTAGTTCAAAACATTGCTAAATTACATTTTCCTAAGACCCTTGCAATCCAATAGATCTCCTCTTAATTAGTTATGGAGCTTAATTACAAAGTCAAATTTTCCATTCTAGTGCAGATTGAGAGTTTATATACTGTAGGTAGAGATCTTTTCATTTCATGGGGCATCCGAATTAAATAGCAAATTATTCTGAACTCAAGCCAAGGAACATTGTATATATGATCCTTGTCAAGGAATTTAGAACTTCTTTTTGGATATTGTATAATTTCAATAAACTACAGGGGTGTTTTAGAAAAAGGAGGGGCAGCATACCTACTGGTATGGGAGGCCTTCTCATAGGCGTTTTTTCACTCCCTGTTGGGTTGTTTGGTTTTTGGTTGTTTTTTTTTGTCTTTCTATGATGTTTTCGTTGTTTTGTTTGTTAAGGTTTCTCCTCTGATATCGACTGGTACAGGACAATAATTTAACTCAAGAGGTCACGGAATTTGTTTCTTATTTTCCCCTTTCCATCAATGAACATTTCTTTTGTACCATGCAATCTATAAGTAGTTGATTTTTGTTGTGAAGTATATCTTTATGTCAATTAGGGAACTAATTCTTCCACAATAAATGAAATTTGGCGTAATCTATTTTTCATCTTTATTTAAGTTCTTGTAGTTATTGTAAAATTATTTAAGTAATTCATGAAATAGAGTGCATCCATATATCTTATCTTCTTATGGTTCTTTTAAATATGAATATGAATTTATTGTTATAGGAAAACAAATATTCCAAATATATCAATTATGAATATGAATTTATTTATTTTAATTATGAATATGAATTTATCTTCTTATATATGGTTCTTATTTAAGTTAAATGTTTCGGCAGAGGAAAAAATTTAAAATAAACACTAGAAGATTATTTGTCACTAATTACACAATAAAAATTTATTTGATTATTTGCACTAATTAAATAAATAAAATTAGAAGAGCATGGTAACATTACTCATACATTATTATTTTTTATATGAAATGAATAGACGAGTCAAAAGCTCTTAAAATATGTGACATCTTTAAAATATTGTAGCAAAATAAATACTATTTTTGATGTTGTAGCAATAAAAGTCATATTTTAAAAAAAAATGTCATATAGAAATAGATTCTATATCAATATTTCCTACAACTAAACTCATGGGATAACCGAATACTCATTCAATACATTTCTATATATATTCCCATGTACACCAATGAATATGTGATCCCGCAAATTATAAAGTGGGTTCCCGACCCTGTCAAATCTCATCCCGCATAATCCCGTGACAACCGAATAGGCCCTGAGTGAATTTTTTTTTACTCACGAAAACAGTGAATGGCCGAATACGACCAGAGAGCTTATATATTGTAGGTAGAGATCTTTTCATTTCAGTGGGTATCCGAATTAAATAGCAAATTCTGAACTCCTTTAATAAATTTGTGTGTTCCTAATTCTCTTTATGTATCTTTATTTTTGTGTGGGAATTTGGTAGCAGAATATTTGGTATATCTTTAATTAATTAAGTAAAAAAAATGGCATACTAAGAATGAAAATAATTCAAGCATAATGTATTAAATTTGTGAATAATTCGAAGAAGTTCAGATAATAAACTTAATTAAAAGTTCGTTTTAATTCGTCTATTTATTTGAAATCTGATTACTATATTTTTGAAAAGTAGTGAAAATAAATCCACACATTTCTATTAGAGACCATACCGACTAATAATTATAAGGTCCAAAAGCAGAAACTTAATTAATTATAAGGTCAGCCAACATTAGCTACATAAGGAGGGTTCCAACGCCTTATTTTTTTATATCTCATCGTACCTCATATTTTATATCTGCATTTTTTTTATATTCAAAGTCTAAATTGTCAATCTGAACCATTCAATATGATATCCATACTAAAATATGATTAGAGATGAAATTATATATTTTTTGGAATTTTTTGCTATTTTTTAGATGGGTAGAAAATCACTGTTTTTTGAACAGTTCAAAACAGTGATTTTGTATCTATCTTAAAAAATAGCAAAAAAAAATTCAAAAAATATAAAATTTCATCTCCATGCATATTTTAGTATAAATATTTTATTGAACAGTTCGGATCGACAATTTGAACTTCGAAAACGAAAATATAAAATATGAAGTATGATGAGGTATGAAAAAAATGAGGCATTGGAAACCTCCTCTGGCTACAATTACAATTAATTAAAAAAAAAGCTGCACAAAATGCACAGTTTACCTACATATAACCAAAAACTAACTACAAATTAATTATAGTAAGAGATATCAGTAATCAAACAAATCTCAGTCGACATCGTCTTTATCTTCATTCAAGATATCTGATCTAGACATTAGACGTACTTAAACAGTTGCCAAACCTAGAAACATCCCTAGTAGCGATCGATCTACCCCCACCTCGTGTTCAAGCCTCCTCCACCTCCTTAGATCATAATCTGGTATATATCCTTAACATCAGAGAAGAGAATTATGAGACTCAAGTGTGAATAAGAATCATCATCTCTGAACATACACCACAAAAAAGAAAAAAGTTATTACTATACGAAGTCCATCTTCAAATTAATCCATGTGACCATGTCGATCGATCGGGTATCAAAATTTTATTTGCAACTATTAAAAATTTGAGCACATGCATGGATTCTTATTCTTGTTTAATTTCTGGCAGCTATGTTTGTCACAAGCTGAATAATAAATTTCATGTCATATATGACAACTTCCATAAATGCATATTTATCTGAGACAGATTTAATTTGTAGTTGTTCTCAAAAGAGACCAAAATCTCAAATTCTCTCTCTACCTTATATATTGTCATTATATAGCTTGCCTGGAAACATATAGATCTCAAGTCTGAATAATTAATTTCATTATCATATATGACAACTTACATAAATGCATATATATCTTGAGACAGAATTAATTTGTAGTTGCTCTCAGTGAGTCACTGTTTTAGAGAGAAAGAGAACAAAATCTCAAAATCTCTCTCTACCTTATGTTGTCATTATATAGCTTGCCTTGCACTAATGAACAACCAGTTAGGTTATTTTGCCCTTTCATTTGTGAGTTGTGACAAAGAAAGAGAACAGTTCTATGATGAAAATTGTACACTTGACTATTGACTTATGGTCCCATGCATTATATATATATATATATATATGTATCATGTATAGTACTATAGCTAGCTAGGTTAGGTGTACATCTCCCAAGTTGATCAGATATTTCTTTTGTTCTCTTCAGTAAGATCAATTTTGTTTCTGTAACATTTGTTCTCTTTCACATATATGTATATGTAGTTTTGACATTTGTAGAAAGATAAATGTCAGAGAGGCTACAGTACTATATATATGCAAATTAAGTGTAGATTGATTTGTACTATGTATAAATTTATATTTTTATTTTCAAAGTCCTAACAATTAATCTAAACCGTTCAATACTTACGGACTAAATTTTACATTTTTCTTAAAATATTTTTTTTTACTAGTTTTATATATATAGCTAGGTTAATTAACAATCACTACTTTTGAATGTCTAAAATTATTAAATTACTTTATTTTCAACCTATCTATAAAAAAATAGTAAATAATTAATTCTAAAAATGTAAAATTGAATCTTCAAACACATTTTCAACATATCAATAGTTTGGACTAAACACATATTAGATGGTTTAGGTCTGATTTTGAATAAGTTTTATCTCTTTGAACAAAATCAAATCCCTATAGAAAGTTTTTCTATCCTATATGTGTGTGTGTGTGTGTGTGTGTGTTACGTGTCAACACTTTGAGTAACAATTATGTGTAATCAGTTAGTATGTTTACGACCCATACAAGATTATTAAAATTGCAAGACAGAGTTTAATTATTTTCTTAAAATTATTTATGAAAAAGTACCTTTTCTCAGAAAATTTGTGAACCATCTGATTAATCATTAAAATATAATAATACAAAATGAGAAAAATAGCTTCGGCAACACGAAAGAAAACACAGCTCAGTCCACACGAAATCTTCAATTCGAAGGAGACGACATAGAGGATGTGGCTTCTTCTTGGCCCAGAAAGTAACACGTGATTTACTGTGAATCTAATATTTAGCAGTCTATGTAGCAGCACACCTTATTGGCCGATTTCGAATGCAACAGGCCAACAACCTAGTACTGTAAATTTAGATGTACAGTAACCGCAATAGAAATTCTAGAACAACAAAATGTGTTCCGCTATTCATTGAGCCAAACGCGTCATCTAGTTGGCCCAATAGATTTTTTAATTATATTGGACCCACCACGTGATCTATGGTCAATTTTGGTCAGTGGAGCAACGAACAGTAGCATGGCAGTTCATTTTTCTAACCCGTAGATGTAAGAAGTAAGAACTAGGGCTGTTGGTTCTTGGCTCGCTGGTGGCTCGTCTCTAGCTCGCTCGTTAATAGCTTGTTCGGTAGTGGACCAAGCTGTTAACGAGCCAGTTCGGCTCAGACTTGGATCAAAATAAACAAGTTGAGGTAGGAGTCAGCTCGAATCGGATAGGTCGGCTCGTTAAGCTACAGTGGATTTAAGGTTTAGTCCCGTATAATTTTAAATACAATTTCATTTTTAAAGGCGCAATTATACAAAATTGATGTATTTTCGGTTTAGGAAGAAAGAATATGGGCTTTAGTTGCTTGAAGATGTGCCTGTTGGACAATTTCGTAAATTTTTTGAATGGGCTTTCTTATTTTTTTTTTTTTTAAATTTGTATAATAGCAATTCAATAAAGTCCAACGAGCCAGCTCGTCAACTCGCGAGCTAGCTCGGACTGGCTTGTCACAAGCTGGCCAAGATTTTTGGCTCGGGACCCCTAAGTCCAGCTCCCTCGGTCTAGACTCGGGCCAGAATTAACAAGCTGAGCCAAGGCCCAACTCGTTTACAGCCCTAGAACTAAGAACTAAGAAGTGAACCCGTTTCACAATGAGCTATACTGTTCAGATGCTGCGTACTTAAGGATGCATCCCTTGAAAGTAAACTACAGTCTGTATCATGTATCCTCTTGTGCAGCGGGTAAGGCGCTGGTTGATATAAGGATTATCAGGCAGAGTGCGATAGCTTGTTATGCATGAGACGATCACAAAGGATCACATTCAAAAATCCGGTTGCGTGTTCGGTACTTCGCGGTCGGTGCCTTGTGGGATTGTGGTCTTGACACGTAACAAACTATCGGAGGTCAATTAAAATGGAAATGACAGATTGACACCAAATTTTTCTTCGGATCTTCTGTTGATATACAACTAACCGAGTAGTATGCATTCTTTGTAGTGGAAATTACATTCACAAGATTCGCAAATTAAACATGAATAATTTGTTTTTTTTGTGATACCGAATCAAACACCGAATTATTCGGTTGACCAAACTTTGACCGAATTAAACCTGAATAATTCATAAAATTTACTAATTTTTCCCATAACATTTTTTCTAATATGATGTGTGTAACACTTCAGTAATGTATATTCTTAAGTTTATTTTGAACGTAGTTGTAATATTAGAAAACTAAAAGGTTCATATATAAAGGTTTAAACTTTAATGAAAAAATTAAAAGATGCCAACGTGGCATCAAGGCCACGCGACTTACTCTGCTTGTTCTCAATTTTTGCGTGGCTTAAGGCCTATGATCACCTAAACTCATTTGGAGCCTCATTTTAACTTCGAATCATACTGAAAATAAAAGCAGAGAGATCAACAAAATGAAAGAGAAAAACAGAAGAAAATAAGAGAAATATATATTGTGGTATATTTTCCTATCGGATATTATTTGATTTCAAATCTGATCGGAATTCTAACTACGTCATATTGATTCTAAATAAGTGTTGTATCTCGAATTGGATTTCTGAATTGATCGCTTATCAGGTAATAAGATTTCTCTATAATCTAAGTTTTTGGTCTGTATGGTTGATTGGTTACTAAATTGGGTAATTAGATTATAATAGTATGTTTAACTGGAATATAGGTCTATATATATACTTAAATTGGTTTTTATGGATTAGAATACTGAAAATTGCTTGTTTCAGAAATTCTAACTGGAATGAAACTATTGTTATTGAAAATATGCATACTTAATTTGATTTTTAATTGTGTGGATTAATCCAATCATATTGAAATGGTTGTTTACTGTTATTAAATCAATTATAGAGAAACTGTGTCATTAAATAACTAGTTACTCGGCTTTGTAGTTGACTACGTATTATTTTTGTTTTTATTTGTTGTGACGTAGGATGATAGGACGGTAGATGGATGCGAGAATATCGTTCTGTCTCGTCACGTGCCAGATCTAGTTGTCGAGGCGTGACATTAATGTGGTAGTTCTTAATTCAGTTTCAGAAATATGAGAGAATTTCTTATTTAGAAACTATGTACGAAAGTTTCTTATTAAGAAATTGTTTATAAAGTTCACACTGATCAAATAATTAGCTTAAATTATTTTTTTATAAGTTATTAGTGACATGATTTAATAGAAACTCTAAAATTAATTTCAGAGATATAAAAGTTAAAAACTTTAGGTATTTTAGTTTATAAAAAGTGATTAATATTTATTTAGAGTTTCGTTTCAGTTTTTAAGCTTTTTAAAAATTTATTTGAGTAGGTCAGATGTAGACTCTAATGAATTGATGGATAGAGACGCTCTGATGCTTTAACGTGTTGTCGCGCTTGAGTCATTTTCTTTAATTAATAATTAGTACTCATAGAATTTGATTGGACAACTTGTATTTTAGGATCCTCGTACTTGACAAATCTTAATAGTAAAAAAGAGTGTAACAGGATGTAATTGATAGACATCATATCAAATTTAATTAATATGATGTCAAGTCTACACTGTGAGATTTATGTTATGTTAAGATTCATGCAAAAACAAAAATTATATATTGAATAAATTTAATCCGATGCTTAGCAAAAGTCATTTGTTACTTTTTTTTTCTTTTCATATTATTCTATCTGGTGAATAGACTGCATGATATATTGCTTTATAAATAGAGGAGGGTTCAAATGTCTCTATTTTTTGTGTCTTCATCATGTCTCTATTTTTTTAAAACTTTAATAATTTAAAATTTAAATCTTAAAAATCAAAATAAAATCGTTGGATATAATCTAAATCATTTTATCTATACACATGTAAAAAATTATGACATTTCAATTTTATTTTGATTGTCATCAAGAGTTTGTAAAAAATGCATTAATTTGGATGATTTCTAGATGTTGATTTTTGAACTTATTGATTCACATAAAAACAAAATTGAAATGTGATAATTTTTTATGAGCATATAAAGAAAATAACATAGATCACATCTAACAGTTTTATTTTGACTTTTAAATTTTAAATCTTGAGTTATTAAAGTTTTAAAAAATAAAGACATGATGGAGGTACAAAAAATGAAGGCATTTAAACCCTCCTCTTATAAATATTGTACTTGCATCCTTAAATTTTTTACACAACACAACAACATTATGGTGATCATTTTTTTAAAAAGGAACGAGTGCACCTAGCGCACTTTTATTATTGGTATTATTATTGATTTTTTTAATAAAAAAAATCTGTAGGTGACAGTTAAGAGAGGTTTATCTATATATACAGAGAGAAAGTAAGGCTACATGCTTTGCAAATTAAAATGGGTATTTTAATTTGCACTCATATATCTTGTTTCAAAGTTTAAAATGTTGATCGAACCATTCAAGTTAATATCCATATTAAATTGTACTTGGAGACCAAATTTTATATTTTTTGAAAAATATTTACTATTTTTTTTAAAAAAATTTCAAAATTACTGTTTTTGATAGTCCAGAATTTTCTAAAATATACTGATTTTGAACAATTCTAAAAAAATAGTAAAAAATTTCCAAAAAATATATTTGGTCTCTAAGCACAATTTAATATGGATATCAAGTTTAATAGTTCAAATATGGATGTCTACTTGGAGTCCAAATTTTACATTTTTTTAGAATTTTTTTACTATTTATTAAGCTGGTTTGAAAACCGCTATTTTCAATGCTGCAGAAATTTATTGAAAACAGCAGTTTTCAAACTAGCTTAATAAATAGTAAAAAAATTCTAAAAAATGTAAAATTTGGTCTCCGGGTAGATTTTAATATAGATTAAACATCTAACGGTTTGAATTTGTTGTTTGAACATCACAAATTACAATATTGCCCTGGTAGCACTTGGCTGAAATGCTACTAGCAACAATTTAGCCGGACCATATATATATAGACTACCATACATTGCAATGCATAGGCATTTTTGTACATTGGACTATATATTACCATATTCAAATTTCAAATAACTGATCCAAACCGTTCATCTTGTTCTCCATATTAATATGTTTTTGAAGACCAAATTTTATATATTTTTTAAATTTTTTACTATTTTTTTAGATATATTGAACAAGGTTGTTTTTTATGGTCCAGATTTGTTTGAAAAACAACGGTTTTCAATAAATATAAAAAAATAGTAAATTTTTTTCAAAAACTGTAAAATTTGGGATCCAAACACATATTATATATGGAGAACAAGATGAATGGTTTAGATTGGTTATTTGGACTTCAAATTTGGTAATTTATAGTCCAATGTACAAAAATACCTATGCATATAGGGGTGTTCAAACGGTTGGTTCGGTTTAAACCGAACTAAAATAATCAAACCGAACTAAAATAATCAAACATAACTTAAAACTAAAGTTTGAAAATCCAACCGAACCGACCGAACTAAAATAGCAAACCGAATTAAAACAGAACCATTTAAACAGATTTAAATTTCGGTTTGTTCGGTTGAACCAAACTTTCTCAAAAATCAAAACTCAATACATCTATAATAATCAATTTAAACTTTAGTTTTGATTAATGAACTGATTTAAACTTCGGTTTTGATTAATGAATTAAAATAATAGTAGAAGTCTTGACCCTATCAACAAAATCGGTCAGTTCGGTTTAATCGGTTTTAAGAAATCAAAACCGAACCGAACCATTTAAACTGAATCTTACCGGTTTGGTTCAAAACCAAATAAACCAAACCATTTGAACACCCCTATATGCATAGCAATATATAGTGGCCTTACTTATACCCACACACACACATAGAGAGAGAGAGAGAGTTGGGCTACAGTACTTCACGAAGTAAAGCGAGTGTTTTACTTCACGTTTATATCTTTAATTGCGAAGTTCAAAATGTCAATCCGAGCTATTTAAATTGATCTTCATATTAACTTGTGCTTGGAGATCAAATTTTACAATTTAAAAAAAAAAATTTACTATTTTTTTCGGAATTTTTTCAATTCACTGATTTTCATATGAATGCACAGTGTATTAACAGGATGAATGTTGATATACAACTGGAGCATTTAGTACTCATATTGTTGTCAACAGAAGCAGTTTCAATTATTTGAGTACCTAATGGTCCTCTAACTCTCTAACATAGCTTTCATTTTTTAAACATAAATGTACTTCGAATATTTATGTACCTTTTCATACATGGCATGCAAAAATATATCCTTTCATGCATACACAGACATTTTGTTTGGATAATTAATATTGAGAACTGATTTCACTGGATTGAGAAATTTTACTCACGGCTAGTAACTTGTTATTTTTTACATGTATGTAATTTATTTACTCATATAATTAAATGAGGAGGGTTCAAATGCACTATCGTTTAGTGCTCCAATTATGCTTCATATATTTATCTGAATTGTTTAACATGATCTTCATAATAAAATATATATGCTTGGAGATCAAATTTTTTTTTTTTTTGAAATTATTAATTATTATTTTTAGATAGATACAAAAATCACTCTTTTTTCATGAGATTATGGACCATCCAAAAGGTGATAATGTATCTATCTAAGAAAATAGTAAATAAATTTCAAAAAATTTAAAATTTGATATCCAAGTATATTTTATTATGCATATCATGTTGAGCGGTTCAAATCAACTATTCGGACTTTGAAAATAAAAATAAGAATGTAAAACATAATTGAAGCACTAAATCATAATGCATTTAAACCCTCCTCGTAATAAAATTGAATAACAAACTTTTGAAAATATGTACTAGTATGTGGTTCACTTTGATTGTGTAGCTAATCACATTTAGGGGTGCTCAAACGGTTTAATTGGTTCCGTTTTCAATTGAAATAAAAAATTTCGGTTTAAATGATTCAGTTTAAATGGATTGGTTTAGTTTAGACTTTTCAAAATTGACTAAACCAAACCGACCAAATTATATTGGTTCAAGTATAACTTATATTTTGTTTAGTTCAATCATTGCGTCCTTTCTTTTATCTTATTTTAAATATTTTAGAACATCTACATATTTTGTATGAAATTGAACACCTTGTGTATGAACATGCGTAATTTTCATTAATAATGATATCAATAGGTTTACTTAATTTTGAACTGAACAAACCGAAATTTATTTTGAAGTTAAGTTCACTAAATACTTTGGTGAGCTTAAAAACACCCTAGTTCTACTCAATATTTTAATATAATTTCATAATCCATATACTTTATTTTGTTGATGTTACTTAACAAATCAATAATCATGCATGCTTCGTTATTGAGTGATTTTTCTTTTCAAAATAAAAATTCTACTTAAACAATTGTCGAAACCGACTTTTAAATTTATGAAAATACAAATATTACTTAATACTTAAGATAGTCTACAGAAAAAATGTGAAACTCTTTTTCTTCATTTATTATTATTTTTTTAAGATGGTTAGTTTCTACAGTAATTTCTTAACAAAGTCCATCTTATTTGTCTATTGCCGAAATAATAACAAACCATCCAACAAATATATTAAGAATATATAATATTAGGAGAGGGTTCAAATGCCTTCATTTTTTTGACTCCTTCGTGTCTATGTTTTCAAAAACTTTAATAATTCAAAATTTAAAATGTAAAAGTCAAAATAAAACCGTTGGATATGATCTACATCATTTTATCTATGCACATGTAAAAAATTGTGACATTTACACTTTGTTTTGATTGTCATCAAGAGCTTGTAAAAATATACTAATGTGGATAATTTATGGATATTGATTTTGATTCACATAAAAACAAAATCGACATGTGATTTTTTTTTTCTTTCTGAGCACATCTAATAGTTTTATTTTGACTTTTATGATTTAAAATTTTGTATGTAATTTTCTCTAGTTCCTTGCACGACAATTTTTTTTTTCTTTTTGACAAGTTTGCTATATATCATTGTATAGCAAAAACTTTTTTAAAAAATAGAGGTATGATGGAGGCATAAAAATAAAGACATTTCAACCCTCATAATATTATAATATACATTACTTATAAACAATTACAGTAGTTTATTTTTGTTTCTTTATATAATTTGTTATTAATTACAACACAAAGCAAAGAACTTTACAAAGGGTAAGATAATCTTATTAAAATGATTCACTGATTATGTGTAGTATTAAGTCAATATATATGGCGCTTTAAAAATCAACACTCTTGTGAAATCTCTTGATACTTCATTAAAATAATATTATAGTACCTCATATCATTCTTATGATGTGAAACGGTTAAACAATTTCTTTATTTAATAGTTGAAGTAGAGATATTAATTTTATGCTTCCATCAAAAATCACACAAATGATATGATTTAAATAAGTTTCTTATGAGTGGATGATGATTCTAATGAGTACTACTAACTTTTTAGTATATATTAAATATATACTTAGTTACTCTGATGCTACTTTGTCAGATTACAAGTGTATAATCCTACCGTATACGTAGTAGTGTTGGGTGTCGATCCACAGAGATAGATTTAAATTATTTAACAACGTTAGCACTAGTCTAGCTAGGTTCTTTGAGTTTCTTTGGTATGCATGTATACTAATTAATTATAAATAAAAATAAAGGTACATGATGATTTTACAGTTTACTCTGACAAATTTATAGATGAAGATGCTAATTGCTGTAAACCAAGTTTAGGGAGCCTTTAGGGTTTTGGATGAATTCATTATAATTAACTCAATACATATTTATGTTACTCATGTCTACCCGTATATGGCATTGTCTCTGCCACATACGGCCTTCTGTCATTACCGTATTCAGTATAGACCACCCTACAGAGCAGAGCCACATATTGGTACTATTATTCCCTACGGATGCTTGAATTCGGTTCTATGCGTATTTGAAAGGTTATCTGTCTCTAAGGTTGACTTGTGGGAGACAATTTAGATTATCACATGATATAATGTAATTAAACCACTCACACCAATCTAATAAATTATATCCCCTATTACTCGCTAAGTTATAAACCTAAGCCCTGTTAATTACAAGTAATAAATAAATTCCTAATTATACTTCGAGATGTTATCTAATCTATATCTTGCCTAGGGAGGCCATTGAGTTCGAACCCTAGCCTTTGAACTGCTAGCAAACCTTGTTAACCGAAGTACTAATTGTACTTGTATCTCCTCTTACACCGAGATACAATGACTTAACACCCATTGCTATGTGGAGGACATTGGTCAATATGTAGATAGAACTATGTAATGACATATTTCAATAACATTCTAAGTATAATGAAATTTCAAATAGATATAAAAAAATATTATAGTAAAAAATAATTAGAATTCATTACATCCATCCCTAGAGAGGAGGAACTTAGCTACTTAAAGCCATTACAAAATAAAAGAAGTAATAAAAGAAAGACATAATCTAAAACTTACAACACATCTTTCTTAGATGACTTTTTCTTCTTCTTCTTCCACCTTGGACTTTGAGCTCCTCTTCTTCTCCATGACTCTAGAAATTATACACAATATTTTGCTATAAACTATGGAGTTACACAACTAAAACATGGACACTAATTCCTACTACAAGAGGGGTTTATATAGCCTATCCTAAGGGTGTGGAGTCATGGAGATCATGGGAGAACATGAGTGTCAAATATATAACTGCATGTTATATTTGAAGCGCTAAAAATAGACTTCAATGCGTAGCAAAGCCTATCGCATCTGGAGATTCGTCCTTTTAGAAGGTTGTTATCCAATGGCTGAGATTTTATCAAAACTGGACAGTCTAAGGATCCAATCTGTGTGCCCTTACAGCATAAGCGTTTATACTGCATGCGGCATACCTAAGACTGTAAGACACTATACTTAGCTGAATTTTAGTAAATTTTGCTATGCTGCATATTGTGCACTTCGTGTGAGGTGTTTACATACTCTTGTGTTGCCTTATTTTGATGCTTCCTTCATAATTGGCCTAAATATGACATTTTTGCTCTGTTTTCGGCCTAAATTCGCAACTTTCTTCAAAACCTGCCAAAATAGCCTAAAAATATGTTTGCGGTGAATAATTCAAAAAAAATGGATAATTTGCATACACTTTTCCATCATTTCCGTACTAAAAGTAGTAATTTTCGCTATATGTTTTGGCGTTATCAGTGGACTTCTCATATAAATTGTGTGGATAATTTTTTTACACATATCATATTATATAATGCTAGACCTTATTTGTATATATTTACACAACAACAATATACATATATTTAAGTATTTTGTATTACACATATGCATTTTTCTCAAATGGGATATTTGAGAAAATCAAGAAAAAGAAATTATGATAATAAAATAATAAATGATACAAAATAAGAAAATTAAGTATTATAAGTTTTTACGAAAATAATTTATTTTTGATATCTAATATGACATGACAATTTTAATTTTAATTTCAGAGATTGATGTATTTTGTTTTTTAATAAACAATGGTAAAATTGTGTCCACAAAAAATGTGAAGTGGTTAATCAAAATAAATATGGCAGTGGTGTTACTAAATGATGTTGGTTATGCTATGAAACCAAATATTTTGAAATTTAATGAGATACAGATTTATTTGTCAAAACAAATTTAGACATTTGGAGGTTGTTTTAGCAATTGTTTTAGACATGTGGATTTTCATATATATTTACTTTATTTGTATCGAAAGCGCATTTTATATACTTGTATCAATTAATAAATGAAATAAAAGATATATTGTCACATATTCATAATTTTTCTTTCCAAAACTATTAAGAAGAGAGATATATATGGATCGTTCTTCCTGCTCTCTTTTCTGTCACGTAACTCATTCAAAAGAATTCAGTTTGGGTCCGATGCTCATTGGATTCAAAGTGGTTCCAATGAGTTCGCTTACCATTGGATCTGCTTTAGAATTCGTGTTCACACTTTTACTTATGCTTTAGAATTCGTGCACACGAATCTTAAAATAAATCTAATGGTGAGCGAACTCATTGTTGTACTAAAGGGGCACCTCTAATTGAACAAAAACTGAAAATAAATTGCAATTGAAATTAAATAGATGAGTTTAGATAAATTTGACACGCGGGATGTTAACGTCTCCGGGGCGTCGCAACCTCTTTCTAGGTGCGCCTTTCTATTACCCAATATGAAATGATTACAATTGTGAACCGTGAGCCCTTACAAAATGGGAAGTCACAGCCAACGGGAGATGAGCGCCGGCGAGCCCTTACAACCAAGGAAAGTCGCACGAGCAACTCGAGGTTTGAGCCGGCGAGCCCTTACAAATAAGGGAAGTCACACAAGCTACTTAAGAACAAGAGAAACACTCAATAGATCACTCTAACCTAATCTAATTAGAGATTAGTGAAGTGGATTTGAGGTTGTTTGAGATTGATTGAGAGATATTAAAGTTTTAAGCTCAATCAACAATGGTGGAACCAAGCTCTCAGAAAATCGCCTCTTTTAAAGTTTAGGGACGGCTAGGTTAGATTTGAAAGTGATCCCTTCAGTCTATTTATAGTGGCAGCTCAAAAATGAGCTGTTTGATATAAAACGTTACCAACGTTTTATTAAACGTTACAACGTTTTATGCAAATGCGATTTTAGGGTTTTAAATCTCTGACAGCTTAGTAAAATGTTACCAACGTTTTATAAAACGTTACAACGTTTTAACCTGTAAAAACTTGATCAAAATAGAAGTTATTTGAAGCTTAATTATTCCTGAAACGTTGCAACGTTTTATAAACGTTACAACGTTTCATGTTGGTACAGTTCAGCTATGCTTCAGCAGTTCTAAAGCTATTAATCGTTACAACGTTTGTAAAACGTCACAACGTTTGTATAACGTTATAACTTGATTCTTCTTTTGATCAGTTTGTTGCTACTGATTATTATAAAACGTTACCAACATTTTGAAAACGTTCATAACGTTTTATCCCAATTTAATCAACCTCAAACATACTTTACCAAGCTTTTGATTTTACAATTTGTATTCTTGATAAAAGTCTTCGTGATTTCTTCAGTCCAAGCTTATTATATCGCAGTTCTTACTCTTCTTGGACCTATATGTTCTAAAAAATAGAAGAAATCGTAAAATTCAATAATTGTATGTTTTTGCAAATTAGTCAAATAGACGTCAAAGATTATTGTACGAACAACACTCATTAGAACCACTTTGGGTCCAATGGAAATCGGACCCAAACTGAAGTCCATTCAGATAGTTTAGGTAAAATAAGTACTAAAAATGAATTGTTTATGTGAGTTGCATTTATATATATTTATACGAAACAGCTTATTAAAAACATGTCATAAATTAAGTTTGGTTGGAATAAGATTATATTTTATTTTTCTAAATGGATTTATTCCAATCCGATTCGATCTGATCTGATCCAGACCAAAATCTTATTACTTGGATCTGATCCGAATATGTTATGGATCAACTCCATCCAACTCATATAACTTACTTGTAATTACTATTGATTAATTCTTAATGTGTTATTATTCATTTATAAAACATAATCTCAATATATAAATAATTATTCTCAATTATAATTAATAAAATATGTTTTTATAATTTAATTCAAACTAAATATAACAAAATACAATTAAATATGATGAATGTAATTAAAGAGTTTGAAAACAATATTTATTCGATTAATGTAAAAAAAATCATTTTTATCATTGAATTTTTTTTATAAAACTAAAATTGAAAAACAAATATAATTTCATTAGAATAAACTTTTATTATAATTTGCAGAGCTGTTAAAGGATAAATACCATTATATATAACATGGAGGTATGGGTGGTGACGCTGAATGCCTCCATGCATGCTTGATTAGATTCTCTGCAATTATTTCTGTTCATTAAAATGGACCCCTCATTTCTTGTCGACAGATCCTCAACGGCAGAGATGGACCATATATATATATATATCTCTCTCTCTCTCTCTCTCTCTAAGTAGCCAACTAGCCATGAGTTCTGCATCTACAAGTCACTATCTCTCTGTTTTATGTTTTTTTAACAAATAATTGTGTTCTTAATGATTTGAGGCAGGCTTGCTTCTCTGCAATGTGTAGAACGGTCTATACTATGAATTAATATATATTTTTATTTTTGAAAATTCAAACAGTTGCTTTTTATATGAAAATGTACATGCAAATCAAATTCTATATTTTTTAGATTGTTCTATTAATATTTTTAGATAGGTTGAAAATCACTACTTTCAGGTGATTCATAATTTAAATCAAGTGATTTTTCATATGTATAAATAGGTTGTACAAATGTTTCAAAAGATGTAAAATTTAGTCTCGAAGTATATTTTCATACGAATAATATGTTGAATGATTTACAACGATTGTTTGAATTATGAAAATAAAATATATATATATATATAGCACGGATTGATCTACGCACCGAACCGAATTAGTTTGGATCAAATGGTTTGGTTTTTCAGTTTAGTGGTTCGGTTCGATTTGCTTTTTGAAATCAAATTATAGATTCAGTTTGGAAACTTTCAAAATCAAAATAACCGAACCGACCGAACTTTTATATATTATGAATTTTATCTGGACTGCCCGGTTTATTTCTTCATACCCTAGTTTATTTCTTAATCAATTGCTTTAAATATTTCGATTTATTTCTTAATATCACAGCTTATTTCTTAATATACTTTAGTATATTATAAATTATTTGATTTAAAAAAAAATAATATATTCCGATTTGAACCAAACAAACCGAAATAAAACTTTGGTTTAGTTTAATTCGGTTATAATGCTAAATCAGTTCAGTTCGGTTCTATTTTTAAAACCAAATCATAACTTTGATTTGCCTAATTCGGTTCAGTTTCAACCGAACTGAACCGATAAACACCCCTATCTGCCTATTGCAAAGTATCATAACTATTTTTAAGCCGAGTGGACATAGATAGTTGCTCTCTAGTCTCTATATTAATTTTAAGAGGCCGGCTATATATATAGGTTTTTTACTCTTAATTTGGCTTATACATATTTATAAGGTTAATTTTCGAATGACACTACAACAAAGTAGACACTTTTTGCGAGAGAAAAATGGCATTTACGACGGCCGTCCGTCGCAAAAGGTATCGTCGCAAAAAGAAAAAACTGAACAATGAAAGTAGTATGTCATAAAAAGTCACTTTTTATCCTCGCAAAAAGTGTCTCATTTTTGTTGTGTGAACATTGTTATAGATTAGCTATCCATTTTTAACAAAATTATTTGATAAATAAATGAAGACTAGTGCAAGTACACCTATCTAGCTAGCTAGCTATTTATATGTATATACTGGATTTGGATCCTATACCATTATTCCCGGAAGCCAAACCCTACATCACATGATCTACAGAGGAATGAACTTTGTATCTTTGATGCCACCAACCTTTCAATGGATAAAAATAAAAGCAAAAGAAAAGAAATTTTATATGACCAAATAAGTACACACTCTACTTGCCGACAGTTCTGATCAACGTATATATAGTATTTAATTGGAGTAGAACTAGGATGTTCTTAAGTTCATCAAATTTTTTGGTGAACTCAAATTTAAAATCTATCAAATCGGGTTCAAACGACGAATTCGAACCATTAAAACCTACCTACTTTATGAGTAATGTCTCTATATGTGAAAATTTTAAATTATGCTAAATTACGCTAATTATGCTAATTATACTAAATACGCTAAATTATGCTAAATTAGGCCGATTTTGTGTCATCTTTCATAAATTATAAAAAATAGTAAAAAAAATTCCAAAAATAGTAAGAATTGGTATTCTACAAGTTTATTATATAGTAAATTTGCTGAGCTACTTAGATTAAAAAAAAATAGAAATAAAAATCTTCATCAGAAACTTCAACTCAAGTTTTGAAGCTCTTCCCTTTGTATTTTGAAAATTCTGAATTCTGAAAAAGGCAATGCCATCACTAACACATGCATCTTTTCGCAAGCTTTCTAAAAAGTGATCATTTGCTGAAATTGGACATCGAGCGTTGTTTTGTAGCTGTTTGAAGTTTCGTGGTTGTTTTTCGCCCTTCTCAGTGAAAATATCGTCTCTTTTAGCGTAATTTAGAGTATTTTAGCATAATTTTACATAATTTCAAGTAATTTAGCGTATTTTAGTATAAGAGGAGGGTTCAAATGTACCACTATTTTGGTGCTCCAATATGCTCCATGTACTTTATCTCAATTTTCAAAGTCGGAACAGTCGATCCGAAATGCTCAACATGATCTTGATAATAAAATATGCTTGGCGACAAAATTTTATATTTTTTAGAATTTTTTTACCATTTTTTAAGATAGACACAAAATCGATTTTTTAAGGAGATTTTGGACCATCCAATAAAGTCATATTATACCTATCTAAAAAAATAGTAAAAAAAATTCTAAAAAATATATAATTTGGTCTCCAAGCATATTTTATTATGAATATCATGTTGAACGTTTC
The DNA here is from genome assembly GCA_033356055.1 of Carex pumila. NCBI lineage: Eukaryota > Viridiplantae > Streptophyta > Magnoliopsida > Poales > Cyperaceae > Carex > Carex pumila. Next base: position 134,531 of record JARJHM010000122.1, on the reverse strand, counting down.
GGATCGACTGTTTGGACTTTGAAAATGGAGATAAAGTACATGGAATATATTGGAGCACCAAAGTGATGGTATATTTGAACTCTCCTCACATAATTATGCTAATTACACATTAAAAGAAGTAGTCTAACAAATATTAAAAAATTGATTCTTTAATTTTTGATTTCAGCATCTTGTTTTTCATAGTGTCTAAAAGAAAAAAAATTGATGACTGACCATTTAATGGTAAATGGCCGGTTGAGAAAAAAATTGAGTACCCGACATTAAATGACTGGTTTGGACATTTTTAAAAATATTCAGAAAACGTGAGCATTTTATGTTGAAAATTAATAAAAATATCGGGGAAACAAGAGACGGATATGATTCGAGAGACGAAAATTGACAATTCATTTCTTCTTTCTTTTTTCATTGCAAACCAGTAATTTTTTATATTATTTTTAAATAAAAAAACAATTTGTCATTATTTTTTAATAAAAGATGATTTGTCTTGAAACATGTGATTATTTTTGGAAACTTTTACTATTTTTTTGAATATGTATACAAACAGTGATTTTGTACTTATTTAAAAAATAATAAAAATATTTGAAAAATATAAAATTTTGTCCCAAGTATATATTAATTTCAAAATTACATTGATCAGTTCATATGAACTATTTAAATTTTCAAAACAAATATAAAAGATATGAGATACGACGTGAAAGAAATAAGACATTTCGAACCATTCTATCTCTTTGTGTAATTTATTCTTAGACAACATTTTGAGAAGATATTTATAAAACGAGTAGAATTAAGATGTTCTTAAGTTTATGAAGTCGTTTTGTAAACTCAAGTCTGAAACCTATTAGATATATCGGCTTTAAACGACGAATCCGAACCATTGAAAATCTGTCTAACTTATGAGTGATGCGTCTACAAGTGGAAATTTTGAAATTTCAAATTAATTTAGTATTTCGTCAAGAGGTCAAAAAATATCAAGAAATGAATGCATTAAAATTAATTTATTAACCTTCAATTTTGACCGCTTGACTTTATACTAAATTAATTCGAAAGTTCAAATTTTTCACATGTAGACGCATCACTTATAAGATAGGTGGCATTCGAATTCGTTGTTTGAAACTGATTTGATAGAATTTAGATTTTAGTTTACAAGCGACTTGGTGAACTTAAAAACAACCTAGTTCTACTCAAACATCACACCTTGTTTGGATGGAGAGTAGAGGGAGGGAGGGAATGAAAAGGAACAAAAACTTTCTGTTGAATCATATTTGGTTGATAAAATTATGTTAGAGGTGAAGGGTATAGGAGATGAAAGGTTTAACCTCATATCATTATAATTCATTGAATCGGTTTTCCTCCCAAATTGGAGTGTAACGGATGGAAATAAATTTTGTTACAAATATTTTTAGAAAAAATGACACAAATGTCCAATTCTATATCTTACATATATAATTCTCATACAATATTTTTTTCTCAAACCTACAACAGTCACCGAATTTCTCATTAACCTCCTAAATTTTAATCAACTAAACAAGAAATAAGACGGAAAAAAAAATTAAAACTTTTTTCTCTTATTAATCATCTACACAAAAAAATGTTAAATATGTTAATCTTTCTATTTCACTCTATTTCTTTCTATTCTTTACCTCCCATTCCTTCCTCTACTCTCCATCCAAACAGGGTGTAAATAAGCCCAGAACATGGGTACTTAAAAGGACCTTCTAAAATAGGTGCATGTAGCTAGACCAGAGAAAATAAGATTCACAAGAGTTTTCTCACCTCTATATACTAAGAACATGTGTAGCCTTTCTGCAACTGCTATTACAACTTTCTTTAGGCTACTAATTATGAACATCACTTGCTTTGCTGCCCCCAAATCTAGAGAGCGGTCATTTTATACCAAACTCAGCTTAGTCTCAATATTGAATAGTCTCTTTCTTTCTTAATTACGAACATGTGTGACATACTGCATGCACTTTCATATATTATGATATGTCTTCAACAAAAGTTGCATGAACTTGGTCTATAATTAGCAGAATTCTAAATAGCGCTATATATAGCGTTTTTGAACTATAAAAAATATGATGTTATTGGTGCTCCAGCCGCTATGACGTGATAAACGCTATTAATTATGGATTTAATGGTGACCGAGAAATATTATACGCTAAAAATTATAGAAATTGTGTTTGAAATTGATTGTTAAAAAAACAAAAGGAAATTACACAGCCGTATAATGTTTTACAAATTTTAAAATTATTGAACTATAATCTCGTGTTTTACACAAATCGTTCAACTTCTAATTAATTTGTTTTAATTAAGGAGGCCTCATCATCTTTTATTTAAAAAAAAAAAAAAATTAATAATATATTGTACTTATGTTCACTCAAACCAAACAACACTAAAACTAAGGCAATTCAATAAATATATAATATGATGTAAACCTCAGTAAAAGGAAATTAAGTATGTCTTATGAATTAGATGACTAATTAGAACAAGTTAAGAGTTGGGCTGTTTGTGAAGGATTAATCAATGTAGAGCAATCAATTTTTGAAATAAGGAAAATTTTAGTGACCTCATCAAAAATTAAGTCACTTAAAGTGAGTATAATGACAAATTTATTCATTGTCAAATTGTGAAGAATGCAATTTAATATTAGGGGTGCAAACGGATTGGATATTACCTGTCTGTATCCGGATTCATATCCGAAAATTAGATACGGATATAATATCTAAATATCCGTACGGATACGAATACAGATATAGTTTTAAATTTTTATAATTTGTATCTAAATAGTAGATAAATATTATATAGTTTAATATATATTTTGATAAAAATTGTGTTATTCACAATAATAAAAAATAGATATCTATATCCATATTCTTTTAATATTTTATTCTATCTGTATTTCTATCTATATTTTTATTTAAAAGCGAATACATATGTAATTTTATCATTAAGATATAATAAAAGCGAATACAGATGTAATTTTATCATTATCTGATTCGTTAATTTGCACCCCTGAATTTAATTTTTTTGGTGCTCCCTGTCTAGCTAGCACTATGGCATTCATTACACTGGCTGTTAGCTTTTTGGGTTCAATTAAAATTTTATACCTTATACCTGTTTGTCGGTTGAAGCTGCATTTATACCTCACAAAAAGCTACGCTCCTTTATTTGATTTTACTATTCATTCTAATTATGAGAAGTTTCAGAAATTCTTTCAACAATTTAATGTTCTCTTACATATATAATATGCATTTAGCCCCGCAGGAATAGCCAAAATATCATGCATGTCCCTTCAAAAGTAGGGTTAAAAACATAAGCATCTGATTAATTAGTACTTTACAATAATTTATGCGTCTATAATTTTGGTAATTTCAAAAACTGCCTCCACCATATCTTCATTTTTAAAACGTGAATAATTCAAAATTTAAATCATAAATGTGATTTATGTTATTTTCTCTATATCCTCATAAAAAATATATCACATTTCAATTTTGATTTTATGTGAATTAATAACTTGAAAAATCAACATCTAGAAATTATTCACATTAGTAGATTTCTACGAGCTTCTGATGACAACCAAAACAAAGTTGAAATGACATAATATTTTACGAGTAAAGCTAATATACACTTAAGTGTACCAATGAACCCATACACTTAACCCTAGGACCGCACGATTAGCTTTGAGATTTGTGTAGATTCTTTAAAAGTCGTGTAGCTTCTTTAAAAGTCGTGATACACGAATCTCAAAGCTAATCGTACGGTCCTAGGGTTAAGTGTATGGATTCATTGGTACACTTAAGTGTATATTAGCTTTACTCATATTTTACATATGCATAGATAAAATGATGTATATCACATCCATCAGTTTTATTTTAACTTTTAAGTTTTAAATTTTAAATTATTCATGTTTTAAAAAATAGAGACACAAAAAATGGAGGAATCTGAACTCTCCTCTTTTAAAAAAAATATGAGTTTTAGTATATGTCTTACCTTTCGTCACATGATTCGAATATTTTTAATTAACAATTGTTTATGTATGATTATATGATAATCAAATTGTATATTGAATCTTTGATGGTTCAGAATGTTATGAAAAACAATGATTTGTACCTATTTAAAAAAATAGTATATTTTTCTAAAATAAATAAAAATTTGTCATTAAGCACATTAATACGGAGATCATATTTAGTAGTTTGAATTAACTGTTTGAACTTTAAAAATAAAGATAAGAATATATAATGTGATTGAGGCACGAAGTGTGGCATTTTAATCCTACTTCTATATATGAAATAATTTATTCATAAATTCATTTTAAATTACTGATATTTAATTCATTTACAAAGTCATCATTAGTATTGTCAAGTGGTCCCTCATCTTTAAACTTATTATACAACTTGTTGAATTTTGAAATTAAAAAAAAAAAAAAAAACTTAATGCATGATGAGATTCGAAAGAAAGCATCTCATTCCTCTTTGAAAATACATCCATGCCTTCTATATTATATTACCATGGGATGCTTCCTAAAAGGCATGAAAATTGCCCTTACGTGTTAGTGATTGAGAATTTTAAGTAGTTATAATTAATTCATTTATTTCGAATTTGAAAACTAACCATTTGACTATAAAAGTCTGAAAAATTGGAACGTTGAATGGAAAATTTGCCATGTCTTTAATCTATTAGTTTAAAAAATATATATATACATTGATATCTTAAAAAGTTAGTTATCCGAAATTTTCACCAATTGCTTCTTTGGAAATAGTTAATATATAAACTAACTATTAAATATTTATTTTGTTAAAAAAACTATTAAAAATTTCTTTCTATATTGTGTAAACTATTATTTCATAAGTGGTCAACTTTAGATAAAATGTAGATTTATTAACAGTAACCTTCCATGATATTCAATTATATTGTTTTTAAAAACTTAAATATTTTTTAATGATTACCCCATATCATGATAACCTTCCATGATACTTTTCAACATGTTAGGATGTAAACAATAAAATTTAAAATGTTATCATTTTTAAAAAATTTCAAAATATACTTTGAGTTTTATGATTTTATAAAAAAAATATTATAAAAATATGCTTAAGCTTTCAAAAAATTATAAAATTAAGCTTCAAAAAATTATAATTTTTTTTGCATATTCTAAAATATACTCATCTAATCCAATATTTTTCTCAAAAAAATAATATACAAATTGTCTTTTTCAATTTTTTATCCTGACTCAAGTATTCCTGACAAGTACAGTGTTAATTGTTGTAATGATGAAGCTACTTGAAAGATGTTGTACTGAGCTCTTATGATTTGAGCTCTTATGATTCAACCTCAGTACTTTTTGGAGCAACCAACTCCGCTGCTCTTCAAATAGAAGAGTAGAACTTTGTTATTCTAAATCAAACTGTTTGCCTATATTGGGATTCGTGCAAGAATAAAAAGTCAATTGTTAGAGTTTGAATAATAGGGCCCTGCTCTCTTATTTGGAGAACAACGGAGTTGGTTTCCCTTTTAGATTGGAAATAGTTGTTTCTGTAAACTATATAAATCAAAATTCTAGCAAAGTTTGTGCATGCATGGTTCATTTAGCAGAATTAGATTTTAAAATATAAGTGATATAAATAGCAGTGGAATTAGAAAATTTAGATTAAACATTGAAAGATAAAATGCATAATATGTAATTATAAAAAATTTGCACAACAATTGAAATTTTAATCACTAAGTTACAATCACAACTCAAACATTTTATGAAGAGATTAAACTATATAAAAACTAAAACAAAAAACAAAAATAGAATTAAATTTCAATATACATAGTTAAAAAAATTAAAATTATGAAAGTGAATAAGCAATTCTGATTTGACTGTAGATCCACTCATAAATATAAAAATGTGTATACATGATCACACAAAAAATCTCTCATGCATTAATTTATTTAATCCTATATTTAATAAAAATTGTTCATCAACATTTAGCTAGCTACTCAATTAATTTATGTAAATAATTAATTAACCTCTACTTGTTAATTATTTTATAATATATACAAAGACTACAGTCCAAAACAGTATAAACAAACACTATTTTTCCCAAACCCAAGGGAAGATGCTTCTTAATCTTAGCTGTTTTATTCTTTTCAGAAAAATAAAAAAGAACTATTGTATAGAACTGTTAAGCATTAAATAGCCGTTGTCCCATGACACAGCCAATTTGGGCATGTTAGGCCGACCTACAGTGTCTAAATGGGCCTTTTACCTTGGCCCACTTGGCCCACTATGTCCTTTCAAGTAGGTCATACCAAAAACTATTACTTATAATTCTAATTTTCTGTACTTCAAATATTTTACTATATACTCACACATAAAATATACTAATATATACACGGATCGTCGGCACCAATGAAAACACAGTATTTTAATAACAGAAAAGGTTTGCAGAATGAAAAAAAAAAAAAACAAATCATTTATAATTTGAGGAATTAAAATTTACTGTTGCTTTTGTACTCAATCAAGTTTCACATTCTTAACTCCGTTTTCAAAATCTGAAAAGCAGATCCAAACTGCTCAACATGGTCTTCATATTAAAATGTGTTAATTTGGAGAATAAATTTATATATTTGTTTGAAATTTTTTTACTATGTTTTTAGATAGATATAAAATTATTGTTTTCAGATGATTTTGAATCATCCAAAATAGTGATTTTGTACTTATCTAAAAAAATAGTAACAAATTCAAAAAATATCAAATTTAGTCCCAAGATGTTTTAATATGAAGATTATATTGAGCAATATGTACTTAAATTTTTAAGGGAGAATTTCATATATACCACTCAAAAACTGTAAAATTACATATTTACTATCCAAATTTTTATAATTACATATTTACCATCTAAAAATCTAATAACTCACATATTTACCTAATTAATAAAAAAATATTAATTAAGTTTAAAATTATATAAAATATAATTGATGAGCTATTTAGTCTCTTCTATTTCTCTGCCCCTTCCTCTTTTACGCACAAATTTTCCTCCTGTCTTTTTTGATGTAACTTCCCATTTTCGTTTAAACTCTCATCATCTCATTTCTCCCACTTAAACTTGAAGGGAAGGGGCCACAGGCTCAGATTTAAGGATTCAAACTGTTAGTTTGTAATAATCTAGAAGTCAATAATACGATAAATTAATCATAAAGCTTTGTTCATGAATTGAATGTTTATTTATATATCATTTTGTTGCCTTGAGTATTATTGCATTTGTGGATCATTTCGAGTTCATGACTGAAATTGTGAAACTCCATAATATAGATAATATATACTCTTAAAAGATCACTGACCAAGGTAATTAGCAGGAACACTAATTACCGCTATAAGGTTAGTATGTGGATTAAAAGATGGTTAAGTTTTACAAACCACCTGACACGAGATGTCATTTTAATCACATAGATACATGTTCTAGGAACATGGTATTTGACAGACCCCGAATGAAACATTAAATAGAATTGTGTTCGTGTCATTAATGTTTTCATTCAGTGTCAAAGTTCTACAGTATGAGGTATTTATCATTCCCACTAAGAAATATATATGAGTAAGTGTTATCTAACGCTGTCCGTAAAAAGCAGCCATAACGGTAGCATTTCCATATTTATAGCTTAGGTGAGGAAGTGATAGTCTACCAAGAATACTACTTGTCCCTCGTATCTCTATACGAGCTATAGCATCACTGGGCCCCTTGGTAGAGTTAGATTATCTGCATGCAGTATAATTACAAGAGTAATTATATTTGATAATCTACTCAAGATCAAGAAAAGATACAGTTAACAAGGATGACACATATCTACCTTAAAACTGATCTGATAGCTATGAGACAGAAGAACTGACACAAGTAAATTGTTTACTGGATCGTGATATTGTACAGTACAGCATCATCTGTGTAATTGGATGGTCATGATGTGTTGCCAGATGCCACCCATGACTAACAGAAGTTAAAACAGTTTTAACTCTGTTTACCAACATAACACAGATCCTATTGGGTCACACCATATAGGAGCTACTCGGAGAATCTTACTGATTAATTATAAATTGATTATAATTAATATTAAGATGGTTATAATTGATTATACGTGATATAATTAAATTATAAATGTCATTTAGAATGACAAGCAGAAACAACGGTTAATTTATAAACGTACACGTTACGTTGTATAAAAGTTACCGAACAATAACCGAAAAGAAATATAATTGTACATGACAATTATATATATATGATTTGGAATTTTAATTGTTAATTATGGGTTTGAATTATGGATTTAAAAGCCCAAAATAATCAAAGCCTTAATTAAAATTAAAGGCCCAAAGTCAAAGCCCAAAATCAAAGCCCAACACTATTCATGCCTTAATGGGCCAAGGGCAAAATGGTCTTTTACCCTTGGTGCCGACTTCCCATGTGTTGACATGTGTCATGTGAGGTGGCAAGGGTATTTTGGTCATTTCACATGAAAAAGGATGAGGTGTCAAGGGCTTTTGGTAAATAGATTTGTTTTGAGGGGTATTTTGGTCTTTTGCAAACCTCCTCAAAAGTCTATAAATAGAGGGGTAGGGGTAGAGAGAAAGACTCACTAATTCACGTGTTAATCTGATTACTTTGTTAATCGGTTTTTTTCTCTTCCTTGATTTCGGTTATTTCGAGATTAGGAAAATAATATATTTTGCGAAATCCCGCGGTTTAGCTTTTAAAGCGATACCAAGTAATCTCGGGACACAAATATATTTATTTCGTCCTTTTTCTCGGTGAATAGTGTTTCAGCAGAATTCCGCGGTTTACGGTATTTCTGGCAGAAGAAATAAACCGCTCTCCGGTTAGTCCTGGTGGATAACCGATAGAGGTATCACACGTGTGATACTACGAGTCGATTCCTTCCTTGGTGTAGCTCTTCTCGCTTATTCTGCATTCCAACTGAGATTTGGAATTGAGGTATAAATTGTTATATTAATCTATTTAATTTGTAGATAGATTTAATGCTTTAGAAAATCAATTATGGAGTAGATCTGTAAATAAATTAAATGAGGTTTTGATGCCAAAGGAATACTGAAGGTGGACCGCCTTGGAAGGTTTCCTGACATACCTCGTTTAATTTTTAGCTTAACTTAACCGTAAAATTTTTGTTTTACACACTTCCGCTGTTAAGCTAAATCAATGGGTTTGAACCGTCAAAACCCCAACACAAACTCCAGCTTGATCGTCTGAAAACAAGGTAACCACTCCAATATTTCCAACAAGATAACTCATACTGAATTCGACGATAATATCGCAACCTGTTATCAAAGTAGTAACTGAGTTTGAGAATCTATTTTTAGATGGTAAAAATATGTAATTGCAAAATTTTGGATGATAAATATATAATTTCACAGTTTTTGAGTGTTATATATGGCATAGTTGGAGCACAAAATCAACGATGCATTTTAACCCTAGTCAATTATTAATTACAATCTTCAGATAATTAATTAGGGATTGCAAGTGCACTTACATTTAGATCGAAGAAAGTATTTAAGTTCAAAATTGACTGAAGCACACAAAAAACAAGAGCGTCTTTTGTTGGGTGACATGAATCCTTTTACCAACGCCAAATGCTGGGGAGCAACGCAACTGCTCCCCGTTCCAAAGAACTGATAAAAAAGGTAGATCATTATTGGGAAATTAAAATCAAAATAAATATATCTGAAATGTTTATGTGCATAGATACCAATGTGTAATTGACAAAATTATCTAGAAACAGAGATCTAGAGCGTTTTTATATAGCCATGACTAGCTAATTAATTTTGATATTTACAACAAATATTGAAGTGTTAAATATAATTTTTTGAGTTGTTAGTGTATGTAAATTTACCTCCAATTTTAAAAATAATAAATTAAGAACTTAATGACAAAAAAAGTCATTAAAAGAGATATTTATTAACTTTTCATTACAAACAATTGCAGATGTAGCGGCAGATTTCTACAAATTTTCATGTTTCCTAAAATAAAATACAAATATCATAATTTTTTTTAGTGTACGTAAAAAAGAAATCACAAGATCACATAAAATAGTTCGAATTTGTTATGCATTTTATGTGTATCATGAGTTACTAAAGTGATTTTATAATGAGGATGCATAATGGAGGTGTGAATCTATTGTTATTCTCAGCAGAACAACAACAGTTTGTGATTCCATTTTTCTCTCTCTCTTCAAAGAGGAGGAAAGAGATACAGAGAAAGAGGATTGCAGCCGATTTCGCTTTGAATAATAGAGGTTTGAAAAATGCTTGTGTTTAGTAAATATCATCTTAATTTGATCAAACATTGCAAATATTGTCAATTGATTGAAAGAATATAAAATTAAATATTTAATGTCATTTCATTTCTTGTTTGCATTGTGCATGCCCACATACATTTGTTTTAAAGTTAGGATTATTGACAATTTGTAAAAAAAATTTTATGCAATTTCATTCTTTTGAGGGTTTATATATTTTTTGCTAAATCATTATGGTTCAAGGTATGAGCCATTCTAATATTTATATTAAATCAATTCTTTTAGTAAATTTATTTGTAACCTAATTATTATTGTACTGAATGCTTGATATATAAAAGACAGGCAATAAATTTTTAGTTAATTAATTACAATGATATAAACACTATTTGTTACACAAATAATTAAAAGATTGGTCCATATTTTTTAAATTAAAACATATGCCGTGAATTATTATTGGAATTAAGGGATCAAATTCATGTGATATATCTGCAGTAACTCAAATTTGAGTTTTTACATAATAAATCCAGACCGTCCGATCCATATTTGGACGAATATGAAAGATTCATGTGCATGATAGCAGATTTGAGCCGGATTGGTTGAAATTTTGATCGGATGGTCGAAATTCCAAATCCAAAATGTGAGGTGGGATTAAGGGTGGAAGAATTTGGTAGTTATATAACATTTCTTCATAATTTATGTTGAGTACATGGAAAATTGGAGACCTCTTACTCTAGCTTTGAGGGAGACAACACCTATTCATAGCATCTAACTTTGTCTTTGGGCTCTCCTCTCTCTTGACATCTTTTTGTTTGGGTTCTTGTAGGATGGGTCTGGACTCTGGAGTCCATTTTCTAAAGTTTTTTCTTGGATTGTCATTTATTAGTTTATGTTCTTGTGCTACATCATTAAAATAATATTGTTAATACACAGCCAATATCCTTCTTCTCATGTAGCATTTAATGTGCAACTTTCTGTATGTACTGGATATATCAGAGAGTTGCATTCACACTACTGTTTACTTATCTACTCTCATTACATTTAATTAATGAAATTAAATATAATATAATTGAGAAATATAACTTTTGTATCAACTTAATTTTTTACTTGGAGATTATTAGACTTGGAGTTCCTATTATTATTTTTTCTTCTTTTCATATATTATATGTATTACCCATGACATCCATATATAGGAGGTTGACTTCATTACATGTTACAAAAGTTCACCTTTTTCACTAATGATTTTGTGTTTATAATTGCTTTCTTAAGTAGATAAATTGTTCCAATATCACAATGTCAAATATGTAAAAAAAAATTAGTAAGGATCAATTCTTTTTGAAAGATTTTTTTTGTTAGAATATGTAACTAAATGTAACTACTGAGTGCATGCAAAGAAAACAAATATATACATATTTAATTAAGTGTATCTTGACATGAAAAATCAACATTTTTTTAGCTGTAACTCTCTCTCTCTCCAGTCTCTATATATAGTATCATTGATTGGTATTGCAGTAGAGAAAAGAATACAGAAAATCAAGAGAAGAGAGCTTATAGAGTATAGATGAGATACATCTCCACATACTTCCATGAAGAATAAGAAAGCTTTTATTCTTCCGAGTCCCAAAGATTACTACACCTCTCCCTATCTTATTCCCACCATCCACTGTTCCCCTCTCTCTCTCTCTTCCCATCACACCCCCATCCCTCTAACTTTCCTTTCCTATTGACCACCTCGTCTTCTTCTTTTCTACACATCTTTTACCTCTCTCTCTCTCTCTCTCTCTTTCTATGTGTTAATAACACAATCCTAAGCTCCAATATATCCATGGCAGATCCATACACTAACTTCTTAAATGGATACTATTTATTCAACAATTACACCCCTTCTTCACAACAGTTGATGATGAACCCTTGCACCACCAACAATAACCATAACCTCTCCATTTTCAACCCACCTCCTTCCCCTCCATTAAGAGAAGTTCTCCCTCTCCTCCCCATGAGAGATCAAGAAGAATCTCAAACCCTTGCTCATGACCATGTCGACAAAAACAGCCATGTCGACAAAGAAAAAGAGTTAGTGACTATAGCACTAAACATAGGTCAACCGCAACCATCCATTGACGAACAAGGCACTGTTAAAGCACATGATACAGTAGATTTATTATCTAAGGTGGAACAGAGGGAAAGAGACAGAGATCAAGAGGAGGAGGTGTGTGTCGGGGTAGAGGGGAATAGCAATTCCAATGATATCCAAGAGAATAGTACAGAGCATAGTGAAGGAATAGAGATAGGGAGGGTTAACAAGGGGCAGTATTGGATTCCTACTCCAGCTCAAATTCTGATTGGCCCCACACAGTTTGCATGCCCGGTTTGTTGCAAAACCTTCAACCGGTACAACAATATGCAGGTGAGCAATATATTAATTAATTAATTAATTAATTAATTAACCCTAATTTTCTCCTTCTATATGTATATATAATATGTGTCTTTCTTACATTTTTCATATAGTTCTTATGGAAGTGTGTATATATATATGGCTCTAATGCAATATATATATAGTTTGACATTGGCATTCTAAACTCATCTGTTAGTTTGTTATAATATATGGATTAAAAATCTCTCTCTTCCTTCCTTTCTCTGATCTAGATAAGAGCTAATTGTCTCTAGATAACTACAAAGAAATTTAAAATGGAAAGGTTTATTTTAGTCTGCATGCATATATATTTCGGTATCTTCAATTCTTCCCAATATAATATTGCATGAAACATATATCTTTATAGCAGTTTCAGATCCTTCAACTTTTGTCACTTCAAAGTTTTTCAAGAGAGAAAGGTGATCATTTTTCTATTGAGAAGAAGATACATGAATTAGTTTGCCAAATTTAGCTGTGATTCTTTCTCAAAAGGGGTTTTTTTTTTGTTTTTAGAAATAAGTTGAGATGACTGACATTTTCAATTAAAATATTTAAGTACTTTTGTCAGAATTTTTTAATTGGATAACTTTTTTGGAGGCTGACATGTTTCTAATACCTCTATATTCTGATAGATCTCCTTGTACTCCATATAGTTCTAGAAATTAATTATGAACAAAAGAAAAATTAAGATAGAGCATCTTTTCTTCTCCTTTAAAAAGGTTTACTTTGTTTTATGGTGCTGTCCCCTATAGATCTAATCTCCTTTGATCAATTGTTGTGTTCTTTTCTCATTTCACTAAAATAGACAGTATATCCTCTTTTGTATCTGTGATTATAATTACTTCAAATTTAAAACATATATTACTCTATATTACTCTCTCTCTCTCAACATATATCTCTTTGATCAAATGCAAGAAACCCCTCTCAAACTTGATTACTATTTATTAATTGGGGGTGGAGGTGGTAGGGGTTGGAGAGAGAGAGATAGTGAGAGAGAGAGAGCAAACAGCAAAGTTGTTCTCTGTCATATATGCACCTTTTGGATTTTGTGTTTTATGGTGCTTAGAGGTTTTCGTGCTGAAAAGTTCTTTCTGCTATAGAGAAAAAATACCTTTCAAATACTCTTGTCAGTACTGACTGTTCCCAGTGCAAGATCTAGACACATTTACGTTTACCCTCTCTCTCTCTCTCTCTCTCTCTCGATAAATCCTTGGTAGAGGCTACCAAGTTCTCTCTCTCTCTCTCTCTTGTTTTCTCCCACGTAGTTGCACTTGGTAACATTTATTTCCTTTTCTAATTTTTAGAACTTTTGTTTTGTTTGCATGCATGTGAGTTCAATAGTAAGAATGTAAGATGAATATATCTTACACAGTTACATTGCATTACACCCCTATCAGCAGGAAATAAGGAAAGAGAAACTGTTGATGAGATATTGCACCATTACTACAGCTCATTTTGTCAATCTACATACATAAACAGTATATCTCCATGTTACAATCATTTCTTCTCGTCTCTCTAGAATAGAGATACTGTTGTAGTGTTGGTATATATTAATTATCTTCCTTCATATATGCTTCATGTCATGTGATATGTACTTGAATGGAAATATCAAGTATTCATTAAAGATTTATATATGTTTTGCTCTTTCTGTGATGCATGACTTGTATTTCATTGCTCCCTTTCTCTTCTCTCTTACCTCTGTTTAGCGATACTGAAATGGGAACCTTTTTCTCATGGCTCCTGTTATTTATCTTATTACGTGTTAACTTTTTTAAATCCAATTTTCTTGATTATATATGTATGTTAAAAATGACATCCTTTTTATATGAAAATTACAACAAGAATGTTTCTTTTAAATGTCGAAGGCAAAAGCAAAAGCCTGTTACTTAAAAAAGGAAACAAAATTTCCTGTTCTCTCTGACTCTCTCTCTCTCTCTATTATCTATCTATCTGACACAACACAAATGGAAAATTGATTATAAGTTTGTAAAAATGCAACTAAAAAAATAGCCAGTCCCTATATATATATATGTTTCCCTTCTGAATTTTACTAAACAAAAAGATTGTAATTTTGTGTGTTTTCTTTAAAAAAAAAAACTCATGGTTACTTAATTTCTCAATCATTCTGTTGTTCCTTTGAAAACAATTCGATTAGTTTGATGGAACTAAAACATATATGTGTTGCATGATTCACGGTGCGCTTACCCCAAAAATATTTCAATGTGTGAAGAATCATTGGACAACAGCTGAGTCTTTGGCTGCTCATTTTACTTGGGTTTTTTCTTTTGAAAGTTTATGGTGAACTCAGAAATTAAACAAACAAAATTTAGGGTTTGGTTGTGCAATAAAAGTTTTCCTATATTTCTGAACTAAATAGTAACGTAGGATACTTATTAACTGAAAATTTAAAGAAAATAGACTGCACTATGTGCGTATTACTTGTAATTAATTAGTTTAATAATTACCGAATTAAATAAATACCAGTGGATGACAAACTCACCAAAATTTGATTGATATTTGTCTTCAAAAATTTCCTCTTTGTCCCTGAATGACCTAAGCATACTAACATGTATGTACATTTTTGTAGATGCACATGTGGGGCCATGGGTCACAATACCGTCGTGGCCCAGAGTCTCTTCGTGGGACCCAACCGACTGCCATGCTACGTCTGCCTTGTTACTGTTGTGCACCGGGCTGCCGAAACCACATTGACCACCCACGGGCCCGTCCGCTAAAAGACTTTCGTACTCTGCAAACCCACTACAAGCGCCGGCATGGGATCAAACCGTTTTTGTGCCGAAAATGTGGCAAGGCATTCGCGGTGCGTGGTGATTGGCGCACTCATGAGAAAAATTGTGGAAAACTCTGGTAAATCTATACTTGAAACACATCTTTTGGAACATGTATGGGTCTTGATAACGATGATCAAATTACTTGAATTTGATAGAACCATAAACAATTAGTATATTCATAGAAAAATGAGGTATAGTGAGATTTTAGCTGGATAATTCTACTTTCTATCTTATATATAATGTTTGCAACAAAACTTGATTTCGTTTGCTAATAAAATTTATTACTACATAATTTTGACAGGTACTGCACATGTGGATCCGACTTCAAACACAAGCGTTCGCTCAAAGATCATATCAAGGCATTTGGCAATGGCCATGTGGCACACGGGATAGATTGCTTTGATGATGTAGAGGAAGATGATAGGGAGCTGTCTTCTGAGGTGGAGCATAGCTTTGGCAATGGCGGTGGGTGTTGATCGTTAACCGTGAATCAGTGAATTAATACCGTAGAGATATGTAGAAGAGGAGATTTGTTTCTACTTTCTAGTGACATGCATGGTTGATCAAGAGCTTGAATTACTACTGCTTAATTATGTTTTGTTGAAGAAATTGTAGTTTATGTCATCAACTAGTGAGTATGTATAATCTCCACCGCAATATATATAGCTAGATTGATGTGCTTTTGGATATATGTTATTAGCCATTTCTTGAGTATACATATATGCTGTGATGCTACTCTGGATTATTACATATATTTTAAGTGTAGCATCTGTAGGGACTTCATATATAATTGCTTAATTTCTTATCAATTTTTTTTCCTTATAACACAAGCAGAAATCCTCCGTCAAATCAGGTTGGCACATTTTTTTTTTCTTTAAACCTTCGCTGTAAAGTCTAGAAAAATTGGTATACTCTCATTGATGGTTTCTTTGAAAAGAATCGTTAATAATAATATCTTAACTTATTTATCAGTTTGTCATCAAGGATTAACACTGCATTTGTTAACAAGAACCGTCATTGATGCTATTGGTTTTCTTATATACTTATAATTGTACCAAACTTTATATATGCTTAATATTGCACTAAGAGAATTTTAGATTTTGAATGTTGTTCTTATAAGTATTACAACAAAGTAAGCACTTTTTGCGAAAGAAAAAGTGCATTTATGACGGAACTTGTTGTAAAAAGTACCGTCGTGAATAGAAAAAACACATTTACGACGGTACTCCATTATGAAAAAATGTCTATCTATTGATTTGTAATATATATTCTAATGATCATGAATTGCAAATATTTAAAAATTGGTTTGCGCCGATGGATTACTTGTTAACACAAGAAATGTTGATGTTTTGAAAATCAAGTCCTGCCATTAATTCTTTGTCAAAGGAAGAAGGAAAAGATAACGAATGGGGGAATTTTACTTGTCAATAATTTCTTGGAATAATGACAATTGTTTGTTCGAAGTTAGCATATATTATTTCTATATTCTACTATACTTATCCCTGCAATAAGGTAAAATTATTATAGTACATCTGTCTTTTTGGTACTCTTTTTTTGTCAATATGTCCAAATTAATAAAATTATAATTTTTACCTGTAAATTTGTGTTTTTTTTTTTACTTATGCTTATTATGTACGATTTTTCACAACTTCAAGTTTGACTTGATATATAAGATCCATTAAGATGGCCACTAAAAATACATCTTAAAAAATTGGGTAGTATTTATTAAAATATCAAATTAATGTATCACAATAAGATGTACAATAGAATGAAAGAATTTCTAATTAGATAATTATTGAAGCATCTACTTGTTGGACTAATTTCCCCAAAATATATCACAGCTTCCAAAGGGAGCTTTTCTTTTTTAATTTGTGTGAATATAATTAAAAAATCAAACGCAACAAAATGTTGATTTCCTAAAATTTGATATTTCTCTTCAAGGGTTACTCTGTCACATTTGCTTAGTTACTTCCATTATCTTTATACGGGGCCAACTTAATGATGTAGTGCATGTTTGGTTGTGGTGGTGCGGAGTAAATTCATTACTTATCTTTAAACTGTTGAATAAGAAATAAGTGGGGCAAAAGTTAATCTAAAATAAGTTATTCTAGCTCCCTCTTCAAGCGGAGTAACTTACTTCCCATTTACTCCGACCGTGGATTCCGTCGTCAAAATAAGACCGATTCATCTTTTTTCTCTCTTCATTATCAAACAAGAGTAATTTAATCTATAGCCTCACTAGCAAGCTCCAACCAAACATGACAAAATGCATCTTAGCTCGGAGTACGTAAGCAATTTAATCTGAAGGAACTTTACTCTAGCTACACTTACTCCGTTCCGTATGTAGCACCCACTTTTATAGGTAGAGATTCACTATCCAATATCTTACTCATCTGAACATATTAATTTAAGTCATAAATTAAACTATCAAACAAAATACAAACTATGAGTAAGATGCAACAAGAATGAGATACTTTTCGCGAGGATAAAAAAGTGATTTTTTGCCACAGATTACTCTCATTGTTCAGCTTTTTCTTTTTGCGACGGACAACCGTCATAAATGCACTTTTTCTCTCGCAAAAATTATCTACTTTGTTGTAGTAATTTAATTCTCATTATGAAATGTTTCCAATATATATAACCATGAAATGATATATAGATATTTAAACTAGTCCTGTCTCAATTGTGAAATGTTTTGCTAGTCATGAATTAAAGAAGTTATTTTTCCTGGATGAAATATTTTGCTTGACACTTTGACAGGATTTGTTTATCTTAAATTTCCAGAGCTCTAATTAGAGGCAGCATGAATTTGCTTTATGCTAATGTGGTTTATACTTGGATAGTCACATCCCATCCATTTTTCAGAAATTAAGGAATATATAACATGCACTACATTAAATGGAGAGGAAGGAGCTTCCTTTTAATGGAGAGGATACCTTTCCATAATCAAAAGAAATGATGGCCAAAATCTAAGGTCTCCGTTGTCACCAATGACCCCTTTTGAACCTGACCTGCACCTGGTGTACCTTCTATTTCAGATATAGTGTGGTAAAATATGTAGCGAATCACTGTTTCAAATCGTGACAACCAGCTACACAAATGTTACACACAAAATTCATTGCAATTTAAAATTAGCAAAGCATCCAGGTTCCTCCTATGAATCCATGTCTTCCACTAATTAATGCGATGATTAAAGACAAAAAAAGGTGTTAAATTAAAGCTTCCTTTATATCCTTTCTCTTTTTATTTTACACTTTACCACTGAGCTTTTAATTAGCACTAATTAGTTTGGCATGTATGTACGCCTTGCATTAGGAGACACATTTTATATCAGATGAAAGACAATTAATTAAATTATTGGTTCAAATTAAAACCGACAATATAATTATTTTTAGATAAAAAATGTTCCAATAAATAAACTAAACTTCCTTAGTACTTAAACAAGTGATATCATCATGCTTTAAATGTTATATTATAAGTAGCTAAAAAGCTTATATTTGCATTTATAATTTGCTAGAAATTTAAATATTACGAATAGGTTAGATCAGAGAGAGTGGTCAGGCAAAAAGAATGCATTACCGTTCGTGTACCGCTTTTCTGGTAAAATCGTACCAGTTTCGGTATATTGGTCAACGCTAATTAATTTTGTTATTAGAACAAAATTAAAAGCAAAGCACTAAATGGCCTTGTTGAACACCGTAAATTAAAATAACCTACACATTAATGCTGTTAGGTGATAGATTTTTTGTTTATTTATACCTACATATTTAACTTTAACTGACTACTAATTCTAACTGGTTGGTTTCCTAGAACAATGGTATCTACTTGTGACCCATATACATAGACATTCAGGTATACACTTGGAATTTGTATCCTTTGCATTAACTCGCCATACGTTAATAGATCTGGACCGTCCGATTGAGATCTGCACTAATATTAAAGGGTCCCGTGTATTATAGGCAGGAGCCGGATTGACTATGATTATGATTAGACAAGTGACATGCATTAAACTCAAAATGTTCTCTTTTGAGTTAATGCAGAAGATATATATACACACATTTATATGCTTGTGTGTATCACAAGTAAGAAAATGAACCATTTGCTTTTACAACTTACCAATTAATTAGAATATTAAATACGCTTAAACCAGCTATCATTTTTAAATTATTAATAAAGAATAAAACATATACTTTATAAAATTAAAATTAGTTTTAGTAAAGAAAGTTAATAAATTTTATAAATTTATGAGTTTTTTAAAATTTAAAAAGGCAAATATAATATTATTAACTCTAGAGAGAGAGAAATAAGTAATTTTGAAATTTATAGAAGTATACCTGAAATTCTCTCTTATTAATTTAAATTACTGCTTAGCAATATATTAGCATGATATATTGACATTTGAGTGGTCAGTCCCTTAAAAATTGTGTATAGTTGTAGAATGCATGGCATGGCAACAAAGTCTTCTTTAATTACTGATAAGTCAGGCTATTTCCTGAACCAGCCTTTTGTTTTATTTTGTCTTTTTGCAACATGAAAAGCAGCTACATGAAGTTTACAAAACATTTAATGTATGAACTGACATTCACCTTTCCTAGTACTCTGATTATTACTCTGATACATTAACCGAGAAACTGAAAGCACAAAAGTACCAAATCTATTATAATCTTTTATCTTTTATATATGAGTACGGGTTGGGTGATACGTAAAGCATAAGCCAGTGTATTCAAAAAACCATCACGGGCCAGATCCGACCCGGACCGACTCTTGTTAGACCCTCAGATTAGATCGGATTAACTCTAGGGTTGAGTTTAGCAAGAGTTTGGTCCAGTTTATTTTTTTGATTCCTCCAAATCCGACTTGCTCAAATCCGAGATCCATCTAGCCCCGATCCGAACCTAATCAAAACAGCCTAAAATGTACAGTTTTGGACCGACCTGTGCCAACTTATTTTAAGTATACATTGGTATTTTAAGTACCGATGTTTTCATTAATTAGTTGGTTTCATTAATTTTTATTTGAATTTTAGAAAGGTGTTTTTTCTAGTAGTTGATTTATCTAATGGAATGATATATAAATACATACAAACCCCTCATTCAACTTCACACTATATATATATAGTACATTAGTACTGGTTGATTTTGCATTAAACAGCTTTTTATAAATATTTTGTACTAGTTGATTTTGCATTAATTATGTGGGGGCAATATAGAAAATGTGTGTGTGTGTTTTTTTCAAAATATTTTTTGGGAAGTGCATAGAATAGATAGAATCATTACTGAATGTTGTTAATGTATTAAATATATTCTATGATGAGTCACATTAATATGCATCCCTTGACACTTTACCAGATCAGAGAACAGAGAACAGAGAACAGTAGCATAGCAGTGGCTGGCAGGAAGCAAGACTAGACCAAAAGTACAGTCTAACTTGCACCAAATGCGGTTGCATATGGAGGGCCTTTTTATAAAGAAAACTTTTAACAAATGAGAGAAAAAAAAAATTGCCTTTTGTTTTGTACATATATGATGCTTCAGTTGGCAGTGCTTTGGGTTTGGTAAAATTTAAGAATGTAAGCAGAGAGAGAGAGATTGAGGAAGAGATAATGTTTCATGGATGGGACATGTACCATGAGATATTCAAATCAAATGATTACTAGCTAGCTTCCTGTTAATTGGGAAATTTTTTATCAGTAGACTGATACATAGATAGATAGAGATAATTTTTATATTAGATTTCTAATAAAATATAATAAGTTTTTCAAAAAATAGATGAAAAATCCTATTATATATAGATGTTAAGATAGTTTATCTATTTTTTTTAAAACTTTTTATGCTTTATTAAAAATTTAAAGGAAAAAAATACTATGTGGTTCAGATCAGTATTATTTCTACCGATTTAAACTTTTTATTTTTAAAATTGGTACAAATCCTACTAATTTTTCTACTAATAAAAAATATGATGTACTCTTTTTGTTTCTCTCTCTTTCTTTTTCTTAATTTCTACAGATAAAAAATTTCCTATTTATTGGGGGAGAGCAATATAATTGTTTTAAATAAGAAAATAAATTATTAGATTAGTGTTGTAGGCAATGGTATGCGTTCATTGGATTGTCAAATGAAACTAATTTTGAGAATAATTATGCATTTTATTAAAGTTATGTACATATACTTTTAATTATTAAAAATAATTAATTTAACTTATTGAATTTCAAATAAATTTATTTTAACTTAATTTCAATGTTAGTTATTAAAATTTTATGAAATTATCATTTACAAAAACTAAAATAAAACAAGACAAACTATAGTACATATAACGGATAAATACAAAAAAATTAATGTTTAACTAATTAACAATATAAATAGAAAATACAATTCGTAACAATTTGGTTACTACCAATGACTAATTGGACTAAACGACTGGTTTTAACAACATTGTTGGAAACAAAATTGATTGTTTCTTTTTAACTATACATAATACGTTATTTTCCAAATCAGAAAAAAAAATTATGCAACACATTATCTGAATTTTTTTTTTCGAAATTATTACTACTTTTTTACATGGCACATGGTTTACTTTTTTTTTTTTGTGCATAATTCTGTCTTTAATTTTGTTATATGGGTAAATAACCGACTTTTTATACATAGCATATAATGGGCAAGGCTACAATGCTACAGCTCAATATTTGAGTTTTCAAAATTCTAACGGTTGATCTGAACCGTTCATCTTGTTCTCCATATTAATATGTGTTTGGAGACCAAATTTTATATTTTTTGAAAAAATGTTACTATTTTTTTAAATAAGTAGAAAATCAGTTGATCTAAAAAATTCTGCATCATTCAGATATTTGATTTTCTACCTATCTAAAAAAATAGTAAAAAAATTTCAAAAAATATAAAATTTGGTCTCCAAACACATATTAATATAGAGGACAAGATGAATAGTTTGAATCGACCGTTAAAATTAAAAAAAATCAAATATTAAGCCGTAGCACTATAACCCTCTATGCAACTCATAGCACGCGGTAGCCTTAACCGCATATAATTACTTTTGTTATACTTTATTTATGTTATATTTCTGTTTCTTGAGAAAAATGTTATATTTCTTTGATGTGGAAACAAATATATACCCTTTTCAGAGCTTTGGGAATTGAAACAGAGTCAATCTAAATATACAAAAATAGAGCTGAATGGAAAAAAAGTCAAGGGAGATGGTTTGAAAGGTCATATCAATCAGAAAATTGCAGAGTTCTCCATATCTTCAAATCCTCTGAAATTTAATTGAAGAAAATTTTATAGAATGATTTGATATATTAATTAAAGTGGTACAAAGTTGAATCTTGCATGGTTGACAGTAGACAAGACAAGATCAACCCATTAATACAATTTAATGTGGAGCCTGAATTAGAATATATTTTCTATTGGCAAATCCCAATGTGTACGGAATCATTAATTGTCTCTGATAGATTTTGTTCATATTCTCTTTTACATATATATATATATATATAGAGAGTTAAGCTAACATGATGTTATATCAAATTAAATAATACTGTATTTTAAATTCTTAGATTTATTTTAGGATTCGTAATATCTGTTTTTATTATTTAAGCACTTCATTTTGTACAAATTTTAAAGCAGATCTAAGAGTTTAAGATGTGGTGTTATTTAGTTTGATATAACACTAATGTTATATTAGCCTAACTCATATATATATATATATATATATATATATATATATATATATATATATTCTAATACAGTTCAAATTTAAGAGGAGTATTATTCTCTTCTCTGTACTGAGAAATTGAGAATTAAATTCTAAGAAGATTCAAATACATCTTTATTTAGTTTCTTTATATTTTTTTTTAAAAATGATTCCTAAAAAAGCTATGTCAAACAAATTATTGGACGCAATTTATATAATTTTTTCTACATGCACATATAAAATTATTATTTTACAATTTTATTTTACGTGAAGCAAGAAGTTGAAACATCAGTGTATTTTTATAATTCATATTTATTAATAAAAAATATCAATATTTTACTATATTATTTGAATTATAAAATAATAAAGTATTTTCAAATTATTAATTTTAGACCTCATCAAATTATTTTTTAATCCGAAATACTATATAATAATTCCCTTGTTTAAAATGAAAATTCCCTTATTTTAATAAATGAATAAATTATGGTTGCCTTACATAATTTTGCATATACATAAGACATAACTATGCAATATGCACAAAGAAGCTTGGATCCATATACAGAACTGATTTCTCCATTACACATAAAAATGGAGGGAAACCAACAAAAGAGAAAAAGGAGAAAAGAGGAGAGAAGAGGTTATTGTGACAAAAGAACATTTCTATGCCTCTCTTTTACAAGTTTTTCCTTTTTTCTTTATACTCAGGTCCACTTGGGGAAATAAAGGTAATATTTGACACCTAAAATAATCATCAAAATTACGTATCAAATCTGGGGATAATGCTCTGTTACATGACACATGACATCCATTGAAATTGTTATATGCTTCTTTGATTTTAAATTTGACCAACGACATTTGTAGGTGCACATCTAGTTGCACAGAATTTTTTTTTTTTTAATTTTCAGAAATATATTAAATATTTTGTGAAGGATTACGTACGTGCATATCTTTAAATTTGATTATAGAAAATCGGAAAATTAATGGAAACCAAATTATTATTTCGATTTTTTAGCATCAATGCATAATGTTTTGGTTCTTTTAAATTTCAAAGTTTTCTGTCCAAACTTGAATATCTATTCGAATGCATAGAGAAATCAAATCATTAATTTAATTCCCTTAAAATACTTGCAGAAAGTGAATCATTTATTTAGTCCTTCTATGCCATCGAAAAAATTACTATCGATCTATATCTTTTCCAAGAAAATATTTATTATTCAAAAATAAAATCTTAATTACTATAAGAATCTTCCATTATTTGCAAGGATCAAAATACTTAACAATTAATATCAGTATCGTTCCGGATACTTCTGTCGATATATAATTATACAATGAGGAGGGATCGAATAATTTTCTTTTTTGGTGATATCAAATAACATCGTGCATTTTCAAAGTTTTGAAAGTCCAAACAGTTGATCCAAACCGTTGAACATAATTGATATGTTAAAATGTGCTTGCAGATCAAATTTTATATTTTTTGGATTTTTTTACTATTTATTAAGTATTTAACAATATCGCTATATTCAGACCATTTAATTTTTGTACCCAACTTAATAAATAGTAAAAAAATTCAGAAAAATGTAAAATTTGATCAGCAAGCACATTTTAACATATCTATTAAGTTCAACGGTTTGGATCGAC
Organism: Carex pumila; assembly: GCA_033356055.1. Lineage (NCBI taxonomy): Eukaryota > Viridiplantae > Streptophyta > Magnoliopsida > Poales > Cyperaceae > Carex > Carex pumila. The sequence goes on along the minus strand of JARJHM010000122.1, from coordinate 109,715 downwards.
TGTTTGAACTTTGAAAATAAACAGTGTCATTCAATATCATCAAAAAAAAAATGATGTCATCCGATCCCTCCTCTTATACAATATGTGGTGATAGTGCATAAAAAAAAAATGCGTTTTCTATGGTTAAAAGTTGAACCAAAAAAAGTTCACGCACATCTTGTGTTGTAGAAGACACATATCATGCATGCATAGGTGTAGCCCACAAAAAAAAAAGCGTTTTCTATGGTTAAAAATTAAACCAAATAAAGTTGACACACATCTTGTGTTGTAGAATACATATCATGTACATATGAGTGATAGTGCAAAAAAAAAAAAAAAAAAATCCGTTTTGTATGGTTAAAAATTAAACCAAAGAAAGCTCACACACATCTTGTGTTGTAGAATACATATCATATACATATGAGTGATAGTGCAAAAAAAAAAAAAAAAAAAAAAAAAAAAATCTGTTTTGTATGGTTAAAAATTAAACCAAAGAAAGCTCACACACATCTTGTGTTGTAGAATACATATCATATACATATGGGTGATAGTGCAAAAAAAAAAAAAAAAAAACCTTTTCTATGGTTAAAATTAAACCAAATAAAGTTCACAAACAACTTGTGTTGTAGAAGATGCATATCATACATGCATGATTGCATGGGCAAAAAAAAAAAAAAAAATTCTATGGTTAAACATTACAACTTGTGAAAAATAAAAAGAGGAAATTAAGGGGTTATTATTTGGTGAAAATTAAACCAAATAAGGTGGAGACACATCTTTGTGTTGTAGTGCATGAAAATGCGCGCGTTTGCTATGGTTAAAAATTGTATATAGCTTTTGGTAGTTTATCAATTAGGCCATGTGAAAAGAAATATATAAAGAGAGGAAAAAGGAAGTCTCTGGGGTCTATTAGGCAAGGTCTCTTCTACGAAAGGAAAATGTGATATTTAAAGCGAAAAGCATATCGATCCTGCATCTTCAAAAAGACTACTACACCTACCTACAAATTACAGAACAAATTAAAGCACCCCATGCTACTATACACAATAATTATTCTAAGGTAATTGGATTAGATCAGCTCAGTGTAACAGATATATATATATATATATATATATATATATATATATATACAGACACACACATGTCGCCTCAATATGAAATGGTACAATCATCTCTGAGATTCCATGCATGCACAATCGGAAGTAGGGATTTCAATACGTGATGTTTCGTGCCGTGCTGTGATTTGAATTATGTACATGTTGTCGGAGGCAGAGTTAGATTTTCAAACTATAGAAGTTAAATTTAAATGAAAGTCAATTATATAAAAATTTCAAGCTAAAAATAGAGATTAATTATACAATAACTTAATATTTAATTTACTCTAGATTGTATAAAAAATTATATATAAATACAAATTTTTTTTTCAAAAAATAGAAATCAATTGATCCCATTCAATTTACATCTCTCCACCTCTGTGCGTTGTGTCTCTTCAAGAATAAGTCAAATTTATACGTGTTGTGTCGTGATTAAATTTGGAAAGATGGCCACGACATGTGACATATTCAAATAAGATTGGTCACGTTTAACTTTTTTTTTTTTTTCATAATTTAGGTTAGTTTATTCAATATTCACCATATCAAGATGTAATGGTCATAATTACACGTGAATTGCACGATCACGTGCCGTGTTGTGTTCGAGTGATGTGTCATGTAATGTCAAATTTTGAAAAGATAATCACGTTACGCAAATGATCACAGCACGAGACACACGAATCACAGACTCATAGCACATGACCAACACAAGTGTCATGACAGATCCGGTTATGTTGTGACTTTTTTAGTTCCTAATCGGAAGTGTGTTCGTACAAAATATTATATATCATTTTAATTTGGACTTTAAAGTATGATATAACATATTATTACAACCTCAATTAATTTTAAATTTAATACTCGACTATAATTAGTTAATTACTCATCATGTTTTACCTTTTATGAAGATTTGTAATTTGTTCGAATATTTTGACTAATATAATTATAATAATTAGTGATTATTTTTCTTTGTTAAAATATAATTTTTAACTAAAATTTTGTTATCAAAATATTAAGTAATTAATATTAAGTTTTATCTTAATTAATTATTAAAGTACTTGCTACTCCCTCTAACATGTCCATTACCTATGAACACACCTATATATACCACCATAATTAACCACATGTTGCATGTCTATGAATTATTGTTATGGTTCTACATAGGGGTGGCAACAAGCTGACTCGGTTTGAGCTAGGTTCTAGCTCGGCTTGTTAATTCTGGATTAAACTACAGCCGAGCGAGCTAGACCTAGGGCATCTGAGCTAAAACCTAAGCTTAAATTTGTGACAAGCCGGCTTGAGCTGGCTTGCTGGATTTGGCTGGATCTTGTTTTAAAAAGAAAATAAATTATACAAACTTTATGGATCGAGCTGAACCGAATTAGACCGAGCTAAACAGTATAAAATGCACACAAATTCATACAAATTCACAAATTAATCTCTACCCGAGCTAGCGAGCAAACTAGGCCTTAACTTGAACTCGTTAATTTTGAATTGAGCTAGTGGCGAGTTGGCTCGTTAACAGCTCAGTCCAATGACAAGCGAACTATTAGCAAGCAAGTTAGATGCGAGTCACAGTCGAGCCACGAGCTTTTTTGCCACTTCTACATAATAAAAATAAATAAAAAAGAGATATATGGTTGTCTCATATCTTGTCAAGCTGGTTTGTTCAATGGAGATATCTTGTCAATATGTCACTTAGATCAGCGTATATTACATAACAAAAAAAAACAAAAAACAAAATGATTTGCCCATATCCTGTCAAAGTTCTTTATTTTCTTGTGGAAATATCTTGTCAAAATGTTAATTAATTAGATCTCATATATTACCTAACGAGTGAGATGACACCGCATTATCTTTGCATTTTTGTGAATCATAATTGCACCAAGCTAACCTTATTTTGGATTTCTTCACCGTTTATACTGTCAATCAATCATCTCACTAAAGCTACCCTTTAGAGGCGGTATTTTTTATTTTTGGAAATAATATCAAAATTATATAGAGTTCTAGACCAATTAAATGAGTATTTTGATCCAGTAGGAAGAACCCAAAAAAAAAAAATTGTCCCTTCTGTGGAAGAAAAAGGTACCAGTTTTTTTTTTTTTTTTTTCAGTTCCTTTAGAATCTTATATAATTTTAATATTATTTCTATAAATAAAAAGTTATGTTCTAAAGGCACCAAAGTGATATACGATGATTTAAAAAAAAGAATCAAATACAGTTTTTTATTTGTTGGATTCCATAGTCAACATCTCTCTCTTCCTAAAGAGATTACCTAGTGTGGGCAATACAAAGGCCATGCTCTACTATATAGATTGCTAAATTTGTGAACAAATGAACTGCTCTTTCAAAATCACAGTCTGGGTAAGAATCAAACTCTTTTTACCCATTACAACTCATCAATGACTTTTTAGTAGAGAATTGATGATGACATCTTAGAATATATAAAATTAAAAGATAGCAACCACCACCAAGCCATGTTTTAATTTTTAACATAAACATTTATTTTCCTTTTCCAGGTATCAGATAACATTATTGATCCTCACTTAGTCAAGGATTTCTTTATTGATCAGATAATTTGGAAACACAATCAATTCAAATAGATGCTCATTTAGTTGTGTTTGCCCTTTTATGTTAGCAATAAAAAAAAAAGTGAACAAGGGTCTCATGTTTTTCTCTTTTTTTATAATTAGCATGGGCAGTAAGAGAAGCCATGATTGAAACTTCCACTGGATAAGTGAAAGGTGAGAGACAGCATAATGTTCTAAGCATTGAGAGACATCATGCAAGTACTGTTTATTAAAAGCCCAGACAAGGCCCAATGAGAAATTTACACTTGTTATAAATGACAAGGGGCATTTTGTCAACATGCCATTAATTAAAATCAAGCTTTTGTACCAGCTAAACACAGCTCATCACCTATGATTCTACTGGCAAAACCTAATCTGCAACAAAACAAAAACAATATATGCCAGTTTAAATTTATGTAAAGAAAATAAATTATTTATAAAGCTAACTGGTAAAAGAGCTAGCAAGGATACTTGGTAGTTGGTATCCATAAATTTAGTTTAGTTTTGTCAAATATATTCCTTTCCTCAAATTTATCTTATAATATACACAAGAGTACAACATGAATCTTTCAGTAGATTCTTAATAAAATAATATACTAGGGTTTGGTGTCATGTCATACTAACAGTATGTTCTTTTTCATAAAAATATATCATATGACTATATAATACACTACATTCATTAACTATTTCGATTGAACTTGAACTGGCTCCAAATCCAAATGCAATAGAAAACTAGATTTCATTTTTAAGATCCAAATGTATGTCCAGTAAGCAAACGGGCACAATTTCAATATCCACATGACAATCCATTTGTGAAACCTCAAATAATATGGACATGCTGACATGGGCATTCATTGAGTGCCCGAATCACAAGGGGTTTTGACACTCTTATATTCACTAATTATTCTTTGTAGAGAAAGATACTAACCTGTGTAGTGCTTCACAAGGGGCAGTTTGGACATTTCACAAAGACATGTCCTCTGGCAGGCTGATCTCTAAGAAATACAAGCTGCAGAATTCAAATTTTGCACATTTATTAACATCAAAGATAAACTGAAATTCTTGATTAAAAATGAAAATTTAACTATTGTGATTTCTGATCAATGGACAAGGATGTTAACATTTCTTTGAACTAAAAGAGAAGACTAACACACAAGAGAAACAAGAAATATTTATTTATTTTCTTTTTTTGTGGTTTATTTTCCCAAAAGTTGCATGTGGCATGTTCAACTTATACTGTGATTCCATAAAAAATAAGATTCTTATATAGATTTTAAGAAAGATATTCAAAGTATCTAGTTCAAATACAAATTAGCAATTTTATCCTTTACATTTATAATTTTTAATAGTGTTTACATAGTTCGGCACCCTCTCATAAAATGCTAAATGTGTAGCTGTAGCTTAGTGGTTAGAACTCTATCTTGTGGCCGTAGATACTTGGTTTCAAATCCCAGCAACCACACATTATACATTTTACATTTCAGCCCCCCAAAATCTAAATTTTCTAGTTTCAACCCTGTATTGGGGTCAATTATACAGAGAACGTGATTACCTGGCTGACATGAAGGCCATGCCAAAAAAAACAGCTTTCACAGCTTGTTTTTGACCAGCATAGTCAAATGCAAGAGGTAGCATTTCATGCAATGTCAAAAATGCCATTACACCACCAACTATTGACCAACAAAAAAAAGTTCAAATTCAAAAATCACACAGGTCATACAATACAGTTTCAGTTCATAAATTTACACAATAAAATCATGCAGGTACCACAATATTTCAGCATTCCGTATACCTGCAGTAGTTACCCACAATATTTCGGTTATATGCAAGAGCATTTAACAATACAGATTCTTGAAACCACCATTTCATTAATTTTGCTTGATTTTTAATTCAAATTTAGCTCATTATGTTAAACAGAAGCAAGTAGTGAAATTTTTTATAGATGAAGTCACATAAAATATGACATCAGCTGAAGGTCAGGGCTAGATATGCCAAACTTTTGTATGATATATACAATATGTTAAAAGCATTGGTATTATGTGGTAGAATCATACTGGGTGTCATATACAAAAGCACTTCATATTAATATCCCATGCCACATGTTAACAAAGAAAGTTGCATACCTGCTCCCAGTAAACCTTCAAGGATTTCTGGATTTAGACTGCTTGGAAACAAGTATGCTGCAAGTTTTAATTAAAAGCAGAAGAAATTGAGAACAAAATTTACACAAAAATATGATGATATACAGTGACATATTTAAAAAGACCGAAAAGAGAAAAAAAAAAGTACCAACAATTATGACTCCCAGTGGCTCCGCAAAACCTGAAAGGGTTGCCAATTTGAAGGCTTGCCATTTGCTTTTGAATAAGAGCATAGAAAAAAAAAATATATTGGAGATAGAACAAAAGAAGTAAACTTATTAAATAAAGCAAACTCATGGTTGTTAGGTACCTGTTTGTAGCAAAGTAAACTGGAAGAGCCACAGCAACACCCTGAAAAGAAGAAATTTGGAGGGGGGAGCTATAAATCCTTTGAATTTAATAGCAGAACTAAAATAAACACCAAATAAACCTTTATAGTTACAGCAAAACAAATATTTACTTACCTCAGGAATGTTGTGCAAGGCTATTGCAAGTGCTAAATTGACACCAACACGAAGCCCCTACATGTTTTCAATATGAACTTTTATATAGTAATAGCAAAGCAGTACAGCACAAAAATTTCTAGGCTTTTTCCAGTAAGACTAGGACCACAAAGGCCGTGCATAATAAACATTAAACATCTTCTTTTCTTATAAGATCAGTTCCAGTAATGACTAGAATACACCATTTTCATCATTGCCAGAATAACTTGTCACTGTACCAGTTAAAGTGGTCCTAGTAAGGACCAGTCAGGATGTACTGGTACAAATGGAGCATGGAAGTCTTGCTCTATATCATAAGATTGGAAATAGAGTTTCTCAATTATTAAAATATAAAAAAGGAAAATCTTCATATATGCCCCTACATCACAGCAAAATATCACATATGCCCTTGAAAGCACTCAATGCATAGTTGCCCTAGAAAAAAAATTATAATTTATAATGTCTTTAACAGCATCTTCAAAGCTATCCAAATTGCTCTACTTTCTCCTTGCTTATTTAGATATAAATGCAGCGACATATGATCCTTTTAGTGATCAAATTATTATGTTGCTCTTCTTTATTTCTAAGAGTAACATGTGACATTTCTTGTGTAATTCCATTCAAGATATTTCTCGCTGAACTAATTATGACATTGTAACATTTTACTTAGGTGAACCCAAAATAACACTAAAATAATTTACCTTGATGGAACCAAGAAAAACTGCCATTCCTTCAGGAAAGTTGTGCAAACTAATGCCTATGACATAAAAAAGATAAATATATCACATGGGCAACGATCCAAAACACTACAAATTTATATGGCGCTAGCCTACATGATGCTTATTTACTCACCTTATTTCATAAAGGCTACAGCGACAAAAGATCTTATGATAAATTGCAAACAATCTCATAATATATATATAGTTGTATACCCCAAAAGCGCAAGAGATATATATATATATACACATTGCATTGTGCTGGTATTGCAGTATTGAACTTTTTTTTAGATAACAAGTATACAGATGAAGTTTTCACTTTATCAGAAACATTATTATACATTTGTCCCTGCTAAACTTTCAAATGCAATTTCTACCACCGCAACATAAGGAATGTTACACATACCCATTTTAATAAATTTTTGTTTGTGAATCCACTGGTTGCAAAAGAAAAACGACCACTTCCTGTGTTTGCCATTGGAAAATCGTTATATATCATGTATACGCCTTGAAAACAAGAAATAGAATTAACACCAAGAAAACATGGAAACATCACTGATAAACCTAATAAGTAAAATGGAATTTTTTTATTGTTTTACACGAGTATATGTCATATTTCTTGTTTATCAGGGTATGCATGATATTTGATAATCATAGGGGCATATTTGAAATACCTTCCTTTCTACAAATGGACAAAAAAGAAAACAGGAAACACATAAAAAACTAACCAACAGCAGTGATGATGCCACTAAAGAAGACCTGGCGGCGGTGTTTCTTCATCATATCTTTTCCAGATCCTTCATCCTCTGTCTCAGGTTTCTTTCGTTTTTCAATCCAAAATTAATAATCAAATAAACAGCAAATTATAGAATACACAATTGAAGTGAAACACAAAGAGACACCAACATGCATATTTGGTGATACTAGTAGGTTTTCAGAATATATTTACCACTTTTGCAAATTGAACCAATATTATCATAGGCCACAGAAGAAAACAAAAAAAACAAAAAAACCAATATTTTTGTTGTACATTTGCATAGAAAAAATAACATAGGTTATAGTGGAATTTATTCAAAAAAGTCAAATTTGCCCCTCAGGATCAAATAAGCCATCTTCCCATAATACAAGTTAAATAAAACAAAGAAAATTCATACATTAGGTTTTTAGTTCATATTATACCCTTCTTGTTGAGAGAGAGAAAAAGTATCCGAGGCCACTTTGAAAAAAAAAAAGGTTTACCAACTAAACATTAGTTTACAATTAAGTGGATGTTAGAAACGTGTTTTACAAATATACCAAAATGTTCACAAGACCTTTGACAGAAAAAAAAAGGTGTTAAACAAACTGACCATTTTTTTGTCGGTCTCAGACTGTGGCACCACCGTTGGTTCAGGGATAAAATTGACAACGAAAGCAAAGAACAGTACCCCTGCAAAAAACTAAATCAAGAGCATATAAACCAATAGTTATAGTCATATGTAGGCATTTATTAAATGGTACGAACCAGCACAGCAACTACAATGAGGGAATTATTAGGTGCTTCTTAGGTGCTTCTTCTGGTAAGAGATTTTGACGAAAGACTCAATTACCAAAAGAAGTGGTACCTGACTGGTATGAGAAGTGGGAGCACTTTTAGAGGGTATGCAAGGAATTTGGAGTTTTATCAGGATCTATATGCAAAAACAAAGATATATGGAAAGTTTTTCTCTCTTACCCAAAGATTCCCTTTTAAAAAACCAATGGAATTGATTGCATTATGTGCCAAATCTAGGAAGGATATGCTCAACATAAGCCCTGCTGCAAAGCCCTACAATACATACAAAATTAAAATTTACATAACAAGAAAGGAACAGAAAAAAAAATTCACAAATCCAAGGGCCATCTGTCTACCTTGAAATGCAATATATCAGATAAGCCCCTAACTTGTCAAAATATAAAATATTCCAAAGTAAACCACGAGAAAACAAACAATTCTTTACAACTATACAGTATCATATTCATATATACCACACCCCCTTTGCTGTTCACATCATAAAACGCACAAAGGGTACTTCTACAGTATTTATCTCAACAAAAATTAGGCCAAGAAAAAGGGAAATTTTTGCAATTTTGAATAAATTAAGAGTAATGAAAAGCAATACTTTCTATATTTCAAATTTGCAAACCCTGACATTCTGGTATGTACAACTTCACATTATTAACCATTTATTGCTTATAATTATTTAAATGAAAGAAGATAATGTTTAAGTACCTGAAGAAGGCCAAGCATTTTAAGGTTTGGCGCTTTATTAACTATCACAAATAATGCACCTGCACCCATGTAAAATACAATAAAAGGTTAAAGTTTTGTAAACCCTAGAAAGCACACAGGTAGATAAAAAGTGATGGAATTGTTTTATTTCTGGCACTCCCAAGAATCAAGGAAATTATAGCAACTATGGATCACATATTTAATATCATACCAACTTCAAAATTCTGAACTAAATCAACGTTAACAAAATAAATTATGTACCAGGTCACCAGAATCAGTATGATACAATACAACCATTGTACCAGTCAATTTGTGACAGAACAAATATAAAATAAAAACTTAGTTTGGGTGGGGGGTTTGAAAAGTGCTCTAAAATAGCAAGGAAATGAATCAGAAAATTTTCAAATTATCAAATTATAAAACTTTAGTGCATTTATGTATTTTCATACAGGAAAATAAGTTAATTGGGAAGTTTTAAACAGTTTCTGTCAAAAGTCAAAAGGTCTCTGAATTTGAGCCTAATTTATTTTCCAAAGCAATTAAGCTCTAAAAATATTACTAATCCAATTTAGGCCTCAAATAGCAAACAACTTACGCTCTAAACCTAACCAGCATTAAAAATTCTACAAAATTGACGAGTAAGAATCTGAAACGAATACCTAGAGATGTGCTTAGTCCACCCACAAGAGAAAGCGCAAGCGCTACTAACACTTGAGATTCCATCTCTGGGAAGAGAAACAGAGAGAGAGAGAAGGGGGTAGGTTTTGAAAGATTGCTTTGATCTCTCCTCTGACCTCTCTTCACTACTGATGCACGGTTACCGAGACCAAGTAGGGAATCATCAAGCGTCGAACGAATTCACACATATAAGGTAACTCAAATTTTGTTTTTAGATCCACACCGTCCGATCAGATCATAGTCTGGATCGAACGGTCTTTATCTAAATTCAAAGATTAAGTTACCTAAGAGTACTGGACTCAATCAAAATTTTGATTTTAGATCCAGACGGTTCGATCTGATTTGGCACGACTATTGAAGGGAATCCGTGCATTCCACCTCCGACTGGATCTAAACACAAATATTTTATTATCGCGGAGGAATTGGACTCACCAAGTATGGCTGTATGGGATCATCCCCGGTACCTGACTCAAAAAAATTGAAACGGACGGCCCAGATTTAATATCAGCCGGTGCCTGTTCGGCACGATGGAGGGGTATTATTTGTGCTTTGAGATTCGTTCCAAGTTAAAAATGTCAATCTTGGAACGTCCTATTTAATTGTACTCAATCAGTTAACTCATTAGTTGTGGGCTTCTTCTTTTTTTTTTAACAAATGGGCCGGCCCAATAATTTTAGACTAATAGCCGACGTTCTAATTTTTTTTTAAACAAAGGGACCCTGCTTTTCCAAAGAATCGCAGCAGATTTATTTCCGTGCCCTGGTAACTAGAAATTGAAAAGTACATTGCACTTAATTCTTTTAGGGCTATTTTTATGGCATTTTCTGAATAACAATTTCAATCTTTTCGAGTTCATGATTTTGCAATGACATGTGATGAATCTTATATGAATTTCACATACTAATAAAGGGAGATCTTTGGTACAAGTTCATTGATGATCTATATATATATGTTTGTCATTTTTTTCACGAATAAAAAACAGATTGATCAGGAGACTGGCTCTACTACTTAAGTAAATTGATAATATGTCTGTTATTTTCTAACCACCGCTGTCGCTTCAGCTGGTCATATTGTAAGTGAGGTATCCGTAATTTATTTGCCTATGTTTCAATATGAGTTAGACAGGGGTGCTATGGATAGCATAGTGGCCTCCCGTGTTACGGCTCAATATTCAAGTTTTTAAAATTCAAACGGTCGATCCGAATCGTTCATTGTTTAATCCATATTGAAATCTACTTGGAGACCAAATTTTACATTTTTTGGAATTTTTTTGCTATTTATTAAGATGGTTTCAAAATCGCTGTTTTTATTAAAATTCTGCACCACTGAAAAACAGCGGTTTCAAAAATACTTAATAGATAGCAAAAAAAATTCCAAAAAATATAAAATTTGGTCTCCAAGCAGATTTCAATATGGATTAAACAATGAATGGTTCGGATCGACCGTTTGGATTTTGAAAACTTGAATATTAAGCAGTAGCACGGGAGGCTACTATGCTATCCATAGCACCCCTAGCCTAACTCTTTCAATATTATAGCACAATTTCAAACTCATCACTTATTTATTCATTCTGATTGCAATTTTTTTCTTCGTTGGAGGTTGGTTAATTTTTTGGAAGTTTCTTTTTTGTCACATATATTGCTATATTTAAATATTGGTTATCTATGAGGTGTACCGGATTAATTTCCTCTAGAGAAGTGTTGGTTATTTAAAACAAATTAAATCTAGCTGCAACTGCACTCAACAGGGGTATATCAGCAATTTTAGAAATCTCTAATTAGTGGAAAAGTATAAAGGTGTAGGATGCAATATATATAGAGAGAGAGGGAGAGGGAGAGGGAGAGGAAGAGGGAGAGGGAGAGGGAGAGAGAATTCCTTGGCAGCCACTGCCAAGCACTTTCAAAAAAAAAAAAAAAAAAGGAGAGGGAGAGAGAAATGCGCTAACTTGCTTTGGAAATTAAAGAGAGTATTTTGCTTCCGTTTATATTTTTATTTTCAAAGATTAAATAGTCGATTCAAACCTTCTAACATGAACTTCATATTAAAATATACTTGAAAACCAAATTTTATATTTTTTTGAAATATTTTTATTGTTTTTCAGAATTTTTGAAAATCACAAGTTTTCATTAAAACTTTTCTAAAGACTAGAAGTACAGAATAAGAAAACCCACAAAAGAAATTAAAAAGAAACTCCAACGAAAGCTTGATTTTAACATCTCCTTACACTTCATGAACAATTCCCTTTAAAATATTAGCTGCATTTCCTTTAGATTTGCTTTTATCCTCCTTTGAAAGAGCTAAAGGTACATCTATCTGTTTGTATTTTATTAAGCAAAAAAAAAAATAAGCAGACAAGAAAAGGGGAGTACAAATTAGATAAGAAATGGAAGAGAAACTAAAGAATACAATACAACATATAGGTAATAATGTGTAGCCCATGTGTAGCAATGAGAAAATTTTTAATGGTATTTATATTAGATAGAAAATCATCTTTCTAATGTTCACAAACATTCCACAGGACACTACAAGATAATAGAATCTTACTTTGTTTCCTTTTTTCTTTAGATGCTATATTAATATTTGTTGAGATGTGCACTTCCTACACAGATGGAGTTGAATTATTACATAGACCTGTCACAAAAAATGGTACCAGCAAATTCTTCAAGTCCTATGTAGTTTCCCATACCAGGAGCTATCGATCGATCAAGTCAGCCTCTGCTTGACCATGTGATACTGGTGGTAGAATTAACTAAATGTTTTCTTTACCCATATATTCATATTTAAAATCGTTTTAAACTTAGGAAATTGTAGAGAATTTTGTTTATGTCATAAAGGAAAAGAAAAAAATCAAGAATCATGAACACCAATGGAGGAATACCGAAGCAATTGAGTACTTAAATGTCTGAACAAATATGATTTATATTTTATTGTACTTAATTTTAGGAAAAAAATATGACCAATTTTGAAGGTGGTAGCACTGTTCTTATAGCGACTTTTACAGCATATTTGAATATTCTGCTTCATGTTGAGTACAATAAGAATCATATTTCATAAGCCAAAGCTGAGGCTAAATTTGACCGAAAAGAGCACATGATTAGTTGATGAACAACTTAAACAACCAATATAGTTGTGATATCATATGTTTGAGGCCGCATGCTTTTCAAAGACTGTTTTATTCTTAGAGGCACGGATCGGCTTAGAGACAACCAATACAGTTGTGTCGAGGAACAAGTGGCTAAATTTTTGCATGTTTTATCTCATAATGTAAGGAACCGTACAATTAGGTTTTTGTTAATATTTAGATGACATATCTTTAATTAAAAAGTAGTGAACTCCTCAAGTACTTTGGAGTATTGTATTTTGTTAATGCAATATGGATGTCAGTTACTGGTATTATGTATGGAAGATAATGCTTACTCCTTGAGTGCTTTTTATGGTATTATTTTTTATTATTTCAATTTGGCATTGATTTTACATAATGAACGCAGGGCTAACATCAAGCATACTGGTAAAAAATACCAGTACATACTGGGAATACCAGTAGGGGGCAGCAGCCACTAAAATGACCCTCTTTGATTTAGTCATGATATTGATATATATTTGTCTTTTTCCCTTTTAAGTTTTGAACTTTGAACTTTTGTAGTCTCTTTTATGTTTCTTTTCTTTATGTATGTATTCTATATTTGTTTTTCTTTCTTTTTCATTCATTTCTTTTTGTAGTCTTATTATCAGATGTGTATCTACGCAGTGCTTTAACTATTGTAGCTCCGGCCGTTCTGAGAAAGTTCATCTTACACCCTTTGGAAAATATATATATATATATATATAGAGAAGGGATCAAATGACACCATTTTTTGGTGACATGGATATATATATATATATATATATAAATATGCTAGCATGCTATGCATAACATAGAGCCCCTCCGTGCAACGGCTCGGATTTCGAGTTTTCAAAATCCTAATGGTCAATCCGAACTGTTCATCTTGTTCTTCATATTAATATGTGTTTGGAGACCAAATTTTACATTTTTTTCAAATTTGTTTACTATTTCTTTAGATTTATTAAAAATCGCTGTTTTTAGCAAATCTGAACCATAACAAAAACACGACTTTCAATAAATTTAAAGAAATATTAAAAAATTTCCAAAAAATATAAAATTTGGTCTCCAAATACATATTAACATGGAGAACAAGATGAATGGTTCGGATCGACCGATAGGACTTTGAAAACTCAAAATCCGAGCCATTGCACGGAGGGGCTCTATGCTATGCATAGCATGCTAGTATATTCCTATATATATAGGAGGGATCAAGTTACAACATTTTTTGAGTTACAACAAGTTACAACAAGTTTTATTTATTTATTTTGAAAGTCCAAATCGTAGATCCAAACCGTTAGATGTGATCTCTACAATAAAATGTGCTTGGAGACCAAATTTTATATTTTTTGGAATTTTTTTACTATTTATTAAGATGGGTACAAAATTCAATGGTCTAAATTTGACTAGTTTTTGTACCCATCTTAATAAATAGTAAAAAATTTCCAAAAAATTTAAAATTTGGTCTCCAAGCACATTTTATTGTAGAGATCATATCTAACGGTTTGAATCGACGATTTGGACTTTCAAATTTAAAAAAAAGCTTGTTGTAACTTGTTGTAACTCAAAAAATGTTGTAACTTGATCCCTCCTCATCTATATATATATATATATATATATATATAGAGTTAGGCTGGGGTGCTATGGATAGCATAGTGGCCTCCCGTGCTACGGCTCAATATTCAAGTTTTCAAAATCCAAACGGTCGATCCGAACCGTTCATTGTTTAATCCATATTGAAATGTGCTTGGAGACCAAATTTTACATTTTTTGAAATTTTTTTGCTATTTATTAAGATGGTTTCAAAATTGCTGTTTTTATTAAAATTCTGCACCACTGGAAAACAGCGGTTTCAAAAATGCTTAATAAATAGTAAAAAAATTCCAAAAAATGTAAAATTTGGTCTCCAATCACATTTCAATATGGATTAAACAATGAACGGTTCGGATCGACCGTTTGGATTTTGAAAACTTGAATATTGAGCTGTAGCGCGGGAGGCCACTATGCTATCCATAGCACCCCAGCCTAACTCTCTCTCTCTCTCTCTCTATATATATATATATAAATTATGCTCTGAAACAAGTAAATAATGAAACTATGAAATTATGAATTATCTCCATGTACTCTAATACCTATAGAGTGTGCACAAATTATGTAGAAAAAAAAGTGGAGTATAGTTCGGAAATATTTTTTAAGTACATTGAAAATATTCTTGTTAATTGAATATCATTTTTCCTTTGTTGGTTTTTCTTTTGAGCCATGAGTTCCTTGAAACATAATAGCTAGCTCTGGCCATTCAGAGCTAATAACATAATTAGACAAATAATACGGGAGTTATAATGATTTCCTGTAAAATAATGAAAGCAAATTATGAATGCAATGGAGGAGAAGAAGTAAGAGATCTGAGCAAGACAGTTAATTAAGGTTAATATCATATATAGTTATGTCATAGTTTTCGGTACAAAAACTGGTTTGGTGAGTGATACAAGTTCCAAATCTACTTCTATCTGATCAGATGATATACATGAAAAAACAAATCTTATTTTGTTGTCCCAAGATACCGAGTTCCCATCATACCTTGAAGGTTTTTGTAGTTCTTACTGGTACTGTTACTCAACTTCATATATAGGTGTATTAGAAAAAAAAAAAAAGTGAAATAAGAATGGTTTGCATGTTGTTTTTAACGAATAATTTGGTGGGGCTTAAATTCATGATTCGGTGTTATTCATGTATAATTTAAAAATAATTGTATGTTGTAATATAAATATTATTTGAAAATTTACAAATCCTTACTTTTATGCACATAAATACTAAATACATTTTCAGTTTGCACCATTATTTGTGTTGCGATTTAAATTCAAGAAAATAAGTGAAAAAAAAAATACAAATGTGAGATAATTAACAAAACATTTATAACAGTACCAATTTCACAATAAGATAATTAAATTTAGCATCCCACAACAAGGCATTGACACTTTCCTAGTTATTGCAAAAGCTAACATTTATGATACCTAATCCTTTTCTGGAAGTAGGAGGTGATGGGATACGGTTTCGATTATATTAAGGAACTTATTTCCTAAATACTTGAATTTTTAATTAATAATTAACTCTATCAAACATATAATTAAATATGAAATTTATAAATTGATTGTCTCTAATATCTTAAAAGTCAGCAAGAATTGAGTTTGAAAAAATATTGTTTCATATAAGAATTACTGAATTTTGATATTTCATATAAATAAACCTGCTCACAACATATACATTCAATTGTTATTACATTTATATTGTTCATCAATGAGAATAACCATGATGTTTTGGTGACTACAAATGGTTTTACTATGCTTTTCTATAAACATTGCATGACCTCAACTTATAAAAGTCATGATCACCTCTGGAAGTCATACTTCTCCAATAACTTATTTATTCTATCAAAAGGGGGTTCAGGCCCAAAAAAGAGGGCCTCCCGACAGCATCTTGGGATATTCTTGGCCCAAAATTCATTTCATTCTAGTCCTTTTTTTTAGGGCTAAAACAACTATACAAATATAACAAAAAATTGGTCTCCTTTGAAAATGTACTTGGAGACCAAATATTACAAAAAAAAAAGAAAAAAAAAAGATAATTATTATTATTTTCAAATAAATAAAAAATCACTAATTTTGGATGGTCCAAAATTGATAGATCAAGTGATTTTCTACATATCTAAAAAAATAGTAGAAAATTTTAAAATATGTAAAATTTGATCTTCATGTTAATATGGAAATTAAGTTTTTACTTTCCTTTCACCTCATTTATGAAAGCAGTTTGAGTGTCACTAATTAAAAAATCCATTACTTTTGCTACCCTATCAGCCAACACTTTAGTAATATGTTTAAAACTACAATTAATAAGACTTATTGGTCTATAATTAGAAATAGAAGGAGCTATGTCTTATTTAGGGATCAAACACACATATGCAAGGTTCAATTTAAAGATGTCTAGGTCATGGAAATAAAAGGAAGAAAATAGTTTATATAAATCATATTTAAGTCTCAACCAGCTTGATAAAAAGCAAATGAAAACCCATCAGGTCTGAGTGCCTTAGAGGCATTACAAATAAAAACAGTAGTCTTAATCTCTTCTAAAGTAAACATCCTTTTTAACTCAAAGTTTTGCAAATCATTTAATTGTTCATTGTCAGCCCATAAATTATTTTGTAAAAAGATATCTCTAGTAGTACGAGATCCTAACAAATTTTTATAAAAGGTAATGACGTGACTATTTAATGCCTCAGGATCACTAATAACTATCCCATCATGTTCTAAGGTTAAAATTGTATTTTTTTTTTGGCCTTCTATTTGAAGCACAAGTGTGGAAAAATTTGGTGTTAACATCTCCTTCCAAAAACCATTGCAACCTAGCTCTTTGTTGCCAATAAAACTCCTCACTTAAGATTTGTTTAAACTGCACTTGACATGCACTCCACCTCTCAAAATCAGAACTACCTAAATGTCGTTGTTCATTACTAATCTCAAATTTAGCCATCTCTTCTAGTAATCTAGATTTTTCTTTTTCTTTTCCCAGCTAAATTATAGTTCCATCCCCTCAATTTCTGTCTAAGTCTTTGGAGTTTAATTCTCCAATTTTCCCCTATGTTACTTATAATTACTCTCTCAGACCACCATTGTTCAAGTTTATCTAAAAAACCCTCTCCCTTCAACCAAGCCCTATCAAATTTAAAATTAAAGGTCCTACTAGCTATATCAACACTAATAGTTAACAAGATTGGGGAATGATCTAAACAGACCCTAGGATAAGAAGACAAAATGGAATTCCCAAATTTCCTCTCCCATTCAATTGAACATAAAAACCTATCCAACAAGGCTAAAGAAGTAGAAGTGGAAGATCGAGCCCAGGTATACTTACAGTCAGAAAGAGAAATCTCAAGTAAATGCAAATATGAAAGAAAACCTATTAAAATTAGAACTAATAACATGGTTATAACTCTTACCTAAACGTTCACTTCTTCGTCTAACCATATTATAATCACCTCCTAACAGCCAAGCTGACACACCTAAACTAGTTGTATTCCTTAGTTCCGTTAAAAAATCACGTCTCTTAGAAGCTACTGTTGGTCCATATACAATTGAAAATAACCATTCAAAATTATCTAATTTATTCTTTAAATGTACAGTGGCAGAAAATTCTCCTAGCAAAATAAATGAGTTTTGATATTTTATTTGTAAAATATAATAAAATTAATTATTATAGTTGTATTATTCATTATATATTCATCCTTTGCCGTTTCGTTACCCGATAATTTTAACGGGTAAGGGTAGGATATGATAAGGTTAAATCTTAATGAGTAAGGATAGGATATGGATAAGATCATTCTTAGTGGGTATGGGTATGAAAATGCTTTCACTCTACCCGTATCGTAACCATTGACACTCCTAACCTTAGATTTTGGCCATCATTTCTTTTGATTATGGAAAGGTATCCCCTTCATTAGAAGGAAGTTCCTTCCTCTCCATTTTAATGATGTAGTGCATGTTATATATTCCTTAATTTCTGAAAAATAGATGGGATGTGACTATGCAAGTATAAACCACATGAGCATAAAGCAAATTCATGCTGCCTCTAATTAGCGCTCTGGAAATTTAAGATAAACAGATCCTGTCAAAGTGTCAAGCAAAACATTTCATTCAGATAAATAACTTCTTTAATTCACAATTGAGACAGGACTAGTTTAGATATCTATATATCATTTCATGGTTATATTGGAAACATTTCTATACGGTTAGGTCATGTTTGGATGTGGAAATAAGTTAATTAACAATTAAATTACTTCATCTTACTCATATTTTGTATCTTATTTGATAGTTTAATTCATAACTTAAATTAATTTGTTTGGGAAAGTAAAATATTGGATAGTGAACATCTCTGCCTATGATAGTGGGCCCTACATATAAAATAGAATAAGTGTGGATCGAGCAAAGTTACTCCAGATTAAATTGCTTACGTACTCCAAGTTAAGGTAGATTAAGCTAATTATGTTTGCTTAAAGTTTGCTACTTAGGCCATGAATTAAATTACTCTTATTTGGTAATAAATAAAGAGAAAATTAAAAGATGAATCTTATTCTGACAGTAGAGTTCATAGACAAAATAAATGTAGAGTAAGTACCTGACTTGAAGAAGAAGGAGAGTAACTTACTTCGAATTAATGACTTAGATGTTACTCTATTTTACTCTTCGAAATTCACTTCTCATTTAACAAATTAAAAGTGAAGTAATAGATTAACATGTGCACTACATCATTAACTTGGCACCACACCACCTCCACAAGGAACACAACCAAATTAACATGTGCTCTACATCATTAACTTGGCACCGTAAAGATGATTAATTGAAGTAACTGATCAAATGGGACAGAGTAATTCCCTTCAAGAGAAATGTCAAATTTTAGGAAATCAACATTTTGTTGTATTTCAATCTTTAAGACTCTGCTTCAGAAGGGGGTAAGTGGAGGGGAAAGGAGATATCAGTGTGCGAAGGGGGAATTTCATAGACTACATCTAACCAGATGAGTTTACCTGCTCCAGAAGAGGTGAAATAGAGGTGAAATGAAGAGGGAGCAAAGAACAGCGATATTGTACGATGATTTTTCACAACTTCAAGCATATTTGCAATTCATGATCATTACAATATTAAGAACAACCTTCAAATTTTAAAATTCCCTTAGTGCAATATTAAGCATATATAGTTTGGTACAATATTAAGAACATTAGAAAAACCTAACAGTATTACTAGTTAAAAATCACATCAACTCTAACCAACAGCATCAAATATTGGCGGTTCTTGTTAACAAACGTAGTGTTAATCCCTGATGACAAACTGATAAATAAGTTGAAGTTATTACTAACTAAAGAAACTGTCAATGAAAGTGTACCAATCTCTCATGACTTCGCAGCTTCTACGAATGTTTTCAAAAAAGAAAAAAAAAAAGAAAAGAAAAGAAACTGTACCAACCTGATCTGATGAAGGATTTCCGTTTGTATTACAGGGCAAAAAAAAAATGATAAGTAACAAAAGAAATTAAGCAATTATATATGAAGTCCCTACAGATGCTAGAGTAGCGTCACAGCATATATATATATATATATATATATGTACACAAAAGACATGGCTAATAACATATATCCATAAACACATCTGGCTATATATATTGCGGTTGAAAACAATATTATACATACTAGTTGATAACATAAACTACCAAGTTCTTCAACAAAACATAATTAATCAGTAGTAATTCAAGCTCTTGATCAACCATGCCACTACAAACAAATCACCTCTTCCACATATCTCTACGGTATTATTAATTCACTGATTCACGCTTCGTTAACAATCAACAGCCGCCGCCATTGCCAAAGCTATGGTCCACCTCCGAAGACAGCTCCCTCTTGTCTTCCTCCACATCATCAAAGGAATCTATCCTGTGCGCCACATGGCCATTGCCAAATGCCTTGATGTGATCTTTGAGCGAACGCTTGTGTTTGAAGTCAGATCCGCATGTGCAGTACCTGTCAAAATTATGTAGTAGTAAATTTCGTTAGCAAACGAAATCAAGTTTTGTTGCAAACGTGATTTATAAGATAGAATCATATCCAGCTAAAATCTCATTATACCTTATTTTCTCTGAATATACTAATTGTTTACGGTTCAATCAAACTGAAGTAATTTGATCATTATTATCAAGACCCATACATGTGTCCAAAAGATGTGTTTCAAGTATAGATTTACCAGCGTTTTCCACAATTTTTCTCATGAGTGCGCCAATCACCACGAACTGCGAACGCCTTGCCACATTTTCGGCACAAAAATGGTTTGATCCCATGCCAGCGCTTGTAGTGGGTTTGCAGAGTACGAAAGTCTTTTAGCGGACGGGACCGTGGGTGGTCAATGTGGTTTTGGCAACCCTGTGCACAACAGTAACAAGGCAGACGTAGCATGGTAGTCGGTTGGGTCCCACGAAGAGACTCTAGGCCACGACGGTATTGTGACCCATGGCCCCACATGTGCATCTACAAAAATGTACATACATGTTAGGAACAATAGGTACTTTTAGGAACAAATTAGAGGAAATTTTTGGACTCAAATATCAATCAAATTTTGGTGAGTTTATCATCCACTGGTGTTTATTTAATTCGGAAATTATAAAACTAATTACAAGTAATGCGCACATATATATATAGTGCAGTCTATTTTCTTTAAATTTTCACTTAATAAGTATCCTACGTTATTATTTAGTTCAGAAATATAGGAAACCTTTTATTGCATAAGCAAACCCTAAATTTTGTTTGTTTAATTTCTGAGTTCACAATAAACTTTCAAAAAGAAAAACCCAAGAAATTAAAAGCACCGCGTGAATCATTCAACACATATATGTTTAGTTTCATCAAACTAATCGAATTGTTTTCAAAGGAACAACAGAATGACTGAGAAAGTATCAAAGTAACCATGAGTTATTTTAAACACACACACAAAATTACAAAATTTTACATTTTTCTGAATTTCTTTACTATTTATTAAGTCATTTTAAAAATCACTGATCAAATGGTGGCTTAACAAAACAGTAAAATCAGAAGCCACCGTTGGATTAGCTGTTTAAGAGGAAAATCACTGATGTGGTAAGATGATTATGGGTTGCAAATGGATGTTTAAGAGGAAGATTGATGAGTAAATCTCACAGATTTTTGATACAAGGTGATAAGCATAAATTATATACACATTTAATCTAGGTTTTATTATAAAAATAACCCCAAATATCTTGTATTTTTAATATAAAGTGATTTAAATATACCTAGAATCAAGTTACTACGGTTGTTTGGCTTTTCATTGCAGGAAATGATGAAAAATGGCGAAAATACCCACCAGTGCGGATCAAATCATCCGCAGTGCGGGTCAGACCAGCCGCACTGAGGACTTAGTCGCATTTCCAACATCCAAGCGCTGCGCAGGAATTTTCCCGAGCCTAGTGCGGATGAAGTTCCACCCGCAGTGCGGATGAGCCCAGCCGCACTCAATACTTAGCCGATTTCAGAACATGTTTGAAAAGCAGATTCCACCCGCAGTGCGGATCAGCCATCCGCACTGTCATCCGCATTCAACTAATTTGCACAAGTTAAATAAGGAAACTTAGAGCCAATGCGGATGAGACCACCCGCAGTGCGGATAGGCCATCCGCACTGGAGCCGCAGAAATGCCAAATTTACACAGTTTCAACACGGGTTCTATTTTTGGTACTTCATGGACGTGTGTTACAGTTAAATGTGGACAGGGAATCCTGGGAAACAATCCAAATATAACACCCACTAACTCCACTTTCTAGGCTCTTAATTGGGCATGGTCTTTGGCTATAAAAGGGGGTGTTCAATCTCTATTCATGATCCCGGATTCTTTCATTATCTCTCTACACACACACACAATTCTTAGCAATAAATTCTTGAGAAAAGGAAAGCTTTCAGCCAAGGAGAAGAAGGGTTTCCTGAGCAAGACGTCGGCAAGATAGAGGTTTTTGATTTGTCAAAGGGTGTAATTACTTCCTTTATTTCATTTCTTCTTACTTTACCAATTTTTGTAATGGATCTCTCCATGAGGGAGTAGTTCTCTCTCTAGGGGTTTAGGTCAATGCATGAACTTGTTTAATTCTATTTTATTCGGTTATTTGTTTTTATTATGATTGTTTTATGAGATTTGATGTTAATTTATGTGATTTAATAATTTGTGTTAATTACATAATTAGTACTTGAATTGTAGTATCCCGTTTTGAATTCGAAAGAACCAAAATTGACTGTGATCAATAGGATAGTACCAAATTATGAATGCAAATACCTTAGGTTTAGGTTAAGATTGTAACCAATTTAATATAAGCCGGAAATATAGAAATTAAGGTTAGGAATTTGGTGAAGAACCTAATCGTGAAGTCAAACCCTAATTAGGACATCTCAATTCAAATCGGGTATTGGTATGATGGACTTAATTGCGAAGTACCAATATTTGAGGAGAGGAGAGACTAACAAGAGCTTATAGGTCTAGGTAGCTAGGGTGGGGAACTTCATTGAGAAGTTCGAGTTACCTAGGCATGTTATTAATTTACGAAAGTAACCCTTAATAACATATTAGGTTAGAAACCTCATCAAATCATACATGAATTCAAACAAATACCGAATTAATAGAGTTAGCAAGGAATTGTAGACCAAAGACCCCTAGATCTCTAAATCTTGAAAGCAAATCAATTCCTTTCTTTTATTTTTATTTACAATTATTGTTTCAAACTCCTTTCTTTTGGGTATTGAACCCAACCTTAGGAATTGTTAGAACAACCCCCCAATTTACTTTTATTGCACTTTACTTTATTTTATTTTCTGAAATTTACTACTAAAGTTTAAACATAGTAATTAAACATTCTCCCTGTGGATCGATACCTCAAATACTACTTTGATAGAATTGTGCACTTGCAATTTAACTCAAACGCGTGTTAAAGGTTTAAAAGGTACATCTTATTGTACTGAAACTTTGTACATACGCTTTTGTGCGCATCACAAGGCAAGGTTTATAGCTAAGGGTTATAGTCAAGTCCAAGGTGTGAACTTCAATAATGTACTTTCTCCTATAGTTAAGCATATCTCTCTTTGAGTTTGGCTCTCTTTGGTGACAATGAAGGATTTGGAGCTAGAACAAATGGATGTGAAAACCGCTTTCTTGCATGGTGATTTGGAAGAGCAAATTTACATGAGTTAACCGGAGAATTTTGAAGTTGCGAGAAAGAAGGACTGTATGTGTCTTTTGAAGAAGTCATTTTATGGCCTTAAGCAATCACCGTGACAATGATACAAGAAGTTTGACTCATTCATGATGATTATTTTTCATCATTTCAATTATAATAGTTATGTCTATTTCAAGAAGTTGGATGGTTGAGATTTCATTTATTTGTTGCTCTTTGTGGATGACATGTTGATTGCATCCTCAAACTTAAAAGAAGCTAGGAGGTTGAAAAAGCAACTAAATTCAGCATTTGAGATCAAAGGTTTAGGGCCCACCAAAAGGATTCTTGGGATGAAGATCATAAGGGATAGGTCCAAAAGAAAGTTGTTTCTTTCACAAAAGAGTTTTGCTGAAAAAATGTTAGGACGTTTTAGCATGGAGAAAGTGAAGGTTGTTTCAACACCTCTTGCGGAGCATTTCGAGCTTTCAGACGCTTTAAGTCCAAAATCACATGTTGAGAAGAAATATATGGAAGAAGGTTCATATTCAAGTGCAGTCAGGAGTCTCATGTACTTGATGGTGTGTACTCGACCCGATATTGCTCAAGCCGTTAGTGTGGTAAGTAGATATCTCTTTTATCCGGTAAAATAGGGCATTAGGAAGCCATGAAGTGGATCTTCTGCTATTTGAGAGATACTATTGATACTCGTTTGGAGTTTGGTAATAGCAAGGCACTAACGGGTTTTGTGAATGCGGATTTTGTAGGTGATTTAGACAAGAGGTGTTCTTTGACGGGTTATGTTTTTACCTTTGGAGATTGTGTAATTAGTTTGAAGTCTACACTTCAAGCCACTATTACACTCTCAAGTACTAAAGCTGAATATATGGCAATTATCGAGGCTATTAAGGAGGCTATTTGTCTCAAGGCGTTTGTTGGTGAGATGTCTTTTTTCAAGGGTCCTATTACGGTGTTTTGTGACAACCAAAGCACGATTCATTTGACCAAGGACTGCATGTACTATAAGAAGATGAAGCACATTGACATTAGGTACCATATATTTTGTTCGAGATGTGATTTCAAAATGCAAGGTTGCTATTAAGAAGATTGGTACCGAGTCAAATCCGGCCAATATGCTCACAAAGCCTCTTCCAATTGCAAAGTTCAAGCTTTGTGTCAGTTTGTTTCTAGCATTGCTAGTGTATCTTTATATTTACCTTTGTTTAGGTTATATTTGCTTTATATTTTAGTTTATTTTAGATGCAATTTGATTCAAGGTAGAGATTGTTGTGTTTTGACCCAAATTGTTATTCAGATCCGTTGGACTTTGTATCTTTAATATGTAAACTCTTTGCATGAGAGAAAATTAAATCTAATACAAATTATTTTTGAGTGGTCTCTCTTTGTCTCTTACTCTCTTCCTCTTCTCAAACCCTAAAAACCTAACAGTTTTAAATATGAACTAATTACAATCAGAGATACATAAAGAGGATATACTATCTATTTTAGTGAAATGAGAAAAGAACACAACAATAGATCAAAGGAGATCAGATCTATAGGGGACAGCACCATAAAACAAAGTAAACCTTTTTAAAGGAGAAAAGAAAAGATGCTCTATTTTAATTTTTCTTTTGTTCTTAATTAATTTCTAGAACTATATATATGGAGTACAAGGAGATCTAACAGAATATAGAGGTTATTAGAAACATGTCAGCCTCCTAAAAAGTTATTCGATATAAAATTTCTGACAAAAGTACTTAAATATTTTAATTGAAAATGTCAGTCATCTCAACTTGTTTCTAAAAATAAAAAAAAACTTTTGAGAAAGAATCACAGTTAAATTTGGCAAAGCAATTCATGTATCTTCTTCTCAATAGAAAAGTGATCACCTTTCTCTCTTGAAAAACTTTGAAGTGACAAAAGTTGAAGGATCTGAAACTGCTAGAAAGATATATGTTTCATGCAATATTATATTGGG
Organism: Carex pumila; assembly: GCA_033356055.1. Lineage (NCBI taxonomy): Eukaryota > Viridiplantae > Streptophyta > Magnoliopsida > Poales > Cyperaceae > Carex > Carex pumila. Next base: position 83,989 of record JARJHM010000122.1, on the reverse strand, counting down.
AAGAATTGAAGATATCGAAATATATATGCATGCAGACTAAAATAAACCTTTCCATTTTAAATTTCTTTGTAGTTATCTAGAGACAATTAGCTCTTATCTAGATCAGAGAAAGGAAGGAAGAGATAGATTTTTTATCCATATATTATAAAAAATTAACAGATGAGTTTAGAATGCCAATGTCAAACTATATATTGCATTAGAGCCATATATATATACACACACTTCCATAAGAACTATATGAAAAATGTAAGAAAGACATATATATACATATAGAAGGAGAAAATTAGGGTTAATTAATTAATAAATACATATATTGCTCACCTGCATATTGTTGTACCGGTTGAAAGTTTTGCAACAAACCGGGCATGCAAACTGTGTGGGGCCAATCAGAATTTGAGCTGGAGTAGGAATCCAATACTGTCCCTTGTTAACCCTCCCTATCTCTGTTCCTTCACTATGCTCTGTACTATTATCTTGGATATAATTGGAATTGCTATTCCCCTCTGCCCCCACCTCCTCCTCTTGATCTCTACTCTCTCTTTCCCTCTGTTCAACCTTAGATAATAAATCTACTGTATTATGTGCTTTAACGGTGCCTTGTTCATCAATGGATGGTTGCGGTTGACCTATGTTTAGCGCTATAATCACCAACTCTTTCTCTTTGTCGACATGGTTATGAGCAAGGGTTTGAGATTCTTCTTGATCTCTCATGGGGAGGAGAGGGAGAACTTCTCTTAATGGAGGGGAAGGAGGTGGGTTGAAAATGGAGAGGTTATGGTTATTGTTGGTGGTGCAAGGGTTCATCATCAACTGTTGTGAAGAAGGGGTGTAATTGTTGAATAAATAGTATCCATTTAAGAAGTTAGTGTATGGATCTGCCATGGATATATTGGAGCTTAGGATTGTGTTATTAACACATAGAAAGAGAGAGAGAGAGAGAGAGAGAGAGAGTAAAAGATGTGTAGAAAAGAAGAAGACGAGGTGGTCAATAGGAAAGGAAAGTTAGAGGGATGGGGGTGTGATGGGAAGAGAGAGAGAGAGGGGAACAGTGGATGGTGGGAATAAGATAGGGAGAGGTGTAGTAATCTTTGGGACTCGGAAGAATAAAAGCTTTCTTATTCTTCATGGAAGTATGTGGAGATGTATCTCATCTATACTCTATAAGCTCTCTTCTCTTGATTTTCTGTATTCTTTTCTCTACTGCAATACCAATCAATGATAATATATATAGAGACTGGAGAGAGAGAGAATTACAGATAAAAAAATGTTGATTTTTCATGTCAAGATACACTTAATTAAATATGTATATATTTGTTTTCTTTGCATGCACTCAGTAGTTACATTTAATTACATATTCTAATAAAAATATCTTTCAAAAAGAATTGATCCTTACTAATTTTTTTTTACATATTTGACATTGTGAATATTGGAACAATTTATCTAATTAAGAAAGCAATTATAAACACAAAATCATTAGTGAAAAAGGTGAACTTTTGTAACATGTAATGAAGTCAACCTCCTATATATGGATGTCATGGGTAATACATATAATATATGAAAAGAAGAAAAAGTAATAATAGGAACTCCAAGTCTAATGATCTCCAAGTAAAAAATTAAGTTGATACAAAAGTTATATTTCTCAATTATATTGTATTTAATTTCATTAATTAAATGTAATGATAGTAGATAAGTAAACAGTAGTATGAAAGCAACTCTCTGATATATCCAGTACATACAGAAAGTTGCACATTAAATGCTACATGAGAAGAAGGATATTGGTTATGTATTAACAATATTTATTTAATGATGTAGCACAAGAACATAAACTAATAAATGACAATCCAAGAAAAAACTTTAGAAAATGGACTCCAGAGTCCAGACCCATCCTACAAGAACCCAAACAAAAAGATGTCAAGAGAGAGGAGAGCCCAAAGACAAAGTTAGATGCTATGAATAGGTGTTGTCTCCCTCAAAGCTAGAGTAAGAGGTCTCCAATTTTCCATGTACTCAACATAAATTATGAAGAAATGTTATATAACTACCAAATTCTTCCACCCTTAATCCCACCTCACATTTTGGATTTGGAATTTCGACCATCCGATCAGAATTTCAACCAATTCGGCTCAAATCTGCTATATTCATGCACATGAATCTTTCATATTCGTTCAAATATGGATCGGACGGTCCGGATTTATTATGTAAAAACTCAAAATTTGAGTTACTCTTGACGATATACATTCCCTTAATTCCAATAATAATTAATGATATATGTTTTAATTTCAAAAATATATATGGAGCAATCTGTTAATTGTTAGTGTAACGTACTATTTGTATAACAAATAGTATTTTTATCATTTGTAATCAATTAACTAAAAATTATTGTCTGTCTTGTATCAAGCATTCAGTACAATTTTAATTAGGTTGCGGATAAATTTACTAAAAAAATGATTTAATATAAATATTAGAATGGCTCATACCTTGAACCATAATGATTTAGAAATATATATATATATATATATAGAGAGAGAGAGAGAGAGAGAGATGGGCTATGGTGTGCATTGCAATGCATGGAGAGGTTTGTGTATTGGACCATAAATCTAAAATTCAAAATCTAAGTGACCGATCCAAACCGTTCATCTTGTTCTCCATATTAATATGTGCTTGGAGACCAAATTTTACATTTTTATGAATTTTTTTTACTATTTATTAAGTATTTTACAAAATTGTTGATCCAACAGTGGCTTAACAAAACAGTAAAATCAGCAGCCACCGTTGGATCAACAATTTTGTAAAATACTTAATAAATAGTAAGAAAATTCAGAAAAATATAAAATTTGGTCTTCAAGCACATATTAATATGGAGAACAAGATGAACAGTTTGGATCAGCCATTTGGATTTTGAATTTTAGATTTATAGTCCAATGCACAAATTCCTCCATACATTGCAATGCACCATAGCCCATCTCTCTCTCTCTCTATATATAACCCTCAAAAGAATGAAATTGCATAAAAATATTTTTACAAATTGTCAATAATCCTAACTTTAAACAAATGTATGGGTGACTTTATTTTGTCATTAAGTTCTTAATTTATAATATTTTAAATTGGAGGTAAAATTACATAAAATATCGAAATTAGTTAGCTACTCATGGCTATATAAAAACGCTCTAGATTTCTAGATAACTTTGTCAATTATACATTGTTATCTATGCAGATAAACATTTCAGATATATTTATTTTATTTTTAATTTCCCAATAATGATCTACCTTTTTTAGTTCTTTGGAACGGGAAGCGGTTGCGTTGCTCCCCAGCATTTGGCTTTGGTACAAGGATTCATGTCACCCAACAAAGACGCTCTTGTTTTTTGTGTGCTTCAGTCAATTTTGAACTTAATTACTTTCTTCTAAATCTAAGTGCACTTGCAATGCATAATTAATTATCTGAAGATTGTAATTAATAATTGACTAGGGTTAAAATGGACTAGTTTTGTGCTCCAACCATGCTCTACTTTTTTTTTTTTTTTAAAAGTCTGAACAGTCAATCTAAACTGCTCAATATGATCTTCATGTTAAAATATGCTTCGAGACTAAGTTTGATATTTTTTGGAATTTCTTTACTTTTTTTAGATAGGTACAAAATCAATGTTTTGAATGATCTAGAATCATCTGAAAACAATAATTTTATACCTATCTAAAAACATAGTAAAAAAATATTCAAATAAATTAAAATTCAGTCTTCAAACACATTTTAATATGAAGATCATGTTGAATGATTCGGATTAACTTTTTCGATTTTGAAAACAGAGATAAAAATGTGGAGCTTGATTGAGCACAATGATAGAGTCGGGTGTCCTAGAACAGATTATTGTTTGTATTTCTTGTTCATATGACTAATTGACGGGAGTCAATTTGTTGCCTAGAAGTTGCATTACTTGTGGTTTAGCTAAGTGTTTAGTAGTCTAAAAAAAGTTTAAAGATGAGGGACCACTTGATGACAATACTAATGATGATTTTGTAAATGAATTAAATATCGGTAATTTAAAAAAAATTATAAATAAATTATTTCATATATAGAAGTAGGATTAAAATGCCCCATTGCTTCATGCTTCAATAATATTACACATCTTTATCTTCATTTTTAAAGACCAAACAGCTGATCCAAACTACTAAACATCATCTCAATATATATATATATATTAATGTGCTTGGTGACAAAATTGTATATATTTTGGAAAGATATGCTAATTTTTTAAGATAGGTACAAATTATTATTTTTCAGAAAATTCTGAACCATCAAAGATTCAATATACAATAAACAATTGGTAATTCAAAATATTCGAATCATGTTGTACGTGTGAAAGGTAAGACATATTCTAAAGCTCATATTTTTTTTAAATTACCAAAATTATAGAGGCATAAATTATTGTAGGTACTAATTAATCAGATGCTTATGTTTTTAACCCAAGTTTTGAAGGGACATATATGCATGACATTTTGGCTATTCCTGCGGGGTTAAATACTTATATGTAACAGAACATTAAATTGTTGAAAGAATTTCTGAAACTTCTCATAAGAATGAAAAGTAAAATCAAATAAAGGAGCGTAGCCTTTTGCAGCTTCAACCGACAAACAGGTATAAGGTATAAAATTTTAATTGAACCCGAAAAGCACAGCCAGTGTAATGAATGCCATAGTGCTGGCTAGACAGGGAGCACCAAAAATGTTATGCATATATGGATACGGATACAGATAAAAATAAAATATTAAATGAATATAGATATCTGTTTTCTATAATTGTGAATGACATAACTTTTATCATAATATATATTCAACTATATAGTATATATCTCTATTTAGATACGTACAGATAATTAAAATTTAAAATTTTATTCTTATCTGTATCCATACAGATATTCAGATATTAGATATCTATATCTAATTTTCGGATATGGATCCGAATACAAATGGATACTATCTTATCCATTTGCACCCCTAATTAAATTGCATTCTTCATAATTCGACAATGAATAAATTCGTTATTATACTCACTTTAAGTAACCTAAAATTTTCCTTATTTCAAAAATTGATTGCTCTACATTGTTAATCCCTCACAAACAGCCCAACTCTTAACATGTTCTAAGAGGTTGGCTACTCTACTCACATAAGATATGAGGGTATATGCTTATAAGTTATTTTTTCGTTTTCAAAATCTAAAAAATCGATCTAAATCATTAGATGTGATCTCTATATTGAAATATGCTTGGAGACCAAATTTTACATTTTTCTGATTTTTTTTACTATTTATTAAGCTACTTTAAAAATTGATGATCCAACGGCGGCTTAACAAAACAGTAAAATCAGAAGCCACCGTTGGATTAGCGATTTTCAAAGTGACTTAATAAATAGTAAAAAAAATCAGAAAAATGTAAAATTTGGTCTCCAAACACATTTCAATATAGAGATCACATCTAATGGTTTAGATCGATTTTTTAGATTTTGAAAATAAAAAAATGACTTCTAAACATATACACTCATATGCTTATGTAAGTAGAGTAGCCAACCTCTCTCTCTCTCTCTCTCTCTCTGTATATATATAGAGGTTGGCTAAGATCAAAGTGGTAGTTCCTGAGCTTTAGTGCTACCAATTCGTTTTTCAATTTTCAAAGTTCAAAACGTCGATTCGAACCGTTCAAGTTGATCTCTATATTAAAATGTGCTTGGAGACCAAATTTTACATTTTTCTGAAATTTTTTTACTATTTATTAAGCCACTTTGAAAATCGCTAATCCAACGGTGGCTTAACAAAACAGTTAAATCAGAAGCCACCGTTGGATCAGCGATTTTCAAAGTAGCTTCATAAATAGTAAAAGAAATTAAAAAAAATATATAAAATTTGATCTCCAACCACATTCTAATATAGAGATCAGCTTTAACCATTCGGATCAACATTTTGAATTTTAAAAATTGAAAAACGAATTGGTAGCACTAAAGCTCAGGAACTACGTACCACTTTATTCTTAACCAACCTCTCTCTCTCTCTCTCTATATATATATAGTTGTTGCCTTAGTTTTAATGTTGTTTGGTTTCAGTGAACATAAGTACAATATATTATTAATTATTTTTTAATAAAAGATGATGGGGGCTCCTTAATTAAAACAAATTAATTACAAGTTGAACGATTGTGTAAAACACATAATTATAGTTCAATAATTTTAAAATTTGTAAAACATAATACGACGTATAATATCCTTTTGTTTTTTAACAATCGATTTCAAATACAATTTGTATAATTTTTAGCATATATTATTTCTAGGTGACCGTTAAATCCATAATTAATTTTCAATGATTTAAGTAACATTTATTGCATTATAGCGGAGCGTTATAGTTCTTATTGTACAAAAACGCTATAGCACTATTTAGAACCCTATTAATTATAAACCAAGTTCATGCAACTTTTGTTGAAGAAATAATATATGAATGTGCATGCAGTATGTCACACATGTTTGTAATTAAGAAAGAAAGAGACTATTCAATATTGAGACTAAGCTGAGTTCGGTATAAAATGGCCGCTCTCTAGATTTGGGGTAGCAAAGCAAGTAATGTTCATAATTAGTAGTCTAAAAAAGTTGTAATAGTAGTTGCAACTTGCAAATAGGCTACACATGTCCCTAGTATATAAAGGTCAGAAAACTCTTGTGAATCTTATTTTCTCTGCTCTACATGCACCTATTTTAGTAGGTCCTTTTAAGTACCCATGTTATGGGCTTATTTAGTGTTTTATAAATATGTTTCCAAAATTTTGTCCTAGAAGAAATTACAAAAAATTTCGTTTTGAAAGTTTAAGTAGTTGATTTAAACTGATAAATATGATTTTGAAATTAAAATTTACTTGGGGACAAAATTTAAAAATTTTTGACTGTTTTTTTTAAATAAGTACAAAATTACTATTTTTATACATATCTAATAAAATAATAAAAAAATTCCAAAAAAAAGTTCATATGGAGATCATGTTTAATTGATAGGTTCAAATCGACTATTTAGACTTTAAAAACAGATATAAATGATGTGAGGTACAACGAGACATGGAAACACATGGAAGATATGATGCATTTGAAAAAAAAAATACTATTTTTTTAAATAAGTACAAAATTACTATTTTGTACATATCTAAAAAAATAGTAAAAAATTCAAAAAAATATTATAAATTTGACATCCAATCACATTTTCATATTGAAATCACGTTCATAGGTTCGAATCGACTATTTAAACTTTGAAAACATACATAAATGATGTGAGGGATGACGAAACATGAAAGATATGATGCATTTGAACTATCCTCTTGCATAAATTGTTGATAAAGTTTTAAAAACATAGTAGATCGAATGCCAGATAGAGATTCCTTGTATAAGGGGCAGATGGATTTAGAGGAAATGGAGATCAATTGTCTCCCATTTTAAAAAAAAATTTAGCTTTTATATATAATTTAGAGTGAAATGACATTATATTTGGAGTTGATCTCCATTTTTTATAGAAAAACTTTATATGATTGACTTTCATATATTTTTGACCTCTATAGTTCGAAAATTTGGCTCTGCCCCTATTTGTATATATATATATATATAGTTGAGAGGTTCAATTTCATTTTCATTTTGGATCTTAAAATATCATATGTTTACTATCCGAATTACACTCTCGATTTTTAAAGTTTTCAAAGTTCAAATAGTCAAATCCAAACCGTTCAATTTAATGGGTATATTAAAATATGCTTGGAGATTAAATTTTACATTTTTTTTGAATTTTTTTACTATTTATTAAGATAGGTACAAAAATTCAATGGTCTAAATATAGCGATTTTGTTAAATACTTAATTAATAGTAAAAAAATTTCAAAAAATATAAAATTTGATCTCCAAGCATATTTTAATATACCCATTAAATTGAACGGTTTGGATTTGACTATTTGAACTTTGAAAACTTTAAAAATCGAGAATGTAATTCGGTGTCACTAAAAAAAGGTGTAATTGGATCCCTCCTATATATATATATATATATATATATATATATATATATATATATATATAGAAACCTGCTATCATGCTACGTGTAGCATAGAGAGCCTCCGTGCAATGGCTCAATGTTCGACTTTTCAAAATCCTAATGATCGATCCGAACATTTCATCTTGTTCTCCATATTAATATGTGTTTGGAAAATAAATTTTATATTTTTTGGAATTTTTTTACTATTTTTTTAGATTTATTGAAAATCGCTCTTTTTTATGGTCCAGATTTGCTGAAAACAGCGGTTTTCAATAAATCTAAAAAAATAGTAAACAAATTCCAAAAAATGTAAAATTTGGTCTCCAAACACATATTAATTTGGAGAACAAGATGAACGGTTGGATCAACCGTTAGAATTTTAAAAAGTTGAATATTGAGCCATTGCACGGAGGCCCTCTATGATATGCATAGCATATTAGCATATTCCTATATATATATATATATATATATATATATATATATATAGAGAGAGAGAGAGAGAGAGAGAGAGATCGGGGGTTGGCTAATATAAAAATGTTTGTTCCTAGACTGCGGAATAAACATTTCCATTTTTACATTTTCAAAGTCTAAACAGTCGATCTAAACCATTCAACATTCAATCTATATTAAATGTGCTTGTAGACCAAAATTTTAAGTTTTTTGGATTTTTTTTAATATTTATTAAATTAATTTTTAAATCACAGTTTTCAATGATTCAAGAAAAAATCATTATTTATTAAAATCAGCGATTTTAAAACTAGATTAATAAATAGTAAAAAGTTTTCAAAAAAATGTACAATTTAGTCTCCAAGCACATTTTAATATAAATATCATATCTAACGGTTTGGATTGACCGTTGGAACTTTGAAAATTGAAAAACCAGTTGGTTACACCATGGCGCTGGAACAAATTAACATTTTGATATTAGCCAACCTCTATATAATATGATAAATATTATTTTTTTTTGTCAGATTTCATTATTATAAATAAATTTTATGATTTAAAAAAATTCAAATTAATTTGTTGTTAATAAATCTCGACCTCACAATTTAAATACTATATATACGTACGTTGATCAGAACTGTCGGCATGTAGAGTGTGTTGGGTTGGTCATATAAAAGTTCTTTTCGTTTTATTTTATTTTTATCCATTGAAAGGTTGGTGGCATCAAAGATTCAAAGTTCAATCCTCTCCGTAGACTGTAGATCATGTCATGTAGGGTTTGGCTTCCGAGAACAATCCAATATAGACACACACACACACACACATAGCCAGCTAGGTTGCAACATCAAGGTGTACTTGCACTAAGTCATCATTTATTTATCAAATAATTGTGTTAAAAATGGCTAGCTAATCCATATATCTATATATCTATATATAACTTGGCTTGTGTTCATTCGGAAATTGACCTTATAAATATGTGTAAGCCAATTAAATTAAGAGTAAAAAACCTAGCCGGCCTCTTAAAATTAATACAGAGACTAGAGAGCAACTATCTATGTTCACTCGGCTTAAAGGTAGTTATGATACTTTGCAATAGGCAGACGTAGGGGTGTCAACAAGCTGGTTCGGTCTGAGTTAGGTCCTAACTTAGCTTGTTAATTTTGAATCGAGCTACAGCCGAGCGAGCTTGACCTAGGGCTTTCTAGTTAAAACCTTAGTTAGCTTGAAATCATGACAAGTCAGCCCAAGCTAGCTCGTGAGCTAACGAGATGGCTCACTAGGTCTGGTTGGATCTTATTTTAAGAAGAAAATAAATTCTTCAAACTTTTTGAATCGAGATGAACCGAGCTAGACAGTATTAAATGCACACAAATTCATACAAATTCACAAATTAATACCAGTCAAGCTAGCTCGCAAGTTGACGAGCAAACTAGACTCCAACTTGAACTTGTTAATTCTAGACCGAGCTAGTGGTGAGATGGCTCGTTACAGCTCGGTCCAATAATGAACTAGATGTTAGCGAGCGAGTCATCAAGTGTGAGTCATGATCGAGCCAAGAGTTGTAGCTTTTTTGCCACCCCTAGGCAGATATGCAGATTGGTCCTTGTTACAAATTAATTTTTTTTATTTTCAAAATTTAAACAATCGTTATAAACCATTCAATATGATATTCATATGAAAATATAATTCGAGACTAAATTTTACATCTTTTGAAACATTTGTACAACTTTATATATATGGAAAATCACCTGATCTAAATTCTGAATCATCAGTAGTGTTATTCAATCCATCTAAACATATTGGTAGAAAAATCTAAAAAATATAGAATTTGGTTTTCATGTATATTTTCATATGAAAATTAATTGTTTAAATTTTAAAAAATAAAAATATATATTAATTCATATTACAGACCGTTCTACACATTGCAGTGAACAAGCATGACTCAGATAAGAACACAATTATTTGTCAGAAACAAAATAAAACAGAGAGATGATGACTTGTAGAATGTATATAGATGCAAAACTCAAAGTTACTTAGAGATTGATAGATGGTCCATCTCTGCCGTTGATGAGGATCTGTCGACAAGAAATGAGTGGTCCATTTTAATCAACAGTAATTATTGCAGAGAACCTAATCAAGCATGCATTCAGTGCCACCACTCCATACCTCCATGCTATATATGTGATCTACTGTTATCCGAAATTTTTGTTAATACCCAAAAATTCTATCAAATTTCTCAATCTACCCAAATTTGCACAGAATCTCGAAAATTGCCCCTTCTAGCTACTAAATAACCGGACTCTATCCTTCTTTCTGATAATTTACTCACCGAATTTAGAAAAGATTTTCGGTTATTAAATAACCGGAAAGTTGACTATGATTTAGTCACCGGACTTAGTAACTTTTGTTTGTTTGGTTTTTTTTTTTTTACAAAACATAAATTTTTTAAATTTTTTTATTTTTTGTATTGAAATATAGGAAATGTTAAATATATTTCTTTGAAAATAGATGGAATACAATATAATTTGATTTGTTAGAATGACTGCAACAAATAATCCGGATTAACATTTTTCAGGCCGGATTTTTTGTGGCTGTAAGAAAAATTAATATATTTCTTTATGTGTTATTGAAAAAAAAATAAAAATGCTTAGATTCTGAGTTATTGATCCAAGTTCAATAGTCATTTCTAGGTACGTAAATACAAAAAATATTGTGATCATTCTAGTACATTTAATTTCTAAAAAGTTGTATCTATTTTTGAAAAAAACAAAAACTTTAACTTATTTAATTATTGATATTCAAAAAGAAATCTCAAAATAGATACAACTTTTTAGAAATTAAATATACTAGAAGGATCACAATATTTTATGTATTATCTAGCAGTGACTTTTGAACCGCAATCAATAACTTACATTCAAAACATTTTTTTTCCAATAACACATTAATAAATATATTAATTTTTCTTATAGCCATAAAAAATCCGGCCTGAAAAATGTTGATCCGGATTATTTGTTGCAGTCTTTCTAATAAATCAAATTATATTGTATTCCATCTATTTTCAAAGAAATATATTCAACATTTCTAATATTTCAATACAAAAAAAAAATATTTTGTAAAAAAAACAAACAAAAGTTACCAAGTCCGGTAACTAAATCATAGGCAACTTTTCGGTTATTTAATAACCAGAAATCTTTTCTAAATCCGGTGACTAAATTACCGGAAAGAAGAATAGAATCCGGTTATTTAGTAACCGGAAGGGGCAATTTTCGAGATTCTGCGTAAATTTGGGTAGATTGAGTAATTTGATAGAATTTTTGGGTATTAATAAAAATTTCGGTACTGTTATGGTATTTATCCTTTGACAGCTCTGCAAATTATAAAGGATTTAATGAAATTTATTATGAATTAGAATTGTTTTTCAGGTTGCGATTCATAAAAATGTTCAATGAAAAAAATGTTTTTCTTTTTTAAGAATCAATATTTATGATTTTTTTTTTTTTGGCATTCATCGAATTCTGAATACAAGTAAATATCATTTTCAAAGTCTTTAAATTTTACATTCATCAAATTTCATAGTATTTTGTTAATTAATTTGAAATTAAATTATATAAAAGATATTATTAAAATAATTAGCATAAATAACACATTAAGAATTAATCAATAAGTAATCACAATTTAAGTTATCTGAGTTGGACGGAGTTGTACGTTCCATATAAATGTAAATACAACTCAACGATAATTCTTTTTAGTAACTTTTATTACCTAAAATAGTTAGCTAGGAGTCTTCCAAGGAGTTACTCTAGCAGGAGAACTAGAAATTCATGATAAAAATTGCTAAAATTAAAAGAATCAATATGTTGTTTGTGAGATTGAATCCAAAATCTCCACAATTACTAATTAAACTCTAACTATTATACTACAAATAGACATGTAATTATTTATGAGGGGGGCTATACTGTATAAAATGTTTAAAAATAAAATTCAATTAAATTTCGACAGATATAACTAAAATTTTAAAATTATAGAGTGCCTTAGCACTCATATAGATGAATGTAGATCTGCTCATGTACTTGAGAGAAAGAAAAGAGAGCAGAGGGAAAATATATCGATTCTGATCGCACTTATACTTCTCTTCTTAATTGCTTTAGAAAGAAAAATTGTTTATATGTAACAGTATTTTATATTTAATTTATCAATTAATACAAGCACAATTTCAATAAAAACAAATTATATCTCTAAAAAATCAAAATAATTTTTTTTAACAAGTAATAAAAAACAATAGAAGGAAACTTAAGGAAATCCACCTATCTAAACCAATATTCCTAATTCAATTTTCACATTTGTAAGAAATACTTGATAAATAATTCTATATCTCACTAAATTTAAAAATATTTAATTATATTTCATAATTGACAGAGACTACTAATGTAACTGTAATATTTATCCTTGTTAACCACTTCATAATTTTTGAGAAAACAATTTTGAAAAGCGAAAATAAATTCTTTTTGTAAATTTGAAAAACAATTTTTGAGAAAACAATTCTGATCGCACTTATACCATTGTTAATTAGAAAATGGGATACATTTATTCCTTAAATAAAAATAAAAGTTGTTACGTTATATTAGAAATCGAAAATAATTTTTTTTTGTAAATCCTCATAATACTTAATTTTCTTATTTTGTAAAACTTGTAATTTTTTTTTCTTGATTTTCTCAAATATCTCATTTTAAAAAAAATGTTGATGTGATGCGTGTGTATTGTGTTGGTAAATAAATAGTAATAGCTAGGGTCTAGCATTATATAATATTATATGTGTAGAAAAAATTATACCTAAGAAAATTTATATGAGAAGTCCACTCATAAAAAACTTATTTAGATCGTATCATTTGTGTGTTTTTTGAAGAAGCATATATAAAAGATATTTATTTCAACCATACTTAAATAAGGAAATGTTTAACCGTCTCACATCATAAAATATTATATTGATAATGGAGTACAATATTTTAAATAGTGCACTATAGCACCACTACAGCGTCTTTATAGTATTTTTGGACCAGAAAAACATGACGCTATTTACATTATAGCACGCTATAGAGCGCTATAGCGGTGCTTAAATGTACATCATAATTTTATATATTCTTATATATATTTGTTGAATGGTTTGTGAAGGAAATTATTGTAGAAACTAACCATATTAAAAAAAAAATGTTTCAATTTTTTTTATGATGCTTTTGTTAGTTTATAGGAATAACATAGATCTGTAATGGTTCCTTTAGTTAGAATTTGGTCAACTAATTTAGAATGTAGATTATCTTAATTATTAAGTAAAATTTTCATTTCAAATATTTAAAAGTCGGTTTTAACAATTGTTTAAGTACAATTTTTATATTGAAAAGAAAACTAACTCATAAGATCAACAAGCAAAGGCATTAAGTGACTTCAATAACAAAGCATGATTATTGGTCTATTAATTAAGTAACATCAACAAAATAAAATATATGAATTATGAAATTATATTAAATATATTATGACGGTAGAGTGTAAGATGTGATTAGCTACACAATCAACTACATGGGCTGCCAATGTAATTGGTTTCATTACAAATTCTTTTCAATTACTATTCTAAAAGTTCAAAATTTTGACATTACCATCGTTCAGTTTGTGCACCATTTTGATAGTTTTTTTTTTTTTTTTTTTTTCTGTTATGTTTTCTTTTTACACATAACAATATAGAACTTTGATGCGCATACCTGGTTTGTGTACGCTCCAAAAATAATGCACAGACCTAGTTTATGCATGTGTTAAGATCTGAATTTCCAAACTATCGGTAATTAGGTTAGGATTTTGAAAGTTTAGGGTGGTAACTAAAAAAATTTCGGGATTTCATTTGCATGGGTATTTAATTATATGATTTATACTTGAAGCAATTAAAATAAATTTTACATCCATGTGAAAACAAAAAAATACTAGCCGTGAGTAAAATTTCTCAATAATCAAGTGAAATTAGTTCTTAATATTAATTATCCAAAGAAATTAATGTTGGTGTATGAAAGGATATATATATATGAGATGGGCTACGGTGAGTTGCGAAGTAAAATGCGTTTTTACTTCACACTGTATTTTCATTTTGAAAGTCCAAATGACCGATTCAAACCGTTAGATGTTTAATCCATATTGAAATGTGCTTGGAGACCAAATTTTACATTTTTTGGAATTATTTTACTATTTATTAAGCATTTTTTAAAATTGCTGTTTTGCTGTGAACAGTAAAAGAAGTAAAATTTTCTGGACCATCAGATCAGCGGCATTCAAAATTGCTTAATAAATAGTAAAATAATTCCAAAAAATGTAAAATTTGGTCTCCAAGCACATTTCAATATGGAGAACAAGATGAACGGTTCGGATCAATGTTTCGAACTTTAAAATCACAAAATATGAGCGTAAAGTAAAATAGTCGCTTTACTTCGCAACTCACCGTAGCCCATCTCTCTCTCTCTCTCTCTCTCTCTCTCTCTATATATATATATATATATATATATATATATATATTGCATGGCATGCGGATGTGGGTACATAAATATTCGGATAAGTAGTACATGTATGTTTAAAAAACGAAAGCTATGTTAAAGAGTTAGTCTCAAATAATTGAAACAATTAATCACGTGACAGTTAGAGGCACTCAAATAATTGATCAAACAGTTAATTTCCTGTTTATGACAGAAGCAAGAGTACTATATATATATATATATACTTTTCTTAACTATCGCCTACTGGTTTTTCTATAAAATTATTAATAATAATAATATATAAATTGCGTTGTGCATTTTGTTCATTTTCAAAAAAGTATATATGACCATAATTTATTGTTGTGTAATATAATAAATTAACTAAGGATGAAAGTAAAATATATATATATAATGTTATATATACATGTTCACCAGAATAATATGAAAAGAAAAGAAAGACACTAATGACTTTTGTCTAAAATCTGAGGTGGCAAGGGGTTTGATGAACATCAGACTAAATTCATCCGATGTATAAATTTTTTATTTTGCATGAATCTTAACATGAATCTCACAGTTTAGACTAGACATCATATTAAATTTGATCTGATAGATGTTCATATATCGATTACACCCTGTTACCCTAAAATATTTGTTGTCCAATCAAATCTATTATTTAAAGAAAATGACACAAGCGAGACAACACGGATCGTGTTCGCTCAATATGAGTACTAATTTGATATGGTTAAGTTTCACTTTCGTTTCACCTAATTTATCTGACGGCCAAAACAGTACAGCTCAATATGAAACATGTTTATTTCTTACATCTATAGCTATGTTGTAGGGATACGGATACATGTATCGTATCGGATACAATACAGATACAATGATACAACAATTTTCATTGGGACTTTTCCCCCTTCACACCAACAGTACAAAAAAACTCTATATTGTGACTTTTCCCCCTTCACATCATACATGGATACATATGATACTCTAGCTAGTGTGGTGGTAAAGATTTTGTTGCTTAATTGCGACTTTTCATGTTCGATTCACACCAACAGTACAAAAAACTCATTTTTCACTGGTGTATGCGTGGTTCATGGGTGCGGGCTTCGTTCACAGGGGCAGCTCACTATGTTGTGCGCGGACGTATCCAGGCGTATCCAGCCGTATTCAGATGTATCGCTGATTTTGAACAGAGTATCGGTGACCGCATCAGCTGAGTAAAGATACACTACGTATGCTGTATGCTAATATGTCAGTTGGCATATTGAACGCGTATTGATATCTGATACGTGTTCAACATAGATACGGACCTCAATCTGAAGAATACTCATAATTAGTTTCACAGTAAATCACGGGTTGCTCTTTGCAACAATTGGAAGAAGCCACATCCATCCGAAATTCCAAATTCGCATCCTCTATGTTGTCCTTTTAATTGAAGATTTCTTGTGGACTGAGCTGTGTTTTCCTTCGTATTGCGGAAGCTATTTTTCTCATTTTGTAGATTATATTTTACTAGGGTTTTAAATAGCTAGCTCTAGCCACGCAATAGCTGCACTATAACTTTTTCGTACCTAAAAATCTGTAGTGTTATTTACCGCTTTCCTTTTATGGAACAAATTATACTTATTGCATTATAATTAAGCTAGCTATTGTTTTGTACTATGAAATAATATCTATATGAAAATGTATTTGTAGATTAGATTTTACATTTGTAGAATTATTACTATTATTTTTAGATAGATACAAAATAATGTAATTTAATAATTTTAGACATTTAAAAGTAATGATTATTTACCCATCTAAATGTAGTAAAAAAGTTTAAAACATATAAATTTAGTCTGTAAGTATTGAACAGTTCAGATTAATTGTTAGAACTTTGAAAAGAATAATATTAATTAATGCATGGTATGGACCAATCTACACTATGCATAGTACCATGGCGTCTGACATTTCTATTCCATACTACAACAATGTAGATACTTTTTGCGAGAGAAAAAATAAATTTACGACGGTACTCCCTCGCGAAAAGTACTGTCGCAAAATGAAAAAGTTGAAGAATGAGAGTAGTCCGTCGCAAAAAGTCATTTTTTTATCCTCGCGAAATGTGTCTCATTCTTGTTATGATAATGTCATAAAGTGTATATACATATATGTGAGGGAGAACAAATGTTAACAGAACAAATTAAATTGATCTTATTGAAGAGAAGAAAAGAAATATCTGATCAACTTAGGAGATGTACATCTAACCTAGCTATACATGATGCATATATGCATGTGCATAAATATATATATAATGCATGAGACCCATAAGTCAATAGTCATGTGCACAATTTTCATACATGTAATTGTTATCTCTCTTTGTCACAACTCACAAATGAAAGGGCAAAATAACCTAACTGGTTGTTCATTAGTGCAAAGCAAGCCATATAATGACAATGTATATGGTAGAGAGAGAATTTGAGATTATGGTCCCTTTCTCTCTAACAGTGACGCACTGCGAGCAATACAAAATTATTTCGGTCTCAAATATACATGCATTTATGGAAGTTGTCATATATGATATGAAATAAATTATTCAGACTTGAGATCTATGTTTCAGCTAGCTTGTGACAAACATAGCTGCCAGAAATTAAAATGAATATGCATGCATGCATGCATGTTGCAAAATATAAATTTGATACCCGATCAATCGACATGGTCACATGATTCATATCGACACTTGAATCTCATTTTCTCATATGATGTCAAGGATTTATCAGATCAATTACAGGAGGTAGAGGGGGCCAATATATATGGACCTGAACATAGGTGAAAGTGAATCGGGACCCATCTTTGATTCCTATCAGCAAGGTTTCTGTTCCTGGTAGCTAGTCGCTTAATTAGATTTTTTGGTTATATGTTAGTAAACTGTGTATTTTGTGCAGCTTTAACTTGATATGATGTTGTTTTAATTAATGTAACTATAACTGATATATATATTGGAGTAAAGCTAGAGTGTGATGTGTTCACTAAGAAAGTTTGGTGAGCATAACTTTAAAAGTATATCCGATCGATATCAAATGCTGAATTCAAACCGTTGAAATTCATGTACTTCATGAGTGATGCATATACATGCAAAATTTTGAAAGTTTCGAGTTTATTAGCTATACGGTCAAGTGGTCAAAGAAATAATAAAAATTGAATATATAAACTAACTTATAAATTAACTTATAAAATGTTCATTTCTTTGACCACTTGACTATGTAGTAAATAAACTCGAAACTTTAAAAATTTTGCATGTATATGCATCACTCATGAAGTGCATGGACTTCAACGGTTTGGATTCGGCATTTGATATCAATCCGATATACTTTTGGAGTTATGCTCACCAAACTTTTTTGGTGAACACGTGACACCTTAGCTTTACTCTATATATTGTTGACTGAGTTATACTTGGTATGAATTCTAATAGAAATAGGTGGATTTATTTCCACTACATTTCAAAAAGTTTAGTAATAAGATTTATTAATTATTTGTTTTTATGTTCTTTTCAAATAAATAGACGAATTAAAACGAACTTTTAATTAAGTTTATTTTCTGAACTTATTCGAATTTTCACAAATTTAATATGTTATGCTCGAATTATTTTCATTCTTAGTATCAAAGTACCAAAAATTAGTTTCTTTTCTTAATTAATTATATAAGATATACCAAATATTCTCCTACCAAATTTCCACACAAAAATAAAGATATATAAAGGAGTTCGGAATTTACTATTTATTTCGGATGCCCACTGAAATGAAAAGATCTCTAGCTACATTATATAAACTCTCAATCTGCACTAGAATGGAAATTTTGACTTTGTAATTAAGCTCCATAGCTAATTAAGAGGAGATCTAATGGATTGCAAGGGTCTTAGGAAAATGTAATTTAGCATGCAATATCTATCAGAATGGGACAGTACCTTTCTGTCGTTATATCGTAGATAGTCATTTTTTACTCTCGCAAATATTGTTCTATTCTTGTAAATAATGTTTTGAAGTAATTGAAGTAATTCAAACATTCAAGAAGAAATTTTATTTATAGAAAAATTAGGAGGGGTTAAATAGAATTCAGATCACTTCCGGTATCGCACGTTCAATTACTAAAATCTAGATTGTACTTCCACAATAGATATCAGACTGAATTTGACTCAGCTAAGAGTAAATATGGATCATAAAGTTATGGGTCCCACTTATGCGGGATTTGAGACAATACGAACTCGGATAATATATCTACCAATTCATGAAATCAACCGTTGAAATCTATAATTTTCAGAACAAGTGATTTTCTACCTATATAAAAAAAATAGTAAACTAATTCTAAAAAATGTAAAATTTGATTTGCAAGTACATATTCATATGGAGATCATATTGACCGGCTCAGATCGACGGTTAAGATTTTGAAAACTCAAATATTGAGCCATTACATGGAGTCTCTCTATGCTACGAGTAGCATATTAGCATTTTTCTTATATAAGTTATGGAGTCAGTATGGAAATTAAGAGGTGTTTCAGTGGAGATCAACCAAAATTTGATCTGATGTTCAATTAGTTATGTGATATACGTTAAGATTCATTCATCCGTTTAGATTCATAAGACATATTTTAAAATAAATTTTCCACATAAATATTCAAACAAATCAAATGACACCATCCGAACATTAGACAAAAATTTGAGTCACATTTCTTTTTTCTTTTTCTTTTTGTTTTTTTACTTAGGACTCCATGAATTATTTATAACTCTTTAAATGAGAAATATGATTTTTATTTTTTTATTTATAATACTATAAATTAAGAATAATTATATTCATTGTCACACTCCTATTTCCTCCTCTATCTCCACAATTACAATTTAGAAAGGTTGTATTATGATTCCCGCTAAGTATTTAAACAATTCTAAAATTATAGGGTCCACGTTAAATAAGGAATGTGATAATTATTTAAAAGTTGTACTATGGTCCCCACTAATTAATTAACACTTCTAAAATTAGAGGTTATACTATGATCCCCACTAATTATTTATCCATAAAAAAAATATTTATCGTGAAAAATGTATACAAGGTGATTATTAAAGTATTTTTTAGGTATAAATACTTGTAATACTTGATATTAATATTTTCATATGTCAGTCAATGTCATATGTAAAAAATATTTTCAAGTATAGTTATATATACTTGCACAACGAGATATAAATACGTGTGTGATGATGAGTCCGAAAATATGTTATCATGAATATCATTTGAAAAAAAAATATATATATATAATAGAAGACGTTTGTGGTTTTAGATTTATAGAATTCCTCATAGATCAGAAATGTAGACGAGATTGAATGAAAAAAAAAAATCACTTCTAAAAACGTGTATGATCCCCTATGTAATTTGAGATTTGGTTAGAGAGACAATTATTTATGTAAAAATTATTCATCTTATAGGTATATATAAAATATAAATACTTTCGTTCTTAGGTATAAATACTTTTTGTGCATTAAGATTAATAATTTAGAAAAAAAATCAGTGGTGGACTTTTATGATCCCCAAAGCAGCTATAAAAGTTAAGTGCGGAAATAAATAGAGAGATATAGGTGCGGGCACAATTATCACAATTCTATTATAAAATATGGTTATTGTGAAGAGAACTTGAAACTCAGAGTTGGATGCGACAATTTTTGGTATGGGCCGAATAATATGAGACAAAATTAATTAGATGGAATCAAAGAGAAGTGAAGCCCAAGCCCAAGCCCAAGCATAAGCCCAAAATTAATTTGTACTAAGGCTCCCCTGATTTTGAATTTGCTGGAGATCCAAGGTCGTCAGTGCCATATACTTTTGAACACCTTTCTCGTCATTTTCTTCTTTAAATATGTAAGTATATATATATATTTTTTTTTGGTTTCTTCTCTCGATTCAATTTAATAATATATTTATAGTATAACACTCAGTACTCAATTTCGTTTATGGTTACAGCGTTTTATTAATTACGCTTATATTATATCTCAGTACGCTAATCTTGTTTAGAGAAAACAGATAGTTCCATAATTTTAACATTAAATCAACAGAAAATAAAAAATAATATTCTCCTGAACGATACTGTATTTATGTTTATTTGAGATAAGCAAATGGCGATGGAATACAAAAAAAAAAAAAAAAATCGATGTACAATTGTACATCGCTTTCGTATCATAATATGTAAACTGTATTAAATTGTACATAGCCTTGAACAATTAATCACTGTGATGCATTCCCAGTGTGATATCGTATAACATTCTTATCAAGGGGCTTTGCTTCAAAGGCAACATTGGTTTTGCCCCCGAAATTCTTATTTTTACCATTATAATAATAATAAAAGAAAAAAAAAACACACACACACTCGTTTTGAGTAAATTCCATCAATACTCAGGCCGCAAAGTCAATACGCGGCCTCATTTAATGGGAACCGCACAGCCAATCTGCGGATTCAGACTAAAGTTTGTATAGATTCACTCTGTGGCCCAGTTATATATTTTTTTTTTTTCCGTTTTTTCTACTTGAAATTCATGTCATACAATGATTTTAACCCTGTTGAATTGTCAGAGATTCTACTCCTCTGAGATATCTCAAAATGTGAGCCTTTGTTTTTTAATTCATAAATGTTTATGTAAACAAAAATAAATAAATATTGTGGGGCCACAGATTCAATTTGTGGACTCCAGTTTGGGTCCGTTAATTGGCTTTGCGGCCTGGGTAATTTTCAAATTCTGATCAAACAAGAGTGTTTTGATTTATTTATTTTTAATATGGTAATAATAAGAATTTCGGGTTTTCCCTTCGGTTATTGTTTAGGATGGTTAAACATGGCGGTGAGTGTAAGAAACTGAATCTCCTACACTCCTAGGGGCAAGAAATAATTCCTGCCTCTAGAGTCACTGCCGGTGGCTCCGAGGTGGATCCCAGATCAAATATTTAGATTTTAAAAATGACTCCGGTTCCATTCGACAGTGGCTCTAGAGACAGAAATTCTTGGAGGCAGATGATCTCATTCCGTGAGTGTGAACCTTGTGTTATCACCTACAGTATTGTTATGGCGGTGAGTGTAAACAAGGTGAGCATATTGTGGTTTTCATGGATATAATGGGAGGGCATATACTAAATATATCATGGATATAATGTACTGTCTTCCTAACCCTATTTGAAATGTGAGAATTATCTGAAATGTTGAAACAACAAATCCAAATCATTAGATGTTCAATTTATATTAAAATGTGTTTGGAGGCCAAATTTTACATTTTTTTCAATTTTTTTACTATTTATTAAGCTTGTTTGAAAACCACTGTTTTCAGTGCTGCAGAAATTTAATAAAAACAACGGTTTTTAAACTAGCTTAATAAATAGTAAAAAAATTTCAAAAAATGTAAAATTTGGTCTCCAAGCACATTTTAATATAGATTGAATATTTAATGGTTTGAATTTGTTGTTTGAATATCAAATACTAAAATTTGACTCCGTAAGCACTTAGGTCGAAGTGCTACCAATAGCAATTTAGCCATATTTTGTATATATATATTGTATGGAGGGGAGCTCCTAATACATGTAGATATGGTTCAAAGTAATAACATATGGCAAATTACGGCATGTAAACGCCAACTCAAACACATCAGATGGTGTAACACACTTTTGCCAATGGCTAATAACATTCATAGAAGACGGTGTTTCTATATTAACAGTATATTTAACGGCCGAAAGACTATTATTCCTGTCAGTCCCTAATTTCTTAACGCCATCGGTTCAAACCAATGGCATATGGGTACACATTTCCTATTGGAGCAATAGACAACGGTTCGAAACCCAATAGTGAAAAGCAATTTCAACCGATAACAAAGTGTTTTTCTATAGTAGTGCATAATTCAGTCAAATAGTTCTTTGTACGATATTTATACATGCAACAGTGCTCTCTCTCTGTCACAACTCACAAATGAGAGGGCAAAATAACCCAACTACTTGTTCATTAGTGCAAGGCAAGGTATTAAGACAATATATGGTACAGAGAGAATTTTGAGGTTTTTCGTCCCTTTCTCTAACAGTGACATTTTTTCCGAGAGCAACTCCAAATTAAACTAATTAAGTCTCAGCATGCATCTATGAAATGTGCCATGAAAATAAATTAATTATTAAGACCAGAGACAGAAGAGTACCTTGGACAAACATAGCTAACAGAAATAAGAAGTATATATGTGGTCAAATTTTAATTACAGAATAAAAAAATAAATTGATACACTCATACACCCAATATATATCGACATATTTTGAAGGACTTGGTAGTATAGTAATAAGAATCATTAATTTTTTTGTTTAATTTCATCTTATTTTCAAATAAATAAATGGATTAATTAGAACGAACTTTTAGGTTTCTTTTCTGATCTTTTTTTTTATTATTAGTATATTTTATAAATTATTTTCGAATTATTTTCCAAATTTGTTTTCATTCTTGTATTGAAGTACCAAAATTTTTTTTCTTCTTAATTAACTATATAAGATGTACCAAATATTCTGAGCTAACAAACCATAGGTCCAACAAATTGTTGACTCATTCAAAACGAACTTTTTAGTTAATTTTTTTAATCAAAATTTATGCAAATCCTAAATTTAGTCATTTTCTTTGTGAAGAAATTAACTATATATTATTATGTCTGGATTTATAAATTGGCTGTTTAAATTTCAGCAAACAGTTGAAATATCATTTAATTTTAGTGAGTAAAACTTTGCAACTGTTTATTACATAATAGCTAATTCAAACTACAATTGTCATTAATAAAAATATATTTTTGACTTGACTGTTTGATCAATTTAATCAGTTTTTTAAATAAATAAATAAAAAGTTAGTTAATCTTAAAAAAATTAATCAATTAACATTACAACAAGTTGTTTTTGGAATATAAAAAGATATCACAAAAGTCTTCATTAAAAATTAATATCACACCAAGTTCTGTATGTATATAATATGATGAAATTCCTAAAAATGTAACAATTCAACAATGACTCCTAAGTTCTAGTCCAATTTTTTAGTTGCAATTTACTTTTCTAACTAGAAAGTAAATATCAAATATTTTTATAAACCTAATACAAATTATTTTAAAAATTGTTGTCAACTTTATATTTGTGATATTTAATTCCTTTCTTGAAATAGAAACAAATTAGAGAGAAGGTTTGGATTTTATTTAGGAACTTTTTTCCTAAATATTAAATTTTTTAATTAATAATTAATTATATCAAACATATAACTCTAGCAAACATATAATTAAATGGGTCATTTCTAAATTGATTGTCTCTAATATCTTAAAAGTCAGCAAGAATTGAGTTTGAAAGAATATTGTTTCATATAAGAATTATTGGATTTTTGATATTTCATATAAATAAAACATGCTCACAACATATTCAATAATTATTGGATTTATGCTCACAACATAAGGATAATAATGATAAGAATAACCATGATGTTTCGGTGACTACAAATGCTTTTACTATGCTTTATTATAAACTTTGCATGACCTCAACTTATAAAGGTCATGATCACCACTTTTCCAATAACATATTTATCACCCAGGCCCAAAAAAAAGGCCTCCAGACAGCATCTTGGGATCTAAATGGCCCAAGATTTTTTTTCATTGCTCATTTAATTTCTTCTTCTTTGAATTATGAAGCAGGTAGTACTGATTATTGATATTTTTTTTCTCTTCATTTTTGTTATTTTCGTTCCTTTTTATGCTTGTTATTTTTATTTATTATCTCATTTTGTATGTGTCTGTGTGCCTAATGCTATATTTTTTTTTATTGAAATGAAGGTCATTCGCCTACCAACTTCAAAATAAATAAATGGAATAGAATTATTTTCTGAAAAGAAAAAAAAAAAATGACCCACATGGACCCCATCGAATCCCTTAAAAACAATACATGCATATATTGGAGTTCGGATCAAGTGTTTCATTTATCTAGAACAGCCGATATGGTGTAAAGCAACTGACAGAAGGCCCCACTCATCTTTATATTTTAGGAGGAAGTTTATATGAATTATGGAGTCAATAGGGAAATTAAGAGATGTTTCACTAAACATCGAACTAAATTTGATCTGATGTTCAATTATTTATTTGATATGTGTTAAGATTCATTCATCCGTTTAGATTTGCAAGACATATTTTCAAATAAAATTTCCATATAAATTTTAGGAGATAGTTTATATAAGTTATGGAGTCAATAGGGATATTAAGAGGTGTTTCAGTGGACATCGAACTAAATTTGATCTGATGTACAATTATTTGTTTGATATATGTTAAGATTCGCTCATCCGTTTAGATTCGCAAGACATATTTTAAAATAAATTTTCAACATAAATCTTCAAACAAATAAAATGACACAATCGTCCGAGCATCAGACAAAAATTTGAGTCACATTTCTTTTTTTCTTTTTCTTTTTCTTTTTTTTTTCACTTATGACTCCTTAAATTATCTATGACTCTTTAAATGAGAAATATGTTTTTTATTTTTTATTTCTAATATTATAAAATATGGTTATTGTGAAGAGAAGGTGAAACTCTGCGTTGGATGCGACAATTTTTGGTATGGACCGAATAGTACAAGACAAAATTAATTAGATGAATCAAAGGGAAGTGAAGCCCAAGCCCAAGCCCAAGCCCAAGCCCAAGCATAAGCCCAAAATTAATTTGTACTAAGGCTCCCCTGATTTTGAATTTGCTGGAGATCGAAGGTCGTCAGTGCCATTTACTTTTGAACACCCTTCTCTCCATTTCTTCTTTTAATATGCAAGTAATTTTCTTTTTGTTTCTTCGCTCGATTCAATTTAATATATAATATATTTATAATATAACACTCAGTACTCAATTTCTTTTATGGTTACAACGTTTTATTAATTACGCTTACATTATATCTCAGTACACTAATCTTGTTTAGAGCAAACACATAGTTCCATAATTTTAACATACTGATTGAATCAAAAGAAATACAAATTAATATTGATAGCTGCAGATCCAGACTGGAGTCTGCTGATTCAATATGTGGTCCAAATTATACTTCTTTTTTTTTTCTATTTTTTACTTGAAATTCGTGTCATACAATAATTTTGATCCAATTAAATTGTCAGAGATTCCGCTCCTCTGAAATATCTCAAAATGTGAACCTTTATTTTTGAATTCATAAATGTTTATGACAAAAAAATATATATTGTGGGGCTACAGATTTAATATGCGGACCTCAGTTTGAGCTCTCGGATCAACTGTGCGGACTTTAGACTGAGTCCGTTGATCAAATATGCGGTCCTCATTAAATAGATCTGTATATTGACTCTATGGCCCGAGTAATTTTTGAATTGTGAGCAAAGTAATTTTATATGAAGAATAACCATTCACACTGTTTATTAAAATTATATACCATCGAGATATCTCAACTTTTGTGGGATAAGTTTGAAAAGGCTGGTAGAGTGGCAGGTGACACACTTAGGCCGGGTTAGTTTGCTTTTTAGAATGTATAGGGATATAAAAGTAATTCTTTGTAGTGGGGTAGATGGAAATGAATTCAGATCCACTCCGGTACCGTAATGGGGAATCTTTTAAAATTAATTGATCTCGACTGTTCTTTTTAATTTGACACGAATCTCAAAGCCGAATAATAGTGCCTCTGCGTTTGCCCGAAACTCAAAACAGCTGGCAGTTAATCTTAAACCGTAAAGCAAGAGGAATCTTTCACGGTACCTGGCGATACTTTTCCAGCTGGAAATTGGGTGAATAAAACAAATTCGCACCCTCTGAGATATCTCAAACTTTGGAGTGTTTTTCTGGAAAAACTCAACCATTCAAATACGTTCTGCACTTATCTCATAGTACAAATAATACTGCCCCCGCTCTTTCTCCGAATACACGTTGGCCAATGGCCACCCAAAAGTTGAGATATCTCATATTTTGCGTGACATTTTGGAAAATCTCAACCGTTGAAATACGTTCTCCACGAATCTCAAAGCTCAAATAATAGTGGTCTCCCAAGTCGCTCTCTAGTCCGCTCGCTCCACTCACTTCTCTCGCTCAAGTCTCTCAAGTCGCGCTCTCTGACTCTCTCAGATCTCAGATCTCAGATCCGCCCCTCTTCCCTCTACGCTGGCACGGAAGCAAGGTCATAGTTTAGAAATCAATTATTTAATTTATGGTGTATCAATTAATTTCTGTTTTGGTATTGGTATTCAATTAAATTCTGATTTGGCATTGGTATTTGATATAAATTTATGGTGTATTCAATTTAGAAACCTAATTTACCTGAATTCCTAATTGAATGATTTGTTAACTGGCATTGTTTTTGACTGAGGCTATGGTACTTTGCAATGCGTGGATCGTTCCGTGCATTGGATTCATATATCCATCTTCAATGTTCAAATAGTCAATCCGAACGGCTCAATATTATTATCATATGAAAATATACTTGGAGGCCAAATTTTATACTTTTTAGAATATTTTTATTATTTTTTGAGGTGGGTAGAAAATCACTACTTTTGGATGGTCCAGAATTTTTAGATCATGTGATTTTCTAATTGTCTCAAAAAATAGTAAAAAAATATATTTTTATTTAGTCTCCAAGTATATTTTTATATGATAATAATGTTGATTGGTTCGGATTAACTATTTGGACTTTGAAAACAGAGATATGAGTTCAATGCATATGAAACAATCCACATATTGCAAAGTACCATAGCCTCGTTGATGTAAGCTGCCGGAACATCAAATTTAGGTTTTTTTTGTGTGCGCTGGTGCAGGTACCAGTATTCACGGGTATTAGTTTTAGAGGGTAATTATGTCATCTGGTTGGGTTTAAACACATGAATGAATTTGTGCAGATAAATGAGGTTTTAAAAACTATGTGATGTAATTACAAGTTTACAACTTTTGCGTATGCAATGGGCAGCCTTGCCTTTTATCCAAAAAAAGAAAAAGAAAATTTACTTGAATTCCTTGAACCCGATTCCTGCATCTACCCCTGCTATGTACACTTTCCTATTCCCCAACTCTAATCCGGCCTGTAGTGGGATTCCAACCTAGTCTATAATAAGCTAGGTAAGAAATTTTCATTTACTTTTGTTGGAAGTTGAAGGAAAGTGCATAATTCTGTTGCAACCGATATATCAAATTTATGCTTGTCAGGTTTCTGTATAGTCAAATATCCATAGTTCAGACAGAACTCATTAAAGCAAGCAGAAGTGCTATCCTAGACAAATTCACTCAAGTGCTTTAATTTTTATTTTTATTTTTTATTCGTCTGCAGAGAAACTTGATATATTGGCCGTAAGCATAAATAATGGACATAGCAGTAATTGCATTGAAGTTAATAGTTGAAAAGGCAGCATCAGCAATCACAAATGAAATTGGTTCACTGCTAGGGGTGGAACAAGAGTTGGTTTTCATCATGGATGAATTGGAGATAATCCACGCCTGTTTACAGGATGCCTCAACAATGATTGTAAAAGACAAGGTCACAACCATATGGATCAAGCAAGTCCAACGGTTGGCATCTGAACTGGAGGATTTTATTAAGAAGGCTAATGTTCACTTGGGAAAAAAAGGTTGGCTATCTGTGATGGGTTCAGTTACGAAACGGGACCAGATTGCGAAAAAAATTCGGGAGCTGAAAACTACAATTGAGGTTGTGAGTGCGAGAAAACAGCGGTATAAGCTGAGTTACAAAGAATATGGTGGTCACACATACAATGAAAGTGCTTCTACTGGATCGATTGCCAACGCAGAAGAGAGAAAACTGCAGTATAACCCGAGTAACAAACAATATGATGGTCACACATACGATGAGAGTGCTTCTACTGGATCGATTGCCAATTCAAAAGAGAGAAAACTGTGGTATAACCCGAGTTACAAAGAATATGGTGATCACACATACGATGAGAGTGATTCTACTGTATCGATTGCCGATGTGGAACATTATATTGTAGGTCTGGATGAGCCAAAGAGAGAATTGGTTGAGCTTATTCTGAAGGAGCATGGGGAAATTATATCAGTGGTAGGAATGGGTGGTATTGGAAAGACCACTCTTGTCAGAGAGGTCTATGGCTGCCAAGAACTTAGAGACGAGTTCAAGTATTTTGCTTGGGTCACTGTCCAACATCCTTTCAAGGAGGATGAATTTATGGAAAGCCTGGCTAGGCAAATCGTGTATGATGTCCAAGAGGTATTACCCAAAAAAACAGTAAAAGAAAAGGTAATTGAATATCTAAAACATAAGAAGTATTTGATTGTACTAGATGACATGTTTAGTGTGTCAGAATGGGTTAAGATAAAGCGTGTGTTACCTAATGGCAACGGGAGTCGGATCATAGTAACCACACGGTTAAGGATTTTGGCAGAATATATATCTCACCCTAGTGACAAAATATATGAGATGAAGGAACATTCCGAAAAAGAAGCTTTTGATCTCTTTTGGAAATCAGTGTACAAGACCCCCAATTA
Organism: Carex pumila; assembly: GCA_033356055.1. Classification (NCBI taxonomy): domain Eukaryota; kingdom Viridiplantae; phylum Streptophyta; class Magnoliopsida; order Poales; family Cyperaceae; genus Carex; species Carex pumila. The sequence goes on along the minus strand of JARJHM010000122.1, from coordinate 54,496 downwards.
TTGTCTTGTGGTCAATGGTAGGTACACGAAATATGGTCAGAGTAGCACCGAGATAATGGAAGATGATAATGAAGAGAAGCAATGCAGAACCATTCCTATTACTGCAGATATGAAGGTCCAAGCTGGTTTAATTATAAACAGTTGCGGTCGGTTACCACTTGCCATTGCAATTGTTGGCAGTTACCTGGCCACCAAACCTAAAACAAGTGCTGAATGGAAGGCAATGCATGACCATCTTAGCTCAGAGCTTGCCAATAACCGGGATTTAGGGGAAGTGAACACTGCTCTTATTTCTAGTTATGCTCACATGCCTCACCATCTCAAGCCAAGTTTGATGTATCTTAGTGTTTTCCATAACCATAAGGAAATAAGGCGATCAAGGATAATAAGGCGATGGATGGCTGATGGATATGTAAAGGAAGGCCGTAACAAGACTGCAGAGAAGGCAGGAAAGGTCTATTTCTATGATCTCATAAGGAGAAATTGTATCCAACCATCACAAACGAGCATAATTGCCAATCGAAACGTTAAAAGATGTAACATTCATGACTTGATGTATGATCTTATTCTTGCAAAGGCTAAGGATGAAAATATGGTGTCACTGCTTGTAGATGAGAACCTCATAACCATGACAGATAAGGGGAGCCACCTTGTTATCGCAGGTGGACGATGCAATGGGGACAAAGTCCTAGAAAGAGTGAACTTGTCCCACGTGCAATCTGTATCCATCTTCGGGGAAATGGGAGACTATCTTAGATATCCTACAATGGAGATGGTAAGAGTGCTAGATCTAGAAGGCACTTTCAATTTGCAAAATCAGGACCTGAAGAGCGTAGGCAAGCTTCGTCACTTAAAGTACCTAGGTCTTAGGGGGACCAAAATTACAACACTCCCCAATTCATTAGGAAAGCTTAGTGAACTTGAGACCCTTGATATTAGAAACACATCTATAGACCGATTACCAAAAGAGCTTGCAAAGCTACACAAGTTAAGCTATCTACGTGCAGGATCTGATCACTTCGGTTCATTTGGGGTGACTGCTCCTTACGGAATAGGTAAATTATTGTCCCTTAATATTTTTGGCATGATTGATATTGGTGAGAGAAATGCTTTAGCAAAGGAGATGCAGAATCTTACCAATCTAAGGAAGTTAGCAGTGACTGGTTTCACCAAAAATAATGGGAAAACATTAGCAATGGTGATTGATGGGCTTAAGCACTTAAAGTCATTAGTCCTTTCAGCAGCAGATGATTTAGGGCTCAAGTGTTGTTTAGAATCTGTATCCATCCCTCCCAAGTATCTTCAAAGCCTAAAGTTGTATAGCATTCTTGGTAGATTGCCTAATTGGTTCAGTTCCCTTGAGAATTTGGAAAAGATACATTTCAGAAACACTCTCCTAATGGAAGAAATTAAAGCCATTGGAAGGCTACCCAACCTGAAGATTCTTTATATGTCACACAACTCATTTAAAGATCTGAAGGAACTATACTTTGGGGAGGATACATTTCCAAGGTTGCAGAGAATGATTCTTGAGGGAATAAAAGAGTTAGAATCGGTGTTAATTGAAAAGAAAGCATTGAAAAAACTTGAGCAGCTAAAGATTAGTAAATGCTGGTCTATTGGACGAATAGACCAGCATGGGGTGTGGGGGTTGAAATTTCTTATACAACTCAAGGAGATGGAGGTGGTGGTGTCTCAGAGCGAGAGTGATAAAACATTTGTGAGCAATTTGCAGAAGAATCTCTCAATGCTTCCACAAAAACCTGTCCTCAGGGTGTTTAAGAGTGAAGCTCCAAATTAATAAGGCTGCGGTATTTAATTACTTTTTATCTGATTACTTAAAAGTTATTTATTTAAAGCTGGTTTTATCAAACATGTGATATTCGTATAAAATGATTTGCAGCATATTATAGTTTTTCCATTATGATTCACATGTTTTATGAAATGCATGAAACAAATATTCATAGGTTACCAGTACATAGATTGGGCCCCATTCCCCTGAGTTCATTTGTAGAGCTTGCGCAATTACTACTGAACACAATGAGCAATTGAAATATTTTTTTAACATTGTCTTGATTGACTTCCTTCCGACCTTAAGATATCTTATGTATTCCTTAAGAATATGATCAATTATGCAGAAATACGCCAATAAAGAAATTTGAGTTTTACAAATCAACATTGGTAAATAACAAATTATGTAAATTATGCACTATTTTTACTGTTGTGATTGTTTAAGAGTTATCTTAATATTCCATCACTGATTCTTTTTCTTTACTTTTTGTATTTTGCAGCAAAGCGAGGGGAACATATTGAGGAGAGTTGTGAATTTTCAATTTTCAGGGGGTTCAGGTGAAATATGGAAATCATATTGGCTGCTTTATCCCCCAGCATATTTACACATCAAATTTATACCAGAAGCTTACTAATGGATATGCGGTTAAAGCTATTTTGCAATTACCTCTTTTTTTTTTGCTTTAGAACAATATTTTTTTTTTCTCCCAATTTTTGTTGCATTTTCTAAACATCGAGGAAATAAAACTGTTATCAATTATGCGAACGCTTTTATTATGTATTTGTTTTTTTGTTTTGAAAATTTGGTTGTGACTACCAAAGATGTATTAATAAATTTGTCCTAACTTATTGCAAATGATTTATTATGTATTTGTAAGCTCAAACTTTGTTGGCCAAAATAGAGTTATTGTTCCACTGGTGGTTTTTTTATATTTTTGAAACAATGTATCTAAATTAATCTCAGCAAATGAAATCCTGTATAGGGCTCAATAGATTGAAATATCAGATAATTCCAGGGAATCAGGACTGAAATTGCAAAATTAGAAAATATGAAGGATGGATTTCTTCTTCTCAGGTTCAAGATTGTTGTAACAATTATATTTGAGGACAGATACTTTTACAAATTCTAACATTTACATAATAAAATTCAATCTTTTTTTATTTAAATTAAAGGTTTTCAATACAAGAATCTTTTAGATACTATTGTCGAGAATGAACATGCATTTCTTCGAAGAGACATGAGAGGTCGCGATACTGCTGCACTAAGTCTGTAGTTCTCGAAAATTCAATCTTAATAGCTCACTTTCTCAATCGGTTACAAAATACGAACTTCGAAAAAAGGTACAACGACAATGATAATATTTGCATTTTTTTTATCTTCATAATTAAAATATGTTGTTCTTTGTTTCATAATTACCAAGTCTTTGAAGTTTGAACTATGATGTGAATATTGTGGGGGAATAATTGTAGAGGATGAAGTCATATTATAAATGGAGGTGATTGGTGGATTGGTACATAATTACCAAGTCTTTTTTAATTTAAGTTTTAACTTTTACCACCGACCCACTTAGCATTTTAAGTTATTATTGGTTTATTGGTTTATTGGTGATTGGTCTATTGGTTTTCTTTATTTATTTAATGAAGATTTTAAGTTATTATTTTAGATCAATTGAATGTTTATTTAGTGTGCGATTCCTCACCTAAATTTTTAATTAAATAAATTGTTTCAAATGGTACTGATTGGATGTCACATTATTAGAAAAATCAAGATACAATTACTAGATAATTTTAGGAAGCTTGACTAAACAAAAAGAAAATTATTATTTATTAAGTTCTGTGTTTAACTACATATAAAAATTTACTTGAGACCAAATTTCACATTTAATTTCTTTTCTATTTTTTAGATAAAAAAATATCAGTTGATTTTTTAAAAAATTTGAACGATCTGAAAAAAAAATTTTGTAACCTATTTAAAATTGTAAAAGAAACTTTAAAAAAATATAGTTTAATATCCAACTGCATATTGTTATGGAAGTATGTTAAATAGTTGGTTCGAAAAGAAAATTATAAAATTACAACACAAACGAGATTTAAGAGCATACCAAAGAAAATCTAAATCCTAAATATGGACGTCTCTGAATTCAAATTCAATGCAATACCTGAGCAAACAAATCAAAATTCAAATGCGGTTTTCTTTCATTTTATTCTCTTGTTTTTCTTTCTTCTTGTTCTAATTGTGGATTTGTTTTCTATTAAAATCAATTTGAAATAATTTAATTTTGATTATAAAATAATATGTTTATTGACTTTCTCTGATTTCTCTCTTGTTAAATGCCAAGTTAATGAAGGCATGTTTTAATTTATTTTACTAAAAAACAATATATAGTTATTTGCTATTCATTATTTTTGGAAGACATTATGTCATTATTAATATCGTTTGCATAAGTTAAAGAGATATTGAAATGGAGAATCAAGTGACAAATACATGACATATCATGCAAAATTCATCTCCCTTTTGTACACATACAAAACTTGTTGCAATGTTAATTTGTAATGAAGACTTGTATAATATATTTTTGATATTTTAAATATAATTGTACATAATCGCACGATTTTAAATAACCTTTAAAAATGCTTGAGACAATAATAAGGTATAAGAATATCACCTCTGAAATCAATTTAATTAGCTGGTACAGATATGATTTTAAATTTTAATTATATATATATATATATATATATATATATATATATATATATATATATATATATATATATATATATATATATATATATATATATAGAGTAAGGCTGGGGTGCTATGGATAGCATAGAGGCCTCTATGTTACGGCTCAATATTCAAGTTTTCAAAATCCAAATGGTCGATCCGAACTGTTCATCTTATTCTCCATATTAATATCTGCTTGGAGACCAAATTTTATAATTTTCTGAATTTTTTTACTATTTATTAAGCCACTTTGAAAATCGCTAATCCAACGGTTTTACTGTTTTTTTACCATTTATTAGATGAGTAAGGTTTGGGTGCTATGGATAGCATAAAGGGCCATCGTGCTACTATTCAATATTCGAGTTTTCAAAATCCAAACGGTTGATCCGAACTGTTCATCTTGTTCTCCATATTAATATTTGTTTGGAGATCAAATTTTACATTTTTTGAAAATTTTTTACTATTTTTTTAGATAGGTAGAAAATCAAATATATTAATGGTGCAGAATTTTTTAGATTAAGTGATTTTCTACTTAGCAAAAAAAAATAGTAAAAAAAAATTTCAAAAATGTAAAATTTGGTCTCCTACACATGTTAATATGGAGAACAAGATGAACGATTCGAATCGACCGTTTGAATTTTGAAAACTCAAATATTGAGCTGTAGCACGGTGGCCCTCTATGCTATCCATAACACCCAAGTCTTACTCTTATTAGATTCATAGGTCACAACATGGGCTGGATTTTGAAATGTGATCCTGTGTACACGTCTCATGCTTAACGAACTATCTCAGTCTTCTATTAATCCATATCCCCTTCAGAGCATTATCCGCTGCACAAGAAGATACAGAATTCCAAATATAGCTTCTTTTTTTAGAGATGCGCGAATTTCAAAGCTCAAATAATACTGTTCCCTACGTCACCCCCGAATAGGCACCAGACACGTTGGTCACGCAAAATATGAGATATCTCAGAGGATACTCACTCGGAAGTCGAAGCATCTGTTTTCAATCTTGCGTAGATCTGAGCGCCCAAAACAGTACAACTCATTGTGAAACGGGTTCACTTCTTACATTCATAGTTACAAGATTCGCAAATTAAACTCTAATAATTCATTTCTTTGGTGATGCCGAACTGAACGTCGAATTATTCGTTGACCGAACTTTAACTGAATTAAACCCGAATAATTCATGAATTTTATAAACTTTTTCTAAATTTTACGAATTATTCTCAATTTTTTTCCAAATTTTTCTTAGGACATTTTTTTTTGCTCTCTTGCAGGACTGAGATCTGTGGTTCAAATAATTCTGAATTATTATCAAATTATATCCGAATTATTCCCGAATCACAAATTTTTGACCTCACTGAACCGAACACGAATCATTCATTTGTCACTATGAATGTTTCACGTTTCCTTGAGTATGAAAATCACTAAACCCTAATTCAATTATGTGTATTGCAATAAATAATTATTTTTAACATATAAACAAATTAACAAAAAAATTATTTATATTTTTATTAATCTTCTTATTTGAGTTCAACAGAACAAATGAAATTTAAATTGGTTTATTTGGTTCGATTTTAATTTGATTGATAAGTTTTTTCAATCTGTTTGGTTTTATTTTAAAAACCGAATAAAATTTTGATTTATATATTTTATTTTATTTTTAACCGAACTGATAAACATCCCCAACTATGCATAGCACTAGGGGTGGAGCTAACAAGTATGAATGGGGGAGATCAATTTACCTCCATTTTTTTATATTTTTTATATTTATATATAATTTATATACAATTTAGTGTAAAATATCATAATACTGTAAAATTGACTCCATTATACACATAAAATTGTATATAATTAACCCTCGTATATATTTGATCCTCATAGTTCAAATGCCTGACTCTGTCATTACATAGTACTATAGCATCTCTTACATTTTTGTTCCATAAATATCATAAATTACACATATATATGAGATAGTGCAGATGTTACAGAGCAATATTAATCTTATTGAAGAGAACGAAAGAAATATCTGAGCAACCACCGATATGCATGGGACCCAAAAATCAATAGTTCTTTGTACGATATTTATACATGCAACAGTTCTCTCTCTTTGTCACAACTCACAAATGAGAGGGCAAAATAACCGTACTAATTGTTCATTAGTGCAAGGCAAGGTATATAATGACAATATATATGGTAGAGAGAGAATTTGAGGTTTTTCGTCCCTCTCTAACAGTGACGTCGCACCTCCAAATTGAATTAACTAATGAAGTCTCAGCATGCATTCATGCAAGGTGTCATGATATATGAAATTAATTATTGAAATATCAAAAGTTATCATACAAGTCTTAATTACAAATTAATATCAAATCAAGTTTTATATGTATATAATATGGTCAACACTCAAACAGTCCTATTCCGACACCCCCGCCCTCGGCTCCAAGATCTTCGTCGACTGATCCAAACAACTATCAAAGGTTCTTCTTCTTACTCAGATTACCTCAAACAAATGAAACACCTCGCTGACGAACTCGCCTCCATCGGCTTTTCGTACCCTGATGATAATCTGGTGACGGCTGTTCTCAATGGATTGGGGCCCGAATTCAACCCTTTTGTCACTTCTATCACTACCATCTCTCGATTTCAGCCATACTGTTTCACTTCTCTTCGAGGCTTACTACTGAGTTATGAATATAAAATTTGATATGCAAGCACATTTTAATATACCCATTATGTTAAATAGTTTGAATCAACTATTTAGATTTTGAAAATATAAAGTGTAATCCGGTGTCATCAAAAAAGATGTAATTGGATCCCTCCTCTGTTATATAATATATATCAATTATAAAATACAAGGTCAAAATAATGAATTTTATATTTAATTAGTTGGATCCATGCAATTCGGATCATGTCAAGACAAAAGGAACCAAAACATTTTTTTTACAACAAAAATATTTAGTATTCTGAGAATCCACGCAATTCGGATCATTTGAAGTTGATGTTATATATATAAGCTGAAATACTAGCCGGACTCCCTTTTAAGAGAATAAGTGAACATTTTTCAAATAAATATGAACTACTCATTTTAGATCAAACAATCCAAATCAAATATTATTTATTTTACTATTAAATGTAATACATAACAGGACAGTAACAATGATATATTTGATCATTAATTCAACTTTAAAATTTCAAGTTTAATATTTTCATAATTGTTAATTACAAATCATTTATAACTTGATGTAGCACTTTTAAACATATTGCTAAATTAATAATTGTTCCATATGCAGTAATTAAAATTGCAATTAATTGTCGCATCATATTTAATTTGAACATGATTTGAATGGACGTGTCTGTCTACCTGTCTTTATACTTTTGTATAACACCAGATCTACATCGTTCAATCTGGAGTGGACGGTGAAGATCTACCTAGTGCAATCCAGCTGGAGAGGAGAGGAACCGAACCCTTCTTTAGGCCAGAAAATGATAAATTCGGATCCTCTAAAGTAGCTCAAAGTTTGCGTTTATTTCCAAATTAGACCATCCGATAAGAACCTGGACGAATATCTCCTGAAGCAATTAACTGGAGGTGTCCTTTGCTTAGGAGATCCGAATCTGAAAATTATTGCAATGCTTAAGAAAAGAAATCCTCCAGTTATTCTGAAAATGGACATGTTGAAACTCAATACCCATTGAGACACTGGCGGTGAGGCTTGAGAGGGAGTCCTTACAAAATAGAAAAATTCTACCAATCGAATCCTATCCTCTGAGGTAACAGAATATTTATGTTTAGATCTGGACCGTCCGATCAAAATACGACCAATTCGATCCGAGGTGGAATGTACCTATATCCTCTAAGTTTAAATCTGTTTTGACACAATTAATATTATAAGAGTTTGTGCACTCAAATCTCAAACTAGAGTAAAGTTGAGTTACTTCATATGATCCCACTATCTCATTTAGAGAGAGGCTATGGTACTTTTACATTTTTCATACGATGATTATATTAAACAGTTCAATTCAACTATTCAACTGTTTAAAATTTTAAAAATGATAATATATATATTGATCTATAGTACGGACTGATCCTATGAGATAAAACTATACATCTGAGATAAAACAAATGTTACGGACACAAAATTGATCTTATCATGAAGAGAACAAAAGAAATATCTGAGCAACTATCGATATGTACATCTAACCTAGCCATATGCATGGGACCCATAATTCAGTCAATAGTTCTTAATTTGTACGATATTTATACATGCAACACAACAATCGGTATTTTGTATAATTCAGATTTTTGTAATGTAATTATTAATTGTGAAAATTGATGAAAATTGATGAATTTTTTAGTTTACATATATTATATGTGTATGTATACATAATATAATATATGTATAACATATGTATAATATAATTACATATAATTATATATAATTAAGATTTTTGTATAATTATATAATATAATATAATTATACAAGAACCTATATTAGTCTACATGCAAACTAAAAAATTCCACAATTAATAATTACACTACAAAAACCTAAATTATACAAAATACCAATCGTTGTACGTCTACCATCGAACAAAAACTTAAACTGAGTTTATGAGGCACTAAATGATGTTTTTTGAAATTCTGATGCTTCCGATGCGACAATGCCCGGTGTACCACTCGGGCAAAATCTGATCCGTCTCATTCTCGCCTTTCCGAAAAGTGCTCATATGCGCAAATCCGACTTTCCTGGCCAAACTTATAGATGTTTAAAGTTTTTTCTTGCGGTAGAATTTTGAAAATTCATAACTAATTGTAGAAAAATTCAAATAAATTGAAATTTGTATCAATTATGTGTATTTTTGAATGCTCTACATGCCGGTGTATTTTTTTATAGATACATATACATATATTATAAAAAAAAATCAAACCATGGATATTTTCTTTCTCCAAACTCTAAAAAAAAACAAAAAAACAAAAATTCGAGGCGCAAATTTTTTCTGCAGCCCAGAATAAAAATTCTGGAGCGCGGAAAAAACCTGGTTATTTTTAATAAAATATTTTTTTTGGGTATTTTAAAAAATCGGTTCAACACATAATGGGGACTGCTGAAATGTATCATGATTTTGATCATAAAAATTTAAAAAAATTGGGCAAAGGTTGTCAGTGAGAATTAGTCTCAGTAGCATTATATATATTTCAATGTTATGTGTGTGTCTGATGAAAATTCTTGACGAATATTATTGAATAGGGTAATTAAGCAAAACTGCGACACAAAATTGGGAGGATAAGACTCAATTTTGATAAGCAATGTCATCCTCTTAATTTGTGCTATAAGATAATGTGATCAAATTATAAACACCCTTATAATAATATAACACAGTGGGGAATGAAAATACTTGAGTAACGAAAATGTTGCCTCTTCAAGAAGTGATCTTTACTTTATCACATAATCTGTCACTTCTCTTTATCTCTCTATTATCTATCTTCATACTTTGCTTCAGCATAAAGAGAAGAAACTTCTCAAAAGGCCCCGAAAACTTGATACCTTCGCCTCCAAAGCTTCCATTCATAGGAAACATCCACCAAATAAGTTCTCTTTACCATCAATCTCTCTATTCACTGTCTTTGCAATATGGGCCCCTCATGCTACTTCATTTCGGTGAAGTACCATGGCTTATTGTTTCATCATCTGATATGGCATGTGCGATCCTGCGGACCCACGACCTCACCTTTGCTACTCGACCTTCTGTTGTCGCCTCTGACATCATCTTTTTTGGTGACTTGGCCTTTCAGCATTATGGTGACGATTGGAGGCAATTGAAAAAGATCTTCACAACCCATTTAATGAGTACCAAGAAGATTGCTTCTTACAAAACAATTAGAGAGGAGGAAGTTGGTAATTTGATTGCAAAGATCGGTGACCATGCCTCCATTTCGAGTGGTGATCCTATAAATTTGAGCAAGGTTTTGTTCTCATTCATGAATGATGTAGTTTTCAGGGTTGTTTCCGGAAAAATCATGATGGAAGAACAGATGTATGTTATGGTTCGAGAGCTTGTAGAAGAGAGTTTACATATACTTGGACAATTTAGTATTGGTGATTTGTTTCCTTCTTTGTTATGGTTAGAAAGGCTTATAGGATTAAGCAGGAGGGCTAGTAGATATAGAAAAAAGTGGGAATTGTTGATTCAAGAGGTAATTCAAGCTCATATTAAAAGTGAAGAGAATAATGACGGACACGATAATTTTGTTGCTATTTTACTTTCTTTGAAGAATGATTCAAGCATCAACTTTGACATCACCATGGATCAGATCACGGGGCTACTTGTAGTAAGCATTATTTATTTTCTGTTTTCTTTTTGGGAAAATTTCAAATTATTGAACTTACATATGACAATTAAATTATTCAGGATGCATTCGCTGCTGGAATTGATACAACATACATCACCATAGATTGGGCAATGTCAGAGCTTATCAAAAACCCTAAACATATGAAGAAGCTGCAAGAAGAGGTGAGGGGAATAGTAAAGCTTGGTGACATGGTCAGATCAGAAGATTTAGACAAAATGAGTTACCTAAAAGCAGTAATCAAAGAAACCCTACGGCTACATCCTCCTGGCACTTTGCTTGCTCCAAGGGAATCGATGGAAGAATGCGAAATAAATGGTTTCACAATTCCTAAAGGAACCAAAGTCCTTATCAATGCATGGGCCATTGCGAGGGAGGCAAAATCTTGGGAGATGCCAGAGGAGTTCATGCCAGAAAGATTCATTGGTAGGCAAGTGGACTACAAGGGCAACGACTTTCAGTTCATCCCGTTCGGAGCAGGACGGAGGATTTGTCCCGGTATATTGTTTGCTACAGTCACAGCAGAGCTTGCATTGGCAAATCTCATACACCGCTTCGATTGGGAGTTGCCGAGTGGAATGACAACGGAGAAGTTCAACATGAGTGAAAAACCAGGATTTACTGTGCATAGAAAGGATGAACTTCGTCTCCTTGTTAAAAATGTTCACACCTCATATTAGACACGGTTAATTATAGTGCCAATTTGAATCTTGTGATTGGAAATAAAGGCCTAAGGGCAAAATACTTTGCAAAAAAAATAAAGAAAGATTCCGCCTTAATTATTTGGAATAAGCGCGCGGCAGTTTATATAAAACAATATTGGTGGATTAGTTATATGTATATTACACACTTGTTTTGATTTATGTTTTTGAAGGTTCGCTTGTTTGATTTTTACAATAATAAATTTAACTATTTGCAATAACAAATTTAATTATGAATATGTCATTGACATATATATATATGTTGGTTTTATCCTTCGATTTGAATGATATTTGAATTATAAATGTGGACAGAAAATATTACAAGGATCAATAAGTTCACACAATGCACAGTAAGTGGATTTTAGATGAATTATACACATAATATTAATTCTATGTATATATTTCATTTTAGAGAAATAATTTTATGAGTATTTAAAGGTTTCTTATTGGATATTATCCGCTTGTTTTGGTAATCTTGTACCAATTCGGCTATGGAGAATTAAACTTCCTTCACACTACTTGAGCTCTTATGAGTATTTGAAGCTGATTTGATGGGTTTAGATTTGAGTTCACTAAGAAACTTGGTGAACTTAAGAACACCCTAGTTCTACTCATATATATAAACTGTATTAGGAAAAAAAAAAAAAATAACAGAGAAAAGATAGTTCTCAGTTCTCACCACTATAATCAAGCAAATTAAGCATCAATGAGTTCACATCTTCGTTTGAAGCCAATTCAATAAGGAACACCCAAGTTTTACTCTCAATAAGAGCCTAAGTGGTACTTGTAAATTAATGCAATCATTAAGTATATATTAGCCGCTTTATTATAATTGCATCATAATTATGCAAATATGCAATACTGACTAAATAACAAGTACCTGGACAAGCTACAGAACATGACAGGAACTGACGGGTCCTGATAATTTACAGACAGATACACCAAAAGATATCTTGAAACAGAGAAAGCAAAAGAAAGGGACATGTACAGAACTAAGATTGATGAGATCAGGTGTGTTCCTAAAATAGATAATTTGATTGGTTCACACATATTCTTGACATTGAAATTACCTTCATTTTAGCTTCTCCCTCTCCATAAGGAAAATAAACAATTAAAAATTAGGTTATAATATAGAGGAGGGATCAAGTTACAACATTTTTTGAGTTACAACAAGTTACAACAAGCATTATTTACATTTTCAAAGTTCAAATCGTCGATCCAAACTGTTAGATGTGATCTCTATAATAAAATGTGCTTAGAGACCAAATTTTATATTTTTTGGAATTTTTTTACTATTTATTAAGATGGATACAAAATTCAATGGTATGAATTTGACTAGTTTTTGTACCCACCTTAATAAATAGTAAAAAAATTCCGAAAAATGTAAAATTTGGTCTCCAATCACATTTTATTGTAGAGATCACATCTAACGGTTTGGATCGACGATTTGGACTTTGAAAATATAAATAATTCTTGTTGTAACTTGTTATAATTCAAAAAATGTTGTAACTTGATCCCTCCTCATATATATATATATATAGAGAGAGAGAGAGAGAGAGAGAGAGAGGAGGGAACCACTTACACCTTTTTTGGTGACACCGGATTACACCTTACATTTTCAAAATTTTCAAAGTCCAAACAATTGATCCAAACCGTTCAACATGATGAATATATTAAAATGTGCTTGCAGATCAACTTTTATATATTTTTTTATTTTTTACTATTTATTAAGTATTTTACAAAAGCACTGTTTTCAGACTATTGAATTTTTGTACCCATATTAATAAATAGTAAAAAAATTGAAGAAAAAAATAGAAAATTTGATCTACAAGCACATTTTAATATATCTATCATGTTGAATGGTTTGAATTAACTATTTGGACTCTAAAAATGTGGAATTTAATCCAGTGTTACTAAAAAAAGGTGGAAGTGAATCCCTCCTCATATATATCTATGAGGAGGGATCAAGTTACAACAAAGTTATCACAATTATTTTCTACATTTTCAAAGTCTAAATCGTCGATCCAAACCGTTCAACATGATCTCCACAACATAGTTAGTTATCAGGGAACCTATGACAAAAATGCTCCACAAAAAGATAAATTAATTCACAAATTGAAATCAATCATCTATATTTTAGAGGAGTCCCTTTGGAAATTGTAAATAACATTTTTTTTTATCAATATATTGTCAGCTGGCTACTTGTCAAGTGACCTTAAAAAAAAGAAATCAACCATCATGTGTGCAGAGTGGCAAAAGAAAAGAGAGTGATCAAATTACAACATGAAGTCCATGAATTCCAACAACTTCTGAAGAATCACCAGTATCATAACAATGCAACACAGTTCAACGGCTTTGTTGAGCATGGCGTGACCCGTCCGCCATTACACAAGAAGGTTGTGTATAAATAGGTTGAATATCCCAACGTTGGACATGGAAAATGTGGTAAAAAATGATAAATTTGATAAAGCTAACAACTTTGAGAAGAACAAGAATACTCTTTTTATTTTTATTTTTTTAGTTTGGAGGAGGTTACAGAGTGTTGTTTTATACTTTTATACAATAACAATTTAATTACTTTGAGTATTATGTTGCCCTTGTTATAGCTGCCACATACAGCTCATATATCTTTCTAATTACAACTGTTTATATATTTCCTTATTTTGTAATATTTTCTCCTTAATTTAATATCTCTAAACGAGGAAATATAAATCTAATCAACCTAAACTTCTGCTGGCGCATAAGTGAGCTGCTGGATTGATTGTGGCGCCTTTGACATGTGTATTCCAACAACAAAAAACCCTAAAAATATTTGGAAAAGGAGATCTATTTTCTTAAATCTGCCATATTGGCTTTGACATTGCATTGATGTAATGCATATCGAGAAAAATCTCTGTGAGTTTGTGGTGGGGATTGAATATTGCACTGACTATCTAGCCAGTGTAGAAAATATTGGCATTCCTAAACCTTGGCGTAAGGTGGATTCCAAGGAGTTAGGAAGCTTGGATTGAAGATTGTCGTTCCCACGACACAACTTTCTCAAGCAAAAATTGCAAAAAAGAAAAATCATATTACGGTGTTATATAAAAAATTTGAGAGCTTGATTACATAGTACGTAGTTAGAGTTCCACTATTTCGGTGTAAATGGGTTAAAAATAAGGAGGTGTTAAAGTTGATGCATTTATTATTACCAGAAATGGTATAAAGATGATACATTTATTCTTGAAAATGTCATCGGTACCAGTGGCACAACAGTGATGTAATTTCAATAAGCAATCAATCAAATATCAGGCTATTCAATTGTGTTTTACAAGCCATGCATTTATATTTATCAATCGTTAATAATTCATACTAATTCACTTCTTTTATATTGTGTTGTGAATTAAAATTATATTGCAGTATTTGACAATATTATTAAATAAGACAAAATACCCTACTGCCGATTGTTGCTTGTAGTCTGCATCGAGTAAATCTAATATACACTTAAGTGTACTAATGAACCCATACACTTAACTCTATGACCGTACGATTAACTTTGAGATTTGTGTAGATTTTTTAAAAGTCGTGTTACACGAATCTCAAAGCTAATCGTACGGTTCTAGAATTAAGTGTATGGGTTTACTTAAGTGTATATTAGATTTACTCGTCTGCATCAACATTGATTGAGGCATTCACACAAACCTCTGATAATTAAGCAGTCACATCCCTGTCAACATGAAGAGACATTGACTATGTCCACTATTGTCTGAAATAATTATTTATGTTAATTTGTTTAATATATATTGTTATTTAACTTTCTTGTTTTTGGAAAGATTAATATTATCATGCGTGTATATTAAAGATATATTATTATTTATATATATTTTACTTGTATATGTTGCTGGTTTGTTCTATATATGTTATTTAATGTGTATATATTTCTTTTGGGAGAATTTCTAGTGCTTTCATGTAAAATTTCAACATAGTCAATTTTTTCATAAAAACATCATAATATCTAATATTCTAATAAAATCTGAACATTTTTTTTATCCCCATTTATTTATTTAATCCTTCATTTAGTTATTTTAAAAATAAAATTGACAAGTATATATATCCTTCTTCTCTTCTTCTTTATTATGATCTGTCACTACCCACCGGTAGGAGCATTTTTCTATCAGAGGTTTGTGTGAATGCCTCTTCATGTTGACAGGGATGTGACTGCTTTAACTATCAGAGGTTTGTGCGAATGCCTCAATCAATATTTGATGCAGACTGCAAGCAACAATCAGCAGGGTAGTTTTGTCTTATTTAATTATATATATTGTCAAATACTGCAATATAATTTTAATTCACAACACAATATAAAAGAAGTAAATTAGTATGAATTATTAACGATTGATAAATATAAATGCATAGCTTGTAAAACACAATTGATAGCCTGATATTTGATAGATTGCTTTTTGAAATTACATCACTGTTGTACCAGTGGTACCAATGACATTGTCAAGAATAAATGTATCATCTTTATGTTTCTAGTAATAATAAATGCATCAACTTTAACACCTCCTTATTTTTAACCCATTTACACCGAAATAGTGGAACCCTAACTACTATGTAATCAAGCTCTCAGATTTTTTCAATAACAATGTAATATGATTTTTCTTTTTTGCAATTTTTGTCCGAGAAAGTTGTGTCGTGGGAACGATGATCTTCAATCCAAGCTTCCCAACTCCTTGGAATCCACCTTATGCCGAGGTTTAGGAATGTCAACATTTTCTACACTGGCTAGATAGTCAGTGCAAAATTCAATCCCCACCACGGCCTCACAGACATTTTTCTCGATATGCATTACATCAATGCAATGTCAAAGCCAATATGGCATATTTAAGAAAATAGATCTCCTTTTCCAAATATTTTTTGGGTTTTTTTTGTTGGAATACACATGTCAAAGGCGCCACAATCAATCCAGCAGCTCACTTATGCGCCAGCAGAAGTTTAGGTTGATTAGATATATTTCCTTGCTTAGAGATATTAAATTAAGGAGAAAATATTACAAATAGTAAAAAAAATTTCAAAAAATGTAAAATTTGGTCTCCAAACACATATTAATATGGAGAACAAGATGAACAGTTCGGATCGACCGTTTGGATTTTGAAAACTCGAATATTGAGCCGTAGCACGGTGGCCCTCTATGCTATCCATAGCACCCAAGCCTTACTCTATATATATATATATATAAAAAGAGATGGACTTGGGTGAGACGCGGAGTATACGCGTTTGATGCTCCATAGTACAGTTTAACCATTTTGAAAATTCAAACAACCGATCCGAACTGCTCAACACAATCTCCATATTGAAATGTGCTTGGAGACCAAATTTTACATTTTTTGAAATTTTTTTACTATTTATTAAGCAATTTTGAAAGTCGCTGATCTGATGGTCCAGAAAATTTTACTGTTTTTTACTGTTCACAGCAAAACAGCAACTTTCAAAAATGCTTAATAAATAGTAAAAAATTTCCAAAAAATGTAAAAATTAGTCTCCAAGCACATTTCTATATGGATTAAACATCTAACAATTCGGATCGGTCATTTGGACTTTCAAAATGAAAATACAGCGTGAAATATAAACGCGTATACACCGCGTCTCACCCAAGTCCATCTCATATATAAATATATATAACCTAATTTTTAATTGTTTATTTTCCTTATGGAGAGGGAGAAGATAAAATGAAGGTAATTTCAATGTCAAGAATATGTGTGAACCAATCAAATTCTCTATTTTAGGAACACACCTGATCTGATCAATCTTAGTTCTGTACATGTCCCTTTCTTTTGCTCTCTGTCTGTTTCAAGATATCTTTTGGTGTATCTGTCTGTAGATTATCAGGACCCATCAGTACCTGTCATGTTCTGTAGCTTGTCCAGGTACTTGTTATTTAGTCAGTATTGCATATTTGAATAATTATGATCGCTAATATATACTTAATGATTGCATTAATTTACAAGTACCACTTAGGCTCTTATTGAGAGAATGAGAGTAGAACTTGGGTGTTCCTTACTGAATTGGCTTCAAACGAAGATGTGAACTCATTGATACTTAATTTGCTTGATTATAGTGGTGAGAACTGAGAACTGTCTTTTCTCTGTTTTTTTTTTCCTAGTACAGTTTATATGCATGAGTAGAACTAGGGTGTTCTTAAGTTCACCATACTTCTTAGTGAACTCAAGTCTAAAACCTGTCAAATCGGCTTCAAATTTTATCACCATTTGATATGTTATCAAATTATTTTATATCTCCAAATTTAATACATTACTCAATTTAAGCTACAGTGAATCTTTTTACAATTTTACTTCTCCAATTTTGATAAGATAAAATATTATTTTTTATTAGTATGTTCAGGTTCGTTCTTAATTTCGTTAATTACATAGAAAACATATATTGAGGAGGGATTTTAATAATATCTCATTTCTTATATTATGCACATAGATGTCCTGATACACTAATGACTATGATTGAAAGATGAAATTTCATATCAATCCTCCAATTAAATAATATGTTTTATTTTGATTAAATGCATCTTTTTTATGTGTAGAAGTCTAAATTTAGTTAGAAACATACTCGCCACACGATATGTTATAATTAAAATTGAATAGAGGGCAAAATTAGAAAGAAAATTAGTTTATTCATTCCCTTATTTCTCCTCTTCAGTTTTCTCCCTTGCCTTATTTCCTTATTTAAGAATCATGTTGGATGATCAATTTATTTTTAAGAATATCAAATACGGACATCCTTTAAAAATATTTTATTAACACTTGATATCTCCAAATTTAATACATTACTCAATTTAAGATATTTTTACAATTTTTCTTGTTCGATTTTGATAAGATAAAATATTATATTTTATTAGTATATTTAAGTTCGTTCTTAGTTTCAGTTGTTAATTATATGGAGAATATATATTGAGGAGGGATTTTAGTAGCATTAACTATAACTAGTGCTGCAAAATGGAGCAACTAATTTATTAATACGAATTCACTTTTACTAAATATTTTTTGTCCTTTTGGCTTTGACTATGGGATGTATATATTTCTACAAATCATTTGGTTATTTTTTAATCAAATCTCTTTACTTGCATCAAAATTTGAAATTAAAATTGTAAATTAAAATTTTGATCTACTTCATTTTATAGTATGTTTACATTGTAACGCACGGGTACAATACTAGTATTATATTATGGACTTAATTACAGGTGCAAAGGTAGGAGAGTTGTTAGTAATCAGTCTACATCTATAAATGGAAGACGAGTGTAACTAGCGATCTGAAATTAAGTTATACATGCATATACACAAACTTCAATTATCTCTTCCTTGCATAAATGGCTTTAAGCTTTGCACTTCCATCTTTCATCCCGGTTCGCCAGTCACATATGAGAGTGGTTTCTTGTAGTGTAACATTATGTAAAATATATATATTGAAATTGATAACTAAAAATAATATATGAACTGTTTGAATGTATTTTTAGTGAGTAAGTAATATTTAAAGAATAAATATCATTTTTCTGAACTGATTAATCATGAGGAATAAGTTACTTGAATGTGATTTATTATTAAATTGGTAATTTAGAATTATGTTTGACTGATATAATAATTAGTTGTTAATTCAAATGTCTAAAATATTTTGAAAGGAATATTTGAAAATTAGAAATTGAAATTTCATGAGATATAATATACATAGGATTGATGCTTGTAAAATATATATATAATGTGTTCTTTTATTTACTTTTGCCCTCATGTACAAAATTGAAAAAATGTAAAGGTAAAATATGTAAAACGAAAATTTCTTTGTTTTTATTGGCAAATGGGACCCACAGGAGACTATTCCTGTCTCTTCTATTTTCTTCTTTCCCCAATTATCCCCACCGACATATATCTCTCTCTCTCTCTTTTCATTTTATTTTCTTGTTTTCTTTCAATGCAACAGGAGAGCTCTCTCTGGCCGTTTGAACAGTTGATTGGATAGATGTTGCTGTCTTTCTTTGCTCCCTATATTCAACGATGGCACTAGGTATATCTCTCTCTCGGTTTTACTTTCTCTCTAACCGACCTAGGGTTTGTCGGTTTTGTAACCTTGAGACTTGAGTAAGCAATCTATTTGGTGCTATAAACAGAGTTGAGCTCTTGTTGATTGATTGAAAATCATTTACTTTATTTTGTTTATCAAGTTATTACCCGCTAGCATGTTTGGTTATTGAACTTGAGTTTGTTCTTGTTGATTTGGTTTGCAATCTCTAAGAAGTATGAAGATTGTTAATTTGATTGAATTCTTGGTTTCTAACATAGAGCTCAAACCATAATTTGTACCTTACGGTACCAAGCTCAAATGATTTTGTGTCAATGAATACTATATTGTCCTTGTTATTTGATGCATCTAAAATAATTGAAGGGGGATTAAGTTATGCTGATACATGTACCAACATATAATTAAGTTAAAGGGATTAAGGAAACAATAGAATAAATGATAAATGAATTAACATAGGTACTGTTATAAATTATACAAGATGATGGGATAGTTATACATGTGCTTTATTATACACATATTGGTAAATTTAATTGATTTCGATCCAAAGAGCAAAATTAATAGAAGATGTATATATAAACATACTAAACTAAATTATTGAATAAACACATATTGAGGTTAAATATTGAAACAAGTAAATTGATCGTTATACAAAAATATATGTGACAAGTATTGATTAGAATATATATAATTATGATATAGGCATACTTACGGAAGAAATTGGTGAGAGGAATATGCAGGAAGAACATATTGCTATAGATTTTACCTATTGTCCGACGATAACAGATGCGAGGTTATTGGATTAGTCTAAGATTCATGACTAGGAATTAAATTGTTAGTCAAAAAAATGCTTTCGGGTTATAATTGACAACAAGACCATCTAAAGACATGAGATTTTGATTTATTTTATCTGATAAGATGCAGAGCATATTTCTCTAGTATCATCCACTATAAGGGCGTGTTCGCGTGAGTTACTGTTCATGTGGGAAGAAAAAAATTCAGTTCAGTAACCAATAGTTCATTTTGGCCCATATCCCAAACCCGTTTCCAATCCCATGTATCCACCGATAGTTCAGGTAATTCTTATTAATTATTTGGGATGTGGTAAAAAAAAAATAATTGATGTTATTGGCAATGCATAAAAATATCTGTGCCTAGTGTTACGTATATTGAATGGTAAATAAACGCAGTAGAATCATTGCAATCCCAGATTGGAGGTGTGACATGTAGACTCCGTATTTACACAAATTTACAGTCTCCTGGGGTTAATGTTTGAGAGACACTTGGGACCCTATACACCGACCATATGGCATGATAACTTCATACAGTCACAAGATAATGGCGACCAACATGTAAGCAAATAAACATATTAGTAAAAAAATTTCAAAAAATGGAAAATTTGGTCTCCAAGTACATATTAATATGGAGAACAAGATAAATAGTTTGGATCAGTTATTTGGACTTTGAATCAGTGATTTATGGTCCAATGCACCAAAATGCTTATGCATTGCAATGCGCCATAGCCCATCTCTCTCTCTCTCTCTATATATATATATATATATATATATTTGTTTTTTAAATGATTTTTAGAAACAAAACATCAATTGCTTCTACATGCTGTTTCATCTCCCTATATATGCATGTACATGTGTCATTAGTCATTACTGTTTTTGTATCTAAAGAAACTAGATCATTTATAGATACTTCTTGCTTTGTTTTTGTAGATGGAACAGGGTAAAAACAAGGAAAGAGTATGCAAGCTTAAGAAAGTGGTGCGTCAAATGATATGCAAGGAAGAGTTGCTGAGGGATAAGGTAGACCTTGTTGATACCTTGCAACAGCTCGATCGAAGTGGCTTATCATTTCAAGGACGAGATAAACTATGTATTTACTAACATCCATGAATCAATGCTTCATTACCTTAATTATGAAGTAGCCTTGCTTTTCAGACTTCTCAGCAATCAGAATGCATGGATTTAGTGTAAATGAAGGTTTCATTTACAACTATTATCATTTAAGTACCTTCATTTACGCTAAACCCATGCATCCTGATTCCTGAGCAGTTTGAAAAGGAAGGCTATTTCATAAAGGTCATGAAGCATTGATTCATGGATGTTAGTAAACACAAAGTTTATCTCGTCCTTGAAATGATAAGCCAATCCGAGCTGTTGCAAGGTATCAACAAGCTCTAACTTATCATCTGAGGTGGAGCTAGACTTTCTGACTATGAGAGTCAATCGTAAATAGAGATCAATCATATAAAATTTTGATGCTACAAATGGGGATCAATTTACCGTATCTGTAATATTTTACTCTAAGATTATATAGAAAACTGTGTATAAATACAAAAAAATTTGAAAAATAATAGAGGTCAATTATATTGATCCTCATTGACTTTTACTCTTTCGGCCTCTACATATCATGCAAAATTCATCTCTCTTTTGTACACATACAAAACTTATTGCAATGTTAATTTATAATTAATTAAGACTTGTATTATACCTTTTGATATTTCAATTATAATTATACTGAATCGCACGATTAAATAACCATTAAAAATGCTTGAGATATATAATAGAAAGGTATAAGAATACCACCTCAGAAACCAATTTAATAAATATATGAATCTACCGTATCGAATTTAAAATATTCCATCAATTATCAAAATAGTGAGAATATTACAAATGGTGCCTAACCAACAAAGTCTCTACTTCCCCAGGAATCCATGCCACGCCAGGTACCTGAGGTGCAAGGAGAAAATTTGGACCGTTCTTTTAACTTGGCACAAATCCCAAAGCAGATTCCTACCGTTCCAATAGGCATCGGATTGAGTTTGATCCGGCTGAGATTAATTTGAGACGTCTGTTTATTCAAATTGTACCTCAGGTACCTTGGGTCCGAATCCCCTAAAGTAACTCAATCTTTGAGTTTTGGATTAAGACCGTTCGATTCAAATTCGTCGCTCGAGATTGTTTTACGATTTGAATTCATCTCTCGGAATGTGTGCACTCCACTTCAAAATAAATTATCACGAATTCGAATCAGATGGTTGCGATCTAAAACTCAAAGATTGAGTTACTTCACTGAATATGAACTCTGGTACCTGGGGGGACACGGACTCCACCCAGGCTTCACCAAAAATCCAGACATTACAAACAGAGAAATAGAACAAAGACCTCAGCGCAGGCCTCTATTTGGTAAATTGGGCCTAGTTTTATTGGGCCTGGGCCTTTCTATTTAATTCGAAGATAGGCACACATTTTTTTAATTGTGATTGCTAATTTTCATACAACTAGAATTATTGTGTCACTGATTATCGACTAGCAATTTACCTAGTTATTAAGAGAAAAATCAATTACAATTTACAATAAAGGGGCGGTACTCGTCCTTTATTCGAAGCCTATGAGCTTTACTATTGAACTCAGAGCCGTTGAGCTCGCCCTGGTAACATTTTCTGTGTCAAGGTGATACCCAAACTGCATTTCTTATCATGCTAAGTGATTTGTGCTGGACAATATGGAAGCTAAGGAATGAAATGTGTTTTCACCATGTACCAAAAAAATCTTTTAAAACTATTGTCATGCTCATTATCTCTCTCATTACTTATTGGTTAGGAAATGTTAAAAGATCAGTGAGCAATTTGATGGCCTTATGGATGCCGGAAGACTTTGATGCTATCCCTCTCCAGATCTGGAATCCGACTGAGGAAGAGATGCAGATGGTGATCTATAAAGCCCCCTGCGATTCCTCCTCCCCTTCTCCTGCATAGAGAGTGGAGCAGTCGTGCTTCACATTCGCTTATGTGTTTTTGTTGCAGATTTGTTGCCTTTTAAATGCTTGAGTGGTTGTAATCTATTTTGTGGTATGTTGTTATATGCTTTTTAGTCTAGTACTCATGCTGGTGGGGAACAGTATGTTTTGGTCTCTTGTTTGTTTGTAACTCAACAATTTCTGAAATGAAACGGGCAACAGCCTTTTATCAAAAAAAAAAAAAAATTCATAGTTTAGACTTTGACTTGACTAATTAACTATTATACCTTTGACCGAACCTTAACTTACATATTTATATCAAAGGTGTTTTAGAATTTTGAAAGGTGTCGTTAGGGATAACAAAGTGGTATCAGAGGTTTTCTAATTGTGGTATCAGAGGTCAAACGCAGAGGTCATGACCATTGAGGTCTTAAATTTAATGGAAATATTTATCAGAGGTCGAACACAAAGCTCTTAAACTCCTTTTGAGCATTTGACAACAACTCGGGATTTTCTATAATTTGTGTTTTCGTTTTTAGTTATTTAAATAATGGATATTGTACTGCTACATTTTGATATTAGATTATGAGCAGGGGCAGAGCACAACTTTGAACTATGAAGGTCAAACACATATGAGATTAATTATATAAAAATTTTGCTATGTGAAATGAGAATTAATTTTACAATACTGTACAATTTTACTCTAAATTATATACAAAATCATACACAATTAAAAAAAAATAGAGGTCAATTGACTCTCATTCTCTCGTCTTCCCTCTGCCTCTAAGATCATGAGAATATATATTTAAATAATGGATGTTGTACCAATTGAGAAATATATTAATTAATTATTTTTCCTTTTATTTTTCATTTTGTAATTTAAACCATAAAAAATTGCAATATTTTTTATAGCGTCGAGTATTTCTCAAATTTTGCAATTGACACATCACCTGAGGTACGGTAACTGTTTGTTCCAAAATGATAAAAGCATGGAGATGGCAAGGTTAGAGTACAATGCTAAAGATTATAAACTTTTGTATCTTGGCATGCAATTTTGCATATAATTGGGTTTTTTTTTTTTGTAAATTTGAGAAATATTAGATTATTTATTGGGAAGTAGTGTAAATGTTGCTTGTTGCAAACCAACTTTTCGGTTCGCTAATGACAAATTTTTAAGTTTGTTTTTGGCTCAGAATTTTTTAGTTATAGGTTTTGTTTTCATTTATTGATGATTTTAAGTTATTATTTTAGATCAATTGAGTGTTTAATTTTTTTTATTCAATTAAGTTTCTAAAACTTTCGGCACTAAATTGTGTGTGACTCCTAATCTAAATTGTTAAAATAAATTGTTTCAAATGGTACTGATTGAATATCACATAAAAATCAACATACAATTATTAACAAAAATTAGGGAGCTTGACTAAACAAAAAGAAAAATTCACGACATTGATTCTTCATTCAACTACATATAATTTTTAGATAAATAAAATATTAGATGATATTGGCGGGCCGCCATTTATCGTTGTGGTCTCTATCAAAACTAAAAACACATCAAATTCAATTGATTTTATAATTATTGTTTAATATTTTTTAAAATTAGAAAATCACGTGTGTCGCCATGCATAACGTTTAGTCACATGAGTGTGATTTTGTGAGTCGAAGTTTTGAACTTTTATTTATAAATAACAATATCACCAATTGAATGAATATTTGATTATCTTCTTATTCTAATTTGAATTTAAGTTGAAGTTTCTTGAACTTGAATTGAATTTCTTGTTCTAATTAATTGTTGATTTTCGCACTTGAAAAAAGATATTTAAATTCGTTGATTTTCTTTGATGTCTAATTGTAATTTGCATAAACATATACAATATTAAATACATAGTTAACATATATAGACATTTTTTTTTCTTTTACTAAAGAAATAATTATTTTTATTTACTATTGATTATTTTTGTTCAGACAATAGGTTTGCACAATTTAAAGAGATATTAAATGAAAAATCAAGTGACAAATACATGACATGTCATGCAAAATTCATCTTTTGTACGCATACAAAACATTTCGTGATGTTAAATTGTAATGAAGACTTGTATAATATATTTGATATTTTAAATATAATTGTACATAATCGAACGATTTTAAATAAGCTTTAGAAATGCTTGAGACAATAAAAAGGTATAAGAGTTTAATAAAAATATTAATTAACACATCACTTATTTATGGTCAGGATCAAACATCAAGTCTAAACTATTCTATTAATTATCAAAATAATGAGAACAACACTAATCATTAATAAGTAAATATTAAATGCTAAGACCGTTTTTCTGATTATAATGTTCATAGAGCTGGACATTACTATATGAGTGATGTGTTTATATGCAAAATTTATATTTTGAGTTATTTTCATACCAACTCACGCGGTAAAAAATATTGAAAAATGAATGTATTAAAATTAAATTAAAAACTTTAATATTTGGCAGCTTAACTTGATAGTAAATAAATTTAAAAAATTATAAATGTGGCATAAAAACAAACAACTAATTAGATTAGTTTGGATTCATTATTTGAAGTCGATTAAATTTTTCAAATGGATATGAACTAATCATTTTAGATCAAACAATCCAAATCAAATATTATTTAGTTTACTTATGAATATAATACAAAACAAATATGTCAGTAACAATAATATATTTGATCATTAATTCAACTTTAAAATTTCAAGTTTTATATTTTTATATTGTTAATTACAAATCATTTATAACTTGATGTAGCGCTTTTAAACATATTGCTAAATTAATAATTGTTCCATATGCAGTAATTAAAATTGCAATTGTTGCATCATATTTAATTTGAACATGATTTGAATGAACGTGTCCGTCTACCCGTTTTTATACTTTGTATAACATTAGATCTACATCGTCCAATCTGGAATGAACGGTGAAGATCTACCTAGTGCAATCAAGTTGGAGAGGAACCGAACCCTTCTTTAGGTCTGAAAATGATAAATTCAAATCATCTAAAGTAACTCAAAGTTTGAGTTTGTTTCCAAACCATCCCATAAGAGCCTGGACGAATATCTCCGAAAGAATTAACTGGAGGTGTCCTTTGTTTACGAGATCCAAATCTGAAAATGATTGCAATGCTTAAGAAAAGGATACCTCCAGTTATGTTAAAATGGACATGTTGAAACTCAGTGAGACTTTGGCGGTAAGGCTTGAGAGGGAATCCTTGTAAGATAGAAAAATTCACCAATCGTGTGCTTTGCTCTGAGGTAACAGAATATTTAAATTTAGATCCCAACCATCCGATAAGATTCTGACCAATTCGATCCGAGGTCAAACGTAAGGAAACTTCAACATTCGTGCGGATTCTGATAAGACGGTCCAGAACTTACGTTAAATATTCTGTTACCTTAGAGGCTACTGAGTCTCACAGTTACCAAGGCGCGACCTTATGTTTTCAAAATAGAAATTTTTTACGAATCGAGT
This sequence comes from Carex pumila, assembly GCA_033356055.1. NCBI lineage: Eukaryota > Viridiplantae > Streptophyta > Magnoliopsida > Poales > Cyperaceae > Carex > Carex pumila. Next base: position 27,632 of record JARJHM010000122.1, on the reverse strand, counting down.
CCTATCCTCTGAGGTAATAAGATATTTAAATTTATATCCAACCATCCGATCAGAATCTGACCAATTCGATCCGAGGTAAAACGTACGGAAAACTTTAACATTCGTGCTATTTATAATCGGACGGTGTAAACCTAAAATCAAATATTCTGTTACCTCAGAGGATTCGCACTCTCACCAAGGCGGGAGCTTATGTTTTTTTGTTTTTTCAGATGTGAAACTTCTCTTTCACACTCGTAAATTAGAAGAGAGAGAGTCGCTGATCGCTTTCTGTCAATCTTGCGATAAGCTGTGAAAATGGAAGGGAAATCGATTCATTCTCCAAATCTTGATTCAATTTTTGCGCCTAAATCCGACGATTTCAAATACATATGCAGTCTCAGTACAATTTTGGTTGCTACAATTCAAGAAGTGAAAGATCGCGTATCCCAAATTGAGCTCATCTTTTGTAGCCAGCTCTTCCCCAAATTCCAATCGAATTCAAAATCATTCCAGAGAAAGCAAGAGGAGTGGAAGGAGAGAGAAACCAACCTGTCGAGTCAAATTGAAGAACTGAAACTCAGTTTGTTGAAGGAGAGAGAGGAAAGGGATAAGCTGTTGAATGAGATTGAATGTAAAGATCAAAGTTTGGTTACTGAACAAAGCAAGAGAAGAGATATGGTAAGAGATTTTGGTACACTTAAGGACAGGTACAATAGTTTGAAATCTCAGTATACTTACCTAATTGGGAAATTGGAGGGTAATTCAGGAAATTTGAAATTCTCTGAAAGAGCAGTAGAGGAGAAAAAGGTGAAACCCCATTCTTCTAAGAGAAGCTATGAAGGCAAGTTACTATTTTGCATATATACACCTTTTCATTTGCATATTTCCAAGATACTTTGCTGTTAGATAGAAATTATTGTAATGCAGTAGTGTAAATTTGGTGTATTTTTTAGTACTAGAACACAAATTATAGATATTAAACCTTAACCCTTGGTGTGTGAACGCTCAAACGGCGCAAGCCTTGGGAGAGCTCGCTCAGTCGGCACGAGCTGCCTCCGAGTAAGACATACCTTGGGTGTCTCCCCGACCCAAGGGCCGGTCGTCCAGCTGAGTGCTTGCTACCACGCTCCCACTCCGTTGCTTACCTCATGAAAAGGAGTTCACTTACTCATTCTTTTGGCTGCTGCATTGCTGACTTGTTTGCTCGTTGAATATTTCACGTGTATTCATGCCACGTTGCCTCACAGGAGTGGTAGTCAAACCCTAAGCAAGATAATGAATTTGTAAAAAAAAAAGCTAATAGGGGTGGTCCATCCAGTTCTTTGGTTAGTGTACTAGTACCAGTATAGAAAAAATATACTCTACTAATTTACTTGTATGTATTTCTCTAATTTTAGATTTTACTAACCTAAGTCTCAATTCCTTTTTAATGTATTTTTCAGATTTTGATGAAATTGATACGAAGGAAATCAGTCCTTACACTGAGCTGAGAAAACCGAAGCTTAGTCTCAATTCAATGTCTACTTCCACTCGATCTCCCCGAAACTGCATTTCTGGTAAAACCAAATTAAATTTTTTGAGTCCCTTTAGTATGTTTCAATTCTAGTTCTTACAAGTATGGTGTCTTGTGCTTTGTTTTAAATTGAACTATTAAGCTTCTAATTACATCTGTAACCTCAGTATCATCACTGTTGGATCAGGTAATGGTAAATACTTTGCCTTCTTTGTATATGCATCTTAGCTTGAATTGTATATATGCGGGGTTTATTAAATGCACAGTTGGCCATTAAACCCTAGAATATTATTTTGCTGTTTGGTTGCTGATATTGCTTCTTATTGCATTAGGTATAATATTATGTTTTTCTTTCAGACAACAAAGATAAGATAACATGGTGTCAAACCAACAAAGAATCTACTTCACCCAGTCCTCACCCAAAATTCACTTTGATTAAACTAACAGAAATCTTATCGGGTCAAAAACGACCCACCACATGGAGGGACACTAGGGCGAATCAGAAACCAGGTGGGGCTGACCCGGACCCACATGACGACTTCCTTGATACACCCATTGAGATGGCACGGAAATCAAAGCCTGACATTAGTAGCACTAGTTCAGCTCGTGGTGCTCTAGTGCCTCGAGAAACATGCAGAGATAAACTTGCTGTCGAAGAACCAACAGTACGTACTTTATTTCAAAACACAAACTTAGTAGTGTCTGACACTCTGGTACTGCTGTTCAGGTGTAGAGAGCAAAATACATAAATGTAATTGGAGGCCAAATTTTACAATTTTTTAGAACCTTTCTACTATTATTTAAATAGTTGCAAAATCACTTGATCTAAAGATTGTTGACCATCTGAAGGTAGTGATTTTCTACCTATCTAAAAAAAATCATGTTGAGTTGTTCGGATTGATGGTTTGGACTTTAAAAATGAAGATATGGATCCATAGTACCATAGCCTCACTCTTAACATTATTTATTGAAAAGAACATGAATCATAAAGTAGACTTACCTAAAATCTGAACCTTATCCATTCGAGCAGGGTAACCTCAAAACCAATCTGATCAGATCCCAGAAATCACCTGACCTGAAATTGATCTGACAAAAAGTTCAATTTTTCTCAAAACTGTAGTGACCTAGACCTGAAAATGATCCAACATGAATGACCTAAGGCAAAACTTGATCTGTTTTCATTTCTGAAAGTAACCTATGTGCCATCTCTAGGTACTAGTATTTGCTAGCATTGCTTGTTACTGGTATTTGGCCTTTTAATATTTGATACCAAAATCGCTAAAACCTGACTGGTACATGTAACAATCTGTTCAACCCGAGTCTGATATAATTTTAACCTGATAATATCGCTTTCAGGCTTTTCAGGTTCCACCGCCACAAGATATGGACTTTAACAACTCAGATGAAGAGACTCAAGATTTGACCTCAAACAAAATTTCAATTCAAAATAAAGAAAAGGGTTTCAAATTCATCGAGCCGGTAAGAAAGAAAGCTGAGCGAGAGAATTTGAAGGGGATTGAGTGCAAGCAGTGCAAGAAATTCTATGATGCAGTTTTACCTAAAGACGGGGAAGGGAAAGAACAATGTACTGATGGTATCGGTACCAGTTTGAAATGCGAGCATCATGAGGGGGTGTCAAGGCATCGGTACCGGTACGCTCCTCCTATGACACCCGAAGGTTTTTGGAATATTGGGTTTGAATCAGAAATGTGAAAAAGAGCAAGTCCATACGATTTATTGTTAAACTCAATTCTTTCTGATAAAAGTCGTATTAATACTCTTATGTAACTTGGTTAGTACATTGAATGCTGTTTTTTTTTGGGCTGGTGTCATTTGTAGATTTCTATCAGTCATTTTTATTACACAATTAGCATTTAAAGCTTCTAAGATTTACATAAGTTAATTGTTATTATAATAATTGAGATGTGACACCATGGGGGGGTTGAGAGTCCGGATCATCTGAAGTAACTCAAAATTTCAAGTTTAGATGATGTAGACTGTCTGATCAGAATCCCCTCGGTCCTGATCTATACTCAAAATTTGAGTTAACTTGGGTGATATGAAATCAGATGTTGATGCATTTTGGTTTATCATTGTCCTTTGAGATTGGTGCATAAAATATTTGATCGGTCACAGATCAACCAAAATTTGAGATATCATTAGCTTCATGAAACTTGGGTGGATATGGTTCTTATACATTATTTTCTTTTCCAAATTAGATTGTTGGAGTTTGGAGAATTAAATGTAATTAAGGTGGTAGATAAAATCTTCACGGGATGAATAAGCAAGTCAAACAATCCAACTCGATATATTCATCATATATAATATAGCATTGAATGGGATCCATTAGTGACGGTTGTTGGATGCTTCAATTGAGATCTCTCTTCAACCTATCTATTTTCAAATGCATGTCCGGGCTGTCCCCTACTGATTACAAAGTAAATTTGATTTTTCCTTTATTTTAGGAGTGTGGTTGTAAACTTGTAATCCTTGCATTGCTAGGAGAATACTTGTCTTAGATAAATTTTGGATTGGATTGGATTCTCTCCAATGTGAGTAAAATATCTCGGGTAGTCCTTGGATAGCTTAACACGTTCATTTCAGTCACAACGGTCCAGATACGTCTGATGCATTACATGCACAAAAGCATTAATGGAGAAGATCGAGCAGAATCGGTAAAAACAGGGACAGTACAAACTACAAACTCTGGTTGAAAACCAAACCCGTGACTGTCAGACTGATCGAGTGAGCGAGAAGAGAATGCATGGACATTGCACCGCTAGACCGTTTATTGCTTTCCTCAATCTCATCTGTCACGGGACGTCTAATTTATGTATTTATGTTACCCATTTTTTGTCTGGTGTGCTGTGTCGTTGAATCAAATGAAGGTGGATTGGTTGTTTTTTGGGTCAACCGGGCCCAATCCGGTCTGGTCTATTTTCAAACGAATCTCAAAACCTGGACTGGACCAGTCCGATTCGATACTCAATATCCCTAGTGCTAGATCTACTTCCTACCTTCTTGGCACCAAGGGGCTTTGCTCATTTATGTCTTCCTCTGCAATTAATTACACTCATTGCAAAGAGTAAGGAATTTTTTTTTTTCTTCTTTAAGGAATGTAGCATTTAAATATTTGCAGTGTTAATTTGAATTTGTCAAGTCAACTTAAAAATGAAGCAAATTATGTTGCTAAGTTAATTCTATGACCTATCTCTTTTGTAATTTTGTCAAAACTGAATAAAAAATTACAGTTTTCATAATTTAATTTACGTCTTTATGTAGCTCTTTCGTAATGAAACAGATAGAATTATCCACTTTTATCAAAAATAAAATGCACTATAAATAATTTGAATACCTAGTGTTAAATCTCAAGCCTAAAAAATAGAACACAAAAGCATGGATACTATGAAAATAATGTTAAAGTTGTATTCATATTGACATTTCATTAAACAAATTCAAATAGTGAATGAATATTATATAGAATAAAAGTCAAATTTCAAAACCATATCAACACTAATCTAAGCTCAAATTGGATACATAATAAATACATACAAATATGTACATTTGACACTAATAATAAAATACAAATAAGTATTCTAAATAATAACAAAACACTCACAATTATAAATTAATAACAAACTTGTATAAGCCATTTGGTATTCATAATAAACAAAAAGTATAAAATATATATGATTTTTTTTAATAAATATGAAAAGAAAAATAATATGATTTAAGATAACTCCATAAAATCGGATATAAAATAGTATAGGCATCGACTTTTAAAAACCTATATAGTTTACTTTTTGTGACACAGATTTCATTTGCACCAATTTCAATATTCAACGGTATAATTTCATATTTTTAGAATCAGGGATATAACAGAGGAAGAAGAACTTCATAAGCAGTTACCTACTATACTAACAAAGTCGGTCCTTTAATTCTTTGTCATTTTTTACTTCTCCAACCCGTGAATCGCCGCCTCATCCATGAAAAAAAAATACAATATTTTATTTCAAGATTTTCATCATTTTTACTTTTTTTTTCTTTCATGGGGACTGCTTTGCAGCATTTTTTTTTTCAGAAAATAAAAGTTTTAATTATCTGAAAATGGGCTGATTGTTTTTTCTTTTTATTTTTTGAAGAAGAAAAACCATCAATCCCTTGATAGTTTGATTTTTCATTTTTTTTTTTTTTGAAAAGAAAATTGCTCATTTGCTTAAGGCAATTTTTTTCAGGGTGGGATAAATTAAAAAAAAAAAATGTTAAAATGAAGGGACCCGGATGTTAACTAATTTGGTGTGATAAAAACCTACATCTCTCCAAACTTTGTGGGCTCTTAAAGTCTTATAATTTATCAATTACTTTTGTCATTTAAGATATTAATTACATCTATTTATTTTTGAGGTCCCATGTCCCATCTGGCTTGTTTGGATTTCTTTTTGTATAATTGATGGGTCTCTTTCTTATATGATGTTACCATAAAAATTATAATTATTTAATGTTTGGATCATTTCATGTTTAAATTAATTTAGGATAGTTGGAGGCGGAGCCTTTTAAATTTGTTTACTTATTTTTAAGGTAAAGGTGCGATAAGTTTTCAATTTAAAATATTCATAAATAGTAAATTCAAATTTTAAATATATGATCTTTCAGACATAAGATATTATCTTTAATCATTAAATTAAATGCTGATTCACAAATTTGGATTAACTTTTGTATCATGAATTATTCGGATTGAGATTTTCGGATTTTGAATCTAGTGTGAAATTCTAGTTATTTGGTTTCGGATTAACTCGGATTAACTTGGATTCGAGTAAGATTTCAACCATTAAATTTTCAAACAAAATTACATCAAATTAAATTCAGATTCAATTAAATAGTTCTACAAATTTCAATTATCATAGAACTTATTCAATAAAATTATAAGTTAGTGAACCTTCAAAAAAAATTATAAGTTAGTGAGATAAAAAAAATATATAAATATTATGGTAAAACTTAAAAAGAGTTATTAACTTAATTTCTTATAAAGGTACTGTGATGTGTCAATCAATGCTCCCTGTTTTGGGGAATTTTTTTATCTATTAGAAATTATTAAATTAAGACGTACGGAAATAGAAAAGTAGAAAAGTGTTTCATTTCCAACAAATATAGAAAGATTGAGTTCATTGAGTTTGATCCAAATATTATGAATCAGACCCAATAATTTAGATCCAATTTTTTTTTTTTTTTTTGAGTTTGGATCTGAATCGTCCGATTAGAGGAGAATCAAGTTCTGGTTCACAAATGATCTTAGAAAAGCATAACATTTGAATCTGAATTATTGAGTCTGATCCATAATATTTGAATCGGACTCAATGAACCCAATCTTTTTCAAGAAACTATTTCTATTTCCGTACATCTAAATTTAATAATTTCTAATTTTCTATAGATTAAAGTTCCTTATTTTGGTGTTCTGTCTCACATTTAAAACACCTTTTGTACCTTCCTATTGTCACACATGTAAATATTTTGTCTCTATCCCTTGCTCTCTCATCAGACACTGTATCTAGTGTTAGTACATTTTTGCTTGGTGGGGACTATACAATATAAATACAAGATACAAGTAAGATATAATAAAGGATAAAGTCTCTATCCATAATTGGTCCTTCTCAGATTCATAGTCAGTATACAGTTCTTATCAATTGTTGCTTGAAAGATTCCTCTTATGCTACAATTATAGAAGAAAAAGAAATTTATCTCACAGTTGAAAGATACCTCTTAGCCTTGGACTAATGGTATGATTTCTTTCTCCTCTCTTTCTTTTTATCAATATCTTCTTTGTTTTCCTCCATTTTGAAATGCATTTCCATAGTTTGTGCTTATAATTTCTAAGTTTGATTATTTTTTCAAGTTCTATAATTGCCTGTTTGCATCTATACAATATGAATTGAGATTTGTTTTTGATGGAATTCATCACACATTGAACTGAATGTAATGTAGAGATTCAAAGAAGAAATTGAAGAATATATCTTAATATTTTTTTCTGTACATTTTACCAAAAGAACCCTAACATCATAAGATATTACAAGACAGATACATGTATCAAATATTAGTTGTGCCAAAAAATAAACTAGAAGTAAATAAACTCTGTAATAGTTTGCTGTTCTTGCCTATGCTCTTTTAATCATTTTGCTTTCTTCTAACCTTTTCATGTCCTTGTCTTGTTTCTTTTTTCTTTTGGGTTAACTTCTAAGGTAGCAAGCTTCTTTTATTAGATATAATACAATATCTTTCCCCACTCAATTGTCATTCCAGAGAGAGAGAGATAGAGAGAGAGAGAGAAAGAGAGAGGACCTAGGCAGCCACTGCCAGGTATTTCAAAAGAGAGAGAGAGAGAGAGAGAGAGAGAGAGAGAGAGATATGGTTCTATTCAATAGAAGTTGCATTAGCTTGTAAGAATAGTCTTTGTGGTGGTTAAGATTAGAATGGTAGGGTAAGGTTTCTTGGGGATATTATGCATATTAGACCTTACACTTTGCTTTATAAAATATGTGAGCAGAAAACCAAACTGCATTTTTTTTTATTAGAGTGTGAAATGGTCACTTTCTTACCTTCATTTTAACACCACTTTGGTGTACTATTGCATTTTGCAAAAGTGAGGGACTATAATGCAAATAGTGTTATGTGCACAACAATAACGGGGCTTCTGGCTTATTTTCTTCAGAAAAAAATCATTTCCTTTTTTTTTTTCTAATATGAGCATGACTTTTTTATTTGCCACCAATTTTCTTTTATATATTGAAAATTTACCCCCACCATTTTCTTTTATCATAAATACAGAAAATATGACATCCTTAATTAACCTAACATCTTCAGAAATATCCCTGTCACATCATTGATACATCTCCATTAATTTGTTTAGTATCTTGTGGGAGCCTCACAGTTCTAATAAGGTACCATGCCATGTCCTTTTCAGTTGTTGCTTTCAAGCATTGTTTCCTGACAAAAATTCTTTGGTTAGTTTTTGTAGTTGATATTTATTTCCTGAATTATAGAAAAATCTCGAATAGTTGCCGAACTGTGGCATTTTGTTATTTTGGAGATATTTAGTTTTGTTTTAATTATTTTATTTTGTGTAAAATATCTGCGATAGTGCCTTAATTATTTGAAGGAACACAGTATCAGCACTGCAACAATTCTCTACTTGATAGTGTTTCACTTGTAGGCCCCTGAAAGTTATTGAATTTCATTTTCATTTGGGATAAGGTGTTGCTATTTTGGACTTATGCATCAATTGCTTCTTGAAAACACTCTTATCTCCTATATATTCTAGTTTACATGCAGTATTGGTACATGAAATAGAGATCTGGTAATAATAACTATCTGATTAAATCATTTCCTATAAGTTAGTTGCCATTTTTGTTGGGCTGTAACTAATGAATTCTCTCTTTTTTTTCTCATCTGACAGGTAACAAGGAGAACAATGTCATCAAAATTTCTACATACAATACTACTTCTCTCTGTATCATCACTGGTAAGTGTTGTGTTATGCTTAAAGGAATGTACCAATATACCAACTCAGCTAGGATCTCATTCTATGCGGGCCCGGTTGTCAGCCGAAGAAGTGCATGCCTTATATGAAGAGTCTCACTCTCATATGCACCTCACACCAACTGACGAGGATACATGGATGGATATACGGCCGAGAAAATTGTTAAACAATAACAACGGGCGCCAAGTGGAGGAGTTTGATTGGTTAATGCTTTATAGGTATGTATGAAAGGATGAAGATTTATTAGTCAGGTTTGCCTTATTTAAGGGGCCTATCATTGTGCTCATTCATGTCCATAGTATTTTTTTAATGAGGTTATGGTACTGTGAATAGCGCATATTGGTCCGTACTATGGATCAATATACTAATTTTCAAAGTTCAAACAATCAATCTGAACCGTTCAACATGATCTCCATATAAAATTATACTTGTAGATCAAATTTTATATTTTTTAGAATTTTTTTACTATTTTTTTAGATAGGTAGAAAATCACTTGATTGAAAGATTGTAGACCATTCAAAATTACTGATTTCCCACTTATCTAAAAAAATATTTAATATATATATATATATAAACTTTAGTCTTCAAGTATATGGAGATCATGTTGAACGGCTCATATTGACTATTTAACTTTAAATTCCAAAATATTGATGCATAGTACCATAGCCTCACTCCATAGTATTTTTTTATAATCCAAAAAATATTATGTAGGAGTATAAAGGAGTCAAGCTTGGGGCCCACTTCAGTGGAAGAAGGTGACAACTTCTTGTCAGAGGTATCTCTCCATGACGTACAACTCGCTACAGACTCTGTGTATGGCCGAGCCCAGCAGACGAATCTAGAGTACCTCCTCTTATTAGATGTCGACCGGCTGGTATGGAATTTCAGGAAACAGGCTGGCTTGGCCTCGCCGGGTACACCATATGGGGGCTGGGAAGGAGCTGATGTCGAGCTCCGGGGACATTTTGTTGGTACACTATATATATTTTTGGAAAGTTTGCAATGTAGCACCTAGATTTGCATTATTTGCAACAAAAAATGGGAAACCAGACACTTGACACAGTATTATGGATTATGGCACCTAATTAGACGAATTCTCATCCTTTCGGCACAAATCTCAAAGCATAATAATACTGGCCCCTGCATTCCGAATAGGCACACCTGGCTTTAGATAAAATGCAAAATTTGAGATATCTCGGAGGATACTGAAACTCTAATTAGACACACTAGCATTAAAATTTACCATTATGCCATTGTAATATTTTCATCTTTTTCAGGGCATTACATGAGTGCAACAGCAAAGGCATGGGCCAGCACACACAATGAAACACTATTTACGAAAATGACCTCAGTGGTTGATGTGCTTTATGCATGTCAGAAGGCAATCGGTACGGGGTATCTCTCAGCTTTTCCTGATGAGCTTTTCGACCGGTTTGAGGCAGTGAAGGCAGTCTGGGCACCTTATTACACCATTCACAAGGTATGTACCAGTCAATACCAGTATCAACATATGCTCAAATATGGCAAAAATGTAATTTCATACTATATATTTTTTGACAGATAATGGCAGGGCTTCTAGATCAGTACACATATGCAGGAAATTCAAAAACATTGGGAATGGTGTCATGGATGGCTGATTACTTTGCAAACCGTGTGAAAAATGTGATACAAAAGTATAGCATAGAGAGACACTATAGATCTCTCAATGAAGAAACTGGGGGCATGAATGATGTTCTCTACCGCCTCTACACTATAACAGTATGTGTCTTAGTTCAGTAGTAAAGTGGTACGGTACCAGTATTAAGTCCAAAAAACTGAACCCCAGAATGGAATTTGGGGTTCAGGGGCATTTTGGGAATAAGTTCATTTTTTTGTAACATCATTTTTTTATCCCTTCAGATTTGATCAAAGATTATTTTGGACTCAAAATACTTATATATCAATGCAGAAAGATGAGAAGCATTTGATATTAGCTCATCTCTTTGACAAACCATGCTTTCTTGGTTTGCTTGCTGTTCAGGTTAGAATATAAAGCGCTCTCTCTCTCTCTCTCTCTCTCTCTCTCTAATTTTATGAAATAGACACCCAAATAATACCTTTTAATTATTATCAATTTTTTAGGCTGATAGTCTATCAGGTTTTCATGCCAATACACATATACCTGTAGTTATAGGGGCTCAAATGCGCTATGAGGTCACTGGAGATCCTCTTTATAAGGTTAGCTTTAAATTTCTACATATGATAATAATTATATCATGAAAGAAGATAAACAAAAAAATAATACACAAATATATATATTTCAACCAGGAAATCGGATCATTTTTTATGGACATTGTTAATTCTTCGCATGCCTATGCCACTGGTGGAACGTCTGTCAGTGAATTCTGGTAAATTCCATTTCTGAAATATTTGAAAATTTCAAAAAATTTGAGATTTTGAAAATTTATATGCTAATGTTGGTTCAGGTATGATCCGAAGCGTCTAGCCGATTTACTAACAACAGAAAATGAAGAGTCATGTACTACCTATAACATGCTTAAGGTACTTCTCTTACTTATTTAATTGCTAAAAACAATACCAGTATTTACTGTATAATCCCTCAATCTTTTCAAAAAATTAAATCAGACAGCTGTTCTCTGCAATGTCAACACTTTTTTATTAGAAGATCAAGAACTATGAAACTTTCCGCAATTTTTTTAATATTTTTTTAAATTGATGTCACTGCTTAGGATTTTTCCTTTTTTTATCTAAATTTTGTTTCAACTTTTCTGACATGCATGTAACACTGTAATTTAAGGTGTCGCGAAATTTGTTTAGATGGACAAAGGATGTGACATACGCGGATTATTATGAAAGAGCACTTATAAATGGGGTGTTGAGTATACAGAGAGGGGTTCAACCCGGAATCATGATTTATATGCTTCCGATGAAACCCGGTTCGTCTAAGGCTGTGTCATACCATGGCTGGGGCACACAGTTCAATTCGTTTTGGTGCTGTTACGGTACAGGTAAAATAATTTTTTAATTTCAACTGATAAAGTTCAATTAGGAGATACTGAGATAGTACCAGTATGAGTCCTTGTTGTAACAAAAACTATTTATTTTCAATATAGGTATCGAGTCGTTCTCTAAATTAGGAGATTCAATTTATTTTGAGCAAAAGGGGAGTTCACCTTCACTGCACATCATACAATTTATACCTAGTACTTTTAACTGGAAATCTGCTGGACTTGTTATCTCTCAACATACGCAACCTCTGACATCTTCAGACTCGGTTCTTCATGTTTCATTCACCATTTCCTCTAATCAGGTACTACAATTTTGGTGTTGTGGGGTCATGTTTTTGTTGCAAGTCTTTTTAGGTTTTGGATATTCAGGAGTGTTCAAATGGTTGGTTCAGATAAAACTTAAAACCGAATTAAAATAATTAAATCAAAATTTTATTTGTTTTTTTTTTTTTAAATCTAACTGAGCCAATCGAATTAGACCTGTCAACAGAATAACAACTGAACCAAAAAAATTGAAATTGAAATTTCAGTTTGTTTGTTTGAACAGAAATAAGAGAGATTAAATCAAAAGGTCAAAACTCAATACGTACACAATTACATTTAATAATAATACAAATAAATATTAAGATATATATGAGTTGAAATGAAAAAAAAAATTTAATCAAAGTAATTCAAGTAGATAACAAGTAAATTTCATTTTTTTTTTGTTAAACCAAAATAAGAAATATTAAACCGAATCAAATACAAAAAATTAAAAACCGAATTAATTAAAAAATTCAATCGAACCATTTAATCCAAAATTTGTCAGTTTGGCTGAAATTTTTTTTATGGATCCAATAACATCCCTGATTCTGAATTCGGTCAGATTGAACTTTAGTCTTCTTCAGATTGGGTCATAAGTTTACCAGTTCATCTTTGTACCTTTTTGGTCTAAACATCAATTTATTTAATTCAGGAAACCGAAAAATACATTGCATTTATATATGTATATCCTTCGTACCATCTTATTGCAGTCCAACAATCAGGCTTCCACAGTAAATATACGGATTCCTTCATGGACCTCTTTACAGACCTTCAAAGCCTCTTTGAATTCTCAAAAATTAGTGCCAACATTACAAGGTATCTTCTCCTTATCTTTTTCTTGATTATACCTGCTGAAATATTAGCACGCTACACAAAAATGGAGGGATTGGTTCTTTTATATTTGTATTTACTTTGTTATTGTCATTTTACAGGGAATTTTCTCTCAATAACAAAAAACTGGGGATCAAATGACAGCTTAGTCCTCGAATTTCCGATAAGCATACGTACAGAACAAATTAAAGGTATGACATCTTTTACAATATTTGCACTTCTACTAAACATAAAATTTTTATTATATTTTATTCAACATTATTTTACAAAAATATATTTTATTTTGTTTTTCAATTTATGCAGATGATAGACCGGAGTATAGTTCTCTTCATGCAATATTCTTTGGCCCATACCTGCTTGCTGGTATAACAACCGGTGACTGGGATGCGAAATCTGGCTCCTCCAGTTCAGTCTCAGACTGGATATCTCCAGTTCCCTCTTCCTACAACTCACAACTGTTCTCACTCATTCAACAATCCTCAAACAACAAAACCTTATTTGTCTCCAATTCCAATCTCTCTCTCACTATGCAAGATATGCCACTAGCCGGGTCCTACTCATCAGTTCAAGCTACATTCCGTATTTATCCCCAGGATTCAAAAACCAAGCAGTTCTACATCTCATCCCGCAAATCATCAAGCAACAGTAAAAAGAGTAAAGGTACCATCGGTACAGATGCTTATGTTATGATTGAACCGTTTGACCTGCCTGGCATGGTAATAACAAACACACTTACTGTATCCGGTACCAAGGGATCATCTGACTTAACATTTAAGCTTATACCGGGGTTGGACGGTACGGCCGACAGTGTGTCACTTGAGTTAGGTACAAAACCAGGGTGTTATATTTCCACCGGTACAGTAGATTACTCTACTGGTACCAAACTACAAGTTCTTTGCAGAGGAAGTGATAAAGTAACTGATGATGTGGTATTTAAGAAAGCTGCAACTTTTGTACCAGTAAATGGTGCAAGGCAGTATGACCCGGTTAGCTTCATGGCCAAGGGGCAAAAGAGGAATTTTGTGCTAGAGCCTTTGATGGGTTTGAGGGATGAGTTTTACACTATATATTTCAATGTAGGGGCTTGAGAAAAGGCCAATCTTTTTTTTTTATACTATTGACTAGATTTTCCTTAAATAATTCCTAACAAACATAGTGCTGTTTAGTTGGAACATCAATTCTTTTACCAGATACATCGTCAAAGCTAATTTTATTTCTCCTTCTTTTTTCTTTTTATTTTTCTTTCATTGGAACGGATTGGGTACAGAACTACCCAAAAATATTGCTACAAAATTTCATGGAAAGCAAAAGAAAAACACTGAACAAAGCATCTGATTATAAAGTTATAAAAAAAAATATTAAGTGAGATACATGATCTTTATTTGTTCTGTACTCTAATTTCATTGTTTTTGTTTTTCAAAATTAGAAATTGTTACAAGATTTCTATCAAACTTGATCCGAAAAGTGCCTATCAATTAATCATGAAAAGAAAATTTAATGAAAGGGCAATTATGTTTACCTGATTAAACCTGTTCGCCATGTTCGCTTTGTGTGTGTTTATAGCAAAGAAAGAACTGAGCTCGGCTGGGACTATCAAAGGAACCAATTCATATCACCTAAGGTAAAATAATATTTCTGTTTAGATCCGGACCGTTCAATAAGAATCTGCACGAATATTTAAGGAGACCTGCGAAATCCAGCTCGGACCGAATTGGTTCCGCACCTCTGAAATCTAAACCAAGGAGGATTTGATTCGAAGGGTTCAGGGTACAGATATTCACAAAGCAGAAGAGTTTTGGCTTCATGCAGCGCATAAATCATATGCAGACTGTTTTGGTTCTCCTTCCCGTGCGCTGTGCAAAGCTATAACTACTCTGTCAATATATTTGTACAAAGGATCCAGGAAGGCACTTATCGTTAATTAGTAATTAAACACTAAATTTAGAAATCAGAAAAAGGATAAGACAGAAAAAAAATACTGTTGGGATTGACAACTAGCAACTTCAGCGTAAAGATATTGACAGAGTAGAGTTTGCTTCATACCAAATTTAGTGCAGGTGCATGAAGCAATAAAGTAGATAAATCTTGCTTACTGTTGTTTAAATAAATTTTAATACACAAATAACCTTATTTATATAATAATAGCAAGCAAGATTTTCTCTTAAGTATTTCAACAAACACCTAATATGCACTAAGTAGAATAAATAAATTTATTTAGTTGTAAAGCCCTATCAGACATTCATTTTTGATTCTCATACATGATTACTTAATTTAGTTCTTGCCATCAATTTGTTAACATAAAGTTGTTCCTTATCTTTATTTAGACTCAGCAGCAGTCCAGTACTGTGTCATGTTACATTTAAGCAAAAGGGAAGTTAGTGCTACTGCTCATTTCACAAATGCAGCACTTAGGTTGTTCCCTGCTTTCAATTAGCTAAAATAAAAGTAGTAACTTTGTAAATTGCAGCAACCAGAAGTACAAACATTTGATTCTCATGGATAATTATTTACATTTGTCATTATGCAACTGCATTTCCTTCAAATATTTTTCGAGGGGTATTGTTGTCATAAAAATAAAATAAAGGCCAAGCAATACATTTACATGCAATTCAAACAACAAAAGCATAAAAAAATAATTGCAGGCTCTGTGAATTCCTAGTTAATGTAACTTTCCCCAAGAGCTCCGGGTTTCGGTGAATTCCAACCCAACAACCATTAACAAAGATTTTTGCTGCTTGAGGAATGACCACAGGTGATATTTCCTGAAAATATCACAGCACAAATTCTTAGTACCAAGAGCAAAGAAGAAACCTTAAAGTCGATCCATGGTCTCATATGACCTGACAGGGACCATTACAGTACTTGCCTGTAAATATTCAGAAATACAAAAAACTGGTACTAGTACTGTTTACCAGAAAAATGTGGCATTTAAGCTTCTTGAAATATGGATAATTCCTTACTGGTATTGACTTAGGTTTCATAATTATCTCTTAATTTTAGAATAATTAACAGAGAACATTTTCCTATTAATTTCAACTCAATCCAATAATCCTACATAAAGAATTTACAACAAGGTACCCTGCACAAATCTGAAAACTACTGAAATTAGGGTTTAGGGGCTAAATAAATGCAATTTCATCATATAAAAGCAAAAATTGAACCAGTAATTACACTTCAGACTATATTCCTAGTTAATGTAAACTTGATTTTGGTCTTTGTATACCCTCTATCACAACGAAAGTTTCCCAGTACTACTGTGAATGGAGTGATTGTTGTGATATAATAAAAGATAGTAATGCTACTTGTGAGATGATGAAAAATTAGAAGTATCTTTTTTAAAACTTTGATATGCTGTGTGTTGGAGTTAGTACAATTAAATAAATATGAGAATAAAGGGTTGTAAACCACTTATATTTTGTAGTTTGTCTTTTGAATTATAGGAAAAAGAAGAGAATGCCATGTGCAAATCTTTGTTTATAGTAAGTTTATTAATATGTTTATATAGATGTTTAAATCTTTTTTCTAATCAAATCTGTGTTTTTATGTTCTAGTCAACTTTCCGTTGACTTTTTCCTTTATTTTTCCAGATCTAGATTGGTTTGGTTATTTCTCTTAATCTGTTCCTTATAAAAATCTGCAAAAATGAAAAATAGTTACATCTAAATGTGTTCATATGTTATATGAATATCAAGATCAGAATCAAAAGTAATAGAAAATTATGATTTCTTTTTGTGAAAAGGACAACAATGCCCTTCAACTTGTATTGTATTGTATTGATGATTAACAAATGGTTAATGTTTTGAATTAAAACCTGTTACAAAACATGTTAACTGGACTCTTGAGCCACCAAAAAAAAAACTTTTGCAGAAAAATAAAACAGAAAAGCCCCTGTGCACTCCTTGCAGTTAAAAGAATCTAGAAGAGAAAATCATGTGGTGTATTTACCTTGTTTTAGGGTTCAACCTAAAGGAGCTGTTGTTTTCAAGTACTGTATGTGAGAATGGGAATCAAATACACTTAACTGCATAAATGAAGCTAAAATGAGGTCAATTTAGGCTCAAATTAAGGACAAATCAAGCATGGTTGAGGTTACCCTTCTCCAAAGTTCACGCCAGTATGTGACACAACACTGGTACAGACCATACCTGCTACCAAAAAAATGGCACCAAATTGGTACTAATCTCAAATTTAATATTTGTATTTTTTAGGTGTTAGCAAGAGAAAACTTGTACAATACCATTTTACGAATGGTTTAATTTGTGAAGTATTTTCTTCAAAAGAAAGAAAAGACAAGTTATCAAGTTGTTAGGCACATTTGTGTAGCTTGACAGTTCTTATAAAATATTATGAACTTTACTTTTGCTCTATAAGGCAAGGGAGAGAGGAAGGAAATACAGGGGGAGGCTGAGTCAAGCTGGGCGGAGGAGAAGGTATTGAGAGGAGAGAGAAGAGGTTCTTACGTTGACGAAAAGAGAGATAGAGAGAGCTGGTCAGCGGACACATGGCGGGCAGTGTTTTTTATATAGATTAGAAGATCAAAGCTGTGGGATTAAAATGACGGTTCAGATTTCTGCCCATTGTACAAGTCAGGGTACTCGGGAGGATACGGATCTTCTATAAGCATGGTATGAGTCACAATATCAGGTTTGTACCCTTTATAAATCATTTCATGAAGCAACTCCTTTGCCTTCGTAATCTCACCTTTTTTGCACAAACCATCTATAAGAGTGTTGTAAGTCACGACATCGGGCTCGCAACCTTTGGAAATCATGTCATGCATCAAATCCTCAGCTTTGGTAACGTCACCTTTCTTACATAACCAATCTATAAGAGTGGTATACGTCACGACATTGGGCTCGTACCCTTTGGAAATCATTTCATGCATCAACTACTTTGCATTTGTAATTTCACAATTCTTGCACAAGCCATCAATAAGAGTATTGTAAGTCACGACATCTGGCTCGTACCCTTTGGAAATCATGTCATGCATCAACTCCTTTGCCTTCGTAATTTCACCTTCTTTGCACAAACCATCTATAAGAGTGTTGTAAGTCATGACATCGGGCTCGCATCCTCTGGAAATCATGTCATGCATCAACTCCTTTGCCTTCGTAATTTCACCTTTTTTGCACAAACCATCAATAAGAGTGTTGTAAGTCACGACATCGGGCTTGCAACCTTTGGAAATCATGTCATGCATCAACTCATTTGCCTTCATAATTTCACCTTTCTTATGCAAACCATCTATAAGAGTATTGTAAGTCATGACATTGGGCTTGTACCCTTTAGAAATCATTTCATGCATCAAATCCTCTGCCTTGGTAGCTTCACCTTTCTTACATAACCCATCTATAAGAGTGGTATAAGTCACAACATCGGGCTCATACCCTTTCGAAATCATGTCATGCATCAACTCCTTTGCCATGGTAATTTCACCTTTCTTACATAACCCATCTATAAGAGTGGTATAAGTGATGACATTGGGCTCACACCCTTTGGAGATCATGTCATGCATCAACTCCTTTGCCTTCGTAATTTCACCTTTCTTGTGCAAACCATATATAAGAGTATTGTAAGTAACGACATTGGGCTTGTACCCTTTGAAAATCATTTCATGCATCAAATCCTCTGCCTTGGTAACTTCACCTTTCTTACACAACCAATCTATAAGAGCGGTATAAGTCACGACATTGGGCTCATACCCTTTAGAAATCATTTCATGCATCAAATCCTTTGCCTTTGTAATTTCACCTTTCTTGCACAAGCCATCAATAAGAGTGGTATAAGTCACGACATCGGGCTCGTACCCTTTGGACATCATTTCATGCATCAACTCCTTTGCCATTGTAACTTCACTGTTCTTACATAACCCATCTATAAGAGTGGTATAAGTGACGACATCGGGCTCGTACCCTTTGGAGATCATGTCATGCATCAACTCCTTTGCCTTTGTAATTCCACCTTTCTTGCACAACCCATCTATAAGAGTGTTATAAGTCACGACATTGGGCTCGTACCCTTTGGAAATCATGTAATGCATCAACTCCTTTGCCTTCGTAATTTCACCTTTTTTGCACAAACCATCTATAAGAGTGTTGTAAGTCACTACATTGGGCTCACACCCTTTGGAAATCATGTCATACATCAACTCCTCTGCTTTTACAACTTCACCATTCTTACACAACCCATCTATAAGAGTGGTATAAGTCACGACATTGGGCTCATATCCTTTGGAAATCATTTCATTCATCAACTCCTTTCCCTTCATAATTTCACCTTTGTTGCACAACCCTATAAGAGTGGTATAAGTCACGACATTGGGCTTGTAGCCTTTGGAAACCATGTCATGCATCAACTCCTTTGCCTTCGTAATTTCACCTTTCTTACGCAAACCATCTATAAGAGTATTGTAAGTCACGACATTGGGCTTGTACCCTTTGAAAATCATTTCATGCATCAAATCCTCTGCCTTGGTAACTTCACCTTTCTTACATAACCAATCTATAAAAGTGGTATAAGTCACGACATTGGGCTCGTACCCTTTGGAAATCATGTCATGCATCAACTCCTTTGCCTTCGTAACTTCACCTTTCTTACATAACCAATCTATAAAAGTGGTATAAGTCACGACATTGGGCTCGTACCCTTTGGAAATCATGTCATGCATCAACTCCTTTGCCTTCGTAATTTCACCTTTCTTGCATAAACCATCTATAAGAGTGTTATAAGTGATGACATCGGGCTCGCACCCTTTGGAAATCATTTCATGCATCAACTCGATTGCCTTCGGAATATCACCATTCTTGCACAACCCATTAATCAACGAGTTGTATGTATTAGTATTAGGTATAACCCTAGCAGGACACATCTGTCTATACAAACCAAATGCTTTAGCAAGTTGACCCGCCTTACAAAGCTCATCAATAACAATGTTGTACGTGATAACACAAGGTTTACACACACCGCCATGTTTAACCATCCTAAAAAATAACAGAAGGGAAAAACCAATGTTGCCCTTAGAGCAAAGCCCCTTGATAAGAATGTTATATGATATCACATTAGGTATACATCCCAACTTAGGCATTTTGTAAAGAACAATCGCTACCGCCTCAATAGTCCTATTCTCATAAGAAAGGGCCTTGATTATTGGACTGAATATCACGGCCGTAGGTGTGTGACCCTCTTTGAGAAACCTTCCGAGAAAACAAAAAGCTAGGTCGAGACGATTCGATTGGGCACAATAATTAATCATAAGACCATAGGTATAATCATTAGGACTGATTCCATCAGTTCGGGTTATAAGGTCAAAGAAGTAATAAATAGCAGGGTCGGAATTGCGAACCAAGGTACCCAGGAGCTCATTGAAGGGATGGATTGAGGTGGGAGGATTCTGAGAAGCCAAGAGAGAGTTATAGTGCTCAAGGATCTCTTTGTAATGCGAATTAATTGCAGAGGGTGGTTTTGGTTTTGATTTGTTGCTGATTCGGTGGGGTTGAGATTTGGAATTGGGGATGGCATAGCAGCAAAGAGAGAGGTCACGACGAGGAGAAATTGAAGGTGAAAGGGAACAGAAAGGGGTGAGAGACAGCACGGGCATCATCTTCTTCTTCTTTTTTGGTTTGAGAAGTGAGAAGTGAGAAGTGGGAAGTGACAGCGTGCGCGACTGAGAAGATGAAGATTGAGATAAGGAAATGAGGAAGAGAGGATTCGGATGAGCAAAGATAAGAAGATTAATGGAACAAAGATCTCTCCTTTATGGGCCGGGCCGACTTTGCTGGCCCAAAAGTTTCTAGCTAAGGCAGGTTTGTAGAATAAAAATGTTTAGATTGGCAAAGAATGAAAGAATGCCCCTTGATTATCAAGGCCACATTAGAGCATATTAATTTATAAGTTATTACATGATAAATATCAAATTAAGAATATTATTTTCTTCTACGCAAAGAAATTGAATGAATTCTACTGTTAGCTCGGTGGATTGGTCTCCTATTTAATTAATTATGCGAATTTTATTTAATTTCAGATTTAACGTTTCAGATTAATTTCAGATTTGTTGACAAAATTAAAATCAAGAAAAACTTAATGTAGTTTTCCTTCAGAAATATTATTTCAGATCAATTTCAGATGTACCCAGCATGTTCTTCGTGAGGATATAATTGATATATGAGTTCTCATATAAATTTCATGTTTTAGTCATGTGAAAAAAAACATGCCCGGATAAATTCAAAAATTGTGACATCATACAATTCTCATGATACAAATTAATAAGTTCTCTACTCCAATATTTCTTGTACCAGTATCCGTTGAATTTTGATGCATTTTCATTTTAAAATATATGCATGTAATTAGACCATTACGTTCCATGTATACAATAAGGTTTATCAAATCAACAGATAAAATAATATTTGTGTAATCAACTTTAATATATTATAAATAACATTAATATACTGGAGGAAACTAATGTGAATGTTCAAATCAACAGATAAAATTGATTAATGTGAATATTCAAATCAACAAATATAAGTTTAGTCAGGACAATATTAGGACTATAGTTAACTATCTAGGAGGGTTTTGTTCAAACGATTAAAGGAAGATAAAATTAAAATTGCTAATGTAGATGAAGATTTGTGCAAGGCTCTTTTCTTGACGTATACATTGTTTATTTGTGAAGGGGCAAGATTTGCCTCCGTAGCAGATATTATCTACAAGGGAGTTCTTTAAAAAATTATAAACTTGATTGACTTAGAAACGTATCTTAAAAAAATTGGGATTGAAAATTTTGAAGAATTTGGATTTTGAGTTCAATGAAATAGACTTCATTTTTAACTGGAGGAGAATGTTAGCCTTGTTTTTAAAAGCCGATGATGATGTAGCACATCTCTGGCTTTCAAATCTCTAACTTCTTTATAAACAAAAAGTTAAGAGATGAGAGAAACTTGTAATCATTTTTTTTTTTTTGTTTATCATGCTTTTGGTATCTGTATTTTAATGAAATATTTTCTTATTACTGTCGTTGACTTGAAATAAATTTTTTTCTAAATAATGTAGAAATAATTATACTTTATTTGGTTGTATGTTAGTTAGGCAGTTAGGATTTATATTAGTGCTATAAGTATGTAACTGTTAGTTATAATAAACAGTTATTAGATATGTAGTTAGTTGTAATAGTAAGTGATTAGTGTTGGTAAGATCTTGAACTAACATTGAAGGCAATGTAATTGAAAATTAAGAATTAATGAAATGAAAATATAGATTTATGGAATTCTCTTTTAGCCTCTCTTTGTATAATATTATGTTTTTTCTATCAGACAATGAACAAAAGTTACATTTTATTTAGATATTTTTATTTTAACAAAATATTAATTAAAAATATTTAGACATTTTTTTGTTCCCGTTCATTTAAGTTGTGGACTTTTGAAAATTTATACATCTTAATATTTATACATTTTTATTTTTTGAAGTTCTAAATATTCATACTTTTAAAATTTTAACTTTAAATTTCCATAAAACTGAATTCAAACTTTACTATATTTTTTTTAACTTAAAGGTACTGAAATTTACATCTCAAATTTAAAATTTGAAGTACAAAATATTTAGAATTTTTAGACGTGCAAATATAATATGGTGTGCTTGAAGTTTTTGAAGTGTCATTCATTTGGCATTGTATTATGTGAAATATAATACTACATAAATAATATGAAGAATATTTTATTTGATGTTTAAAAAAAAAAGGTATTCCATGAAATTTCTCAAAGCATTGCATTCCAAATTTCCGAGAAATTTTACTGATGACGCCTAATAGTTAAGAGTCGATCTTAAGACCTGATGATTTATTGACAGAATAAGTTTTGCTTCATGCACCCGTACGAATACTATAAAGTGCTTTTTTTTGTTCTATTGTCCTAGCTGTATGAAGCAAAATCTACTCTGTCAATATCCTTTTCTGATGTCTAAATTTAGTGCTTAATTACTAATTAACGATAAGTGCTTTCCAGGATCCTTGGGTAAATATATTGACAGAGTAGTTATGTCTTTGCACAGCGCACAGAAAGGGGAACAAAAACAGCCTGCATAGGATTCATGCGTTGCATGTAGCCAAAACTGTCTGCTTCATGAATATCTCTACCCGAAACCCTTCCAAACCAAATTCTCTGAGGGACTCTCCGATCAGAATCTGAACCTTTAACATTTGTGTAGATTCTTATTGAACGGTCCAGATCTAAACTGAACTATATATTATGTTACCTTAGGTGATATGGATTGGTTCCTTTGATAGTCCCAACCGAGCTCAGTTCTTTCATTGCTAGAAAGGGAACGATCATGACTTGAACACACAGAAAGCTCTTTCACCTAATTTTAGTTTTCATGATTGAGAGACTTTTCGGGTCAAGTTTGATAGAAATCTTGTAACAACTTCTTGTTTTGAAAAAAATAAAACAAAATTAGAGTACAAAACTGACGAAAGATCATGTGCCTTCCTCGATATTTTTATAAGATTAAAATCAGATGGTTTGTTCAGAATTTCCTTATTGCCCTTTATCAATTAGAAACTGACAATTTTCTTCCAGTGTAAAATGATACTTTATATATTTAAAGAGTTTTAATAGAAAAGACAATAAAAATCGAATAATTTGTAAGTTTTTGAAATTTAGAAGGATGAATATGATATTATGAATGTTAGAGGAGGAAATACGTAATTTCAAAGTTTTTAGAGGTATACATGAAATTCCCCCATCTTTTATTACTTTTCAGATTCCATTTTTTTTTTCAAAATTACCAGATTAAATATTTTTTACACATTAAATTTTGCATGATTCATTTGACTGAATTAAGCTTCAACATTTTTTGTAGTACATGAAGAGAAAATAAGTGAATCACCTCTTCCTAAGCATGAATCCATAAAAGGATTAAAACACATGATATAACATGCGCAAATTGTGCTATCTGCATGATATGTGAATGAACCTTCATAATTTACATATTTGATATACTATATATACACATATTTAGGTGTGATCTTGTGTTGGGATTATTACTGAATTCAAAATTTTCTTTTTATTATCTAGGTTTCATGACAAAATGTATTGAAATAATTTAGACATTGGAGAAAATTAAATATCCATTAGTGTGAGAATTGAATCGAATTAAAATGTTTTATTTGATTCATGTAATTAATTCATAAAATTATCACGTACATTAGTTGTTGGAAAATTCTAGCTATGTTATTGATTGAAATGCAGAAGTTAATAGAGAAGCTTTATTAGCTGTCTTTGCTATTTTGACAGGTGCTATGAGAATTGTCGCGAGAATTTTGACAGTTTTTGTTTTGGAGTTGTCTCATTGGTGCAAAATAATATGCAAAGTTTGCAACTCTATTTGCAATTTTATTTATTATTATTATTTTTTACATTATGAAATAATATTTTGAAATATGAAATTAATTTTATAAAATATGACATATTGAAGATTATAAAATATTTATTGATATTAAATTTGCACGTCTCAGAATATTAAATATTTTGTAATTTTTTTGAGTTTTAAATTTATGATGTAAAATAATGTTGCTTTCGATATAAAAATAATTAGTCTTAATGAATTCATTTTTTTAAAATAGATAATTAAAAATTTAAAAGTATTAGAACATAGAAATTAAAATGTACCAATATTAAGGACTCAAAATTTTCTAAATATCAAATAATTGGTTGAATTTTGAATGTAATAATATTTCAGTTTTTCGTAAAATAAAATTATTATTTCACAGCTCAACATATTCATATGTAAATAGCGGAGAGAAAATATGGTAAAGGAACACATAAATTTTAGTCCCACAAAAATAAATTTGAATAAGTGTACGTATTTAATGAAATTTCCCAATATTGTATTCAAAATTCCGAGAAGTTTCGATGTTATATTGATCTCGTCTGACAGTTAAGACCTGATGATTTATGCGAATGAATATCTAACCAAATCATATTTACATAACAGGATTAATTAATGAGCTGGTTCAAGCCAAAACTGATCTGCTCTTTGATAGTCCAAACCGAGCTTAAGTTATTAGACAAGTCCATATATATTATATGCTCTGAGTTAACAGAATATTTCTCTTTAGATCTGGACCATCCGATCAAAACAGAAATATATGAAGCTAGTTAATTCTGACATTTATTTTTTTAGATGTCTTTTGTGATTTTCTTTAGAGAAAAAAGAACAATCGCGGTCTCAACTTCACATTCGATATTTATTTCATTCAATTAGTTTTTACAAGAAGATCAAAATTCGAAACCTTAATATTTAAATAATATTAAATAATTATTCTAAAATGAAAACAATTTATTGGAAATTATAATAACTACATTCATTGATTTTTGAAACTAACAAAGGAACTAGTAGGAAAAAAAAATATTAATATCCTATTGCAGGTGTATAAATATTAATCTACATAGTTACATTAATTGCATGGCATCGGCGTATCCATAGCTCGCGTACACCAGACATCGGCATATCCATGCATCTCCACAGGGGCTGTCAAGTTTGTACAGAAAATAGATTACAACCAATCCATCATGATAACAAACTGAGAAATGACATCAAACCAAAATTAAGCCTGATTCCCTAATACTGTTTTGCTCAACAATATTTTCTCCACAGCTTTGCCTCCAGCAGTATGCGATCTGACAACAAAAATGGCGACATCCACATAATATCGATCAGTGTAGGATCAAATTCTTTCTAATCTGCATCTCTGTTTCTGTTCACCGATCCCATCCAGATTTCCCGTACCGATTGAGCCATTACTATTACCTCATGCTCCTTCCTGAATTTAATAGCTCTCCAAAGTGCCCAACCATATTTCAATAAGTACCTTGCCACTGCAGATATCAAGCTGGTGCCTCATTGTAATGCAAATATATCAAGTTCATTAATGAGAAAAAAAGGAGCAAACTCCATTCCTGGAATAAATTTTGTTCAAAATTTTGGAACAAAAATTCGGACAAAAGCCAACATAGTAGACTTAATTTGGTAGCGTTTATATAGACTAGCATGCCTAGCACAATCATGACAATACTAATCCATTTGGAAACACTGTACAATGCATAAATAATCCATGTATATAATCACAAGCACTATAATTGAGAAATCGACATAACAATGAATAGACCACCACTATTGTATATTGCAATACTTTGTTTAAAAACCTTCCTTTAATGCATATTTACAAGAGTGGATTTGAGCACGAGGGGAAGAAACATGAATATGGGCTGAAAAACAGTCAAAATGAAAATGCTAAGCCCGTTGTGGCCTCTTTCTTCATGAATTCAGAGAAACAAAAAAAATGATGAAGAAACGTGAATTGGGCCTAGTGGGCTAAAAGAATAGCAAAATAAAAATGCCAAGCCCGTTGTGGCCTCTTTCTTCACAGGACCTAATAACATTTTAACTTGTGCAGAATCCAGATCCTCCGAGGTAACATAATATTTCTGTTAGATTCGAACGGTCCGAAAAGAAGTCGGATCAATCCGGTTCGTAGGAAATGTATAAGGTCCTTTAATATTCGCACAGATTCTGATCAGACAGTTGTAATCTAAATAGATTTTTTTTTTTTTTTTTTTTTTCCTTTTCCCATTAGGTGATATGAATTCCACATCACTTTCGTATCTAAGGACATCTATTGATGTCATATCTCACTAGTGCTTCATAATATTTGAGACAAAACATAGATAGAATTTATGATATATAAAATTATATGTCATACATGAAAGTTTATAAGATTATAAATAACTTCTCATTTTTAATTATAAATTGCATGTCATCTATGGTTAAAAAAATCATATATAATTATTAAGAATATGTTATATATGATTATAAATTACATGTCCAATATGATGTTTATATCGAATAGGGAACGGATCAGCTAAATGGTTAAAAAGGTATCGTTGACACCCCAAATATTTGAATTCAGATCCAGTGAACTCAAAGATTGGGTTTGTAGACGGTGCAAGAAATCAAATAGAAGCAATGAGATAGGTTAGAAATATGCGGGTCCCACTTGCCAATTTATAATTCCAACCTTTGAACTTTCTAATTTTGTAAAGAGAAAGTTATAAATATTATCAAATATTCCCTTAAATGTTATATATATCTATCGTTGGCCAAACCTACCATTTAGGGAATAAAGGGTATTTGATCTGATAATTTTGAAAAGAAAATGAGCTCTGGAAAATAATAAAAGACGGGGAAATTTCGTGTGTCTCTCAAAAATTTATATATTACGTATTTTCTCCTCTAACCTTCATAATATCAAATCTATCCTTTTGAATTTTAAAAGCTTACAAATTTGATCATTTTATTGTTTTTTTATTAAGTGAACAAAGCATCTAATTATAAAATTATAAAAAAAATATTAAGTGAGATACAATGATCTTTATTAATTAGTTCTCTACTCTAATTTCATTTTTTTTTTTTCAAAATT